>OY757916.1:14825311-14890311 GCA_963585895.1 Sepioteuthis lessoniana | reverse complement strand
AGACAGTTGAGGAGATGAAAGAGGCTGTGACGAAGGTGATTGACACGCTCACACAAGAGGACTTCCATAGGGCCTTCCAGTAGTTGTTGGAAAGGTACAACAAGTGCATTGCAGCCGGAGGAGATTACTTCGAAGGGGACTAGAGTTTCATGTGTGTACTATCAATAAAAGTGCCCATACGAAAAAAGTCTGGAAACTTATTTAGTGATCCTCGTAATTTGACATTCCAGTCTTTGGGGACCCATTTCAATTTTTGAAACCGATTTTTCCTCATGACAACTCTTTTGATTGACTATATTCTATGCAGCTGTAGACTGCATGCAAATCTACGTTTTTCTAAATCTTCGTAGAGTCAAAATTATTTATTGATAATTGGAATAGATTATTAACGATGATTTTCCGTTTGGTTTGCTTTCTTTGGTTAATGGCATATAAACCTTCGTAGGTTATTTAATGCCAAAGCAACCATTGTATAAGAACAGCAGTGATAAAAATAAACCTATAACTGAGGTGATAAGGTTTTTCATTCCTTTCCCAAAGCTATTTGTCTGAAAGTGAACTTAATAGCGCGATTGGATTGCAAACTCATTTAATTCGAAGCTACAGTCCTGTACTTCAGCCATATTATCAAGGGTACTCCCCCTCCAGTGATTTTGGTAAACAGTTCCAGTTAATTCTGGAAGGTTTTGCCAAATACTAAAAACGAGAATTAGTTCCAAATATACATTATATATCATCTTTAAGGAAATAAATCATGCTTTTATGCCGTTGAGTTTGAATCAATCGTATCTCGTCTGGGGCTACTTAGAGACATTTATTAAATGTACCTTTGCCACGGCCTAAAAACCTACCGTCTTTGCAGCATCTCGTGGGGACAGTTCCAATCCAGGAATTCTTTGAAATACGAAGTTACCGTATAATTGGCTTTACTCACTGGTCCACTATGACCCGGTGTGGCAGCAACTATTAGAGACAAATAGGTCTACTTGAAAATTATTAGTATTGGACAGGAATACTTGAAACCATGTAACTGAGCGCTAACAAATGATTATCATTATTAAATAGGAATAGTTATTTTAAACCATGTAATTGTATACCCATAAAAAGTTGAAATGCCGTTAAATAGGCAAAACCAAACTCAATTTTCTTTTAAAGCAAAAATATTAGAATTTTATTATTTCATGTGGAGAATTGTACAATCAAAACCGATATTATTAGGTATTATTTATTATCAAACTCAACATACTCGAACACAATGCACTTATTTATGTTGTCTATCATCACCTATAGCTCTTTCAGTTCTTTGGCGAGGTCCAAGAATTTATATCTTTTTTCGTTTTCTTTGATTTTCACTGTGGTCGGCTGGGACGTCAAAGTCCATAGTCCGGAAGTTCTCTCTTTTTATTTTATTCCTATTTACCGACCCCTCCGCTCGGGCAGGATATGACGCAAGGTCAATTTTTAAGCGGAGATTAACAGGTTTGAATTGAGAGTTTTCCTTCTCCTAGACTAGTTGCTCCACCAAGGCTGAAGAACTCAGTCTGTCCTACTATTTACCCATAGCTGGAGGGAGAATATTTGGATTCATACCTTTCCCAAGGGTATTAGTACTATTTTTTTTTGTTTTATTAATCCTCACTAAGTCTGGTCTTCCGACCGGGATTACATGATCTGTTTGTATCTCAAAATCCATGAAAAGTTTCTATTTCATTCTTCCGAGCGGATTCTAGTTTTTGGATATACCATCTGGCAGTTTTGGTCAAATGTAAATTTCTTGCACAATTCCTAGTAGATCCGGTGCTAACGGATACATACAAAAAGACACAGTACAATAAGTTACAAACAATGAAGGGAATTCACAAGAAACAGAGCAGGGTCAAAATGCTGTACGCCAAATGAAGTAAGCTCTGACCGAATATTGCCCAGTCAGCTGGGGCTGTAGAATACACCGACTGCTTCCTTGCAGAGGGGTAAGACAAACGAGTGTCCTGGATATGACACTGAGCAATCTGATGGTGAGGTTCCAGCAGTGCTGGAGCTTTAGGGAATGCGGAGTAACCCTTCATTGCCATCGCTCCCAGGTCCACTCTGGCCCGAAGTGGTAGCACCTGTTAGGGTCCTATCTATGGGTTAAATAGAACTAACAGCACACTTATGCTAAACTGAATTGTTTGAGTAAACTTAATAGCTTGAAATAGAAATGCTTTTGACAATTAAACCGCACTTACATTTAAACTGCGTGCTTATGCTTAACTGAATTATTTGAAATAGAACTGTTTTCGATATTAAAACTATTTACACTTAACTGAATTGTTACATATAACTGATTGAATAGTTTGAAATGGAAATGTTTTTGATAATTAAACTGTGTACAATTAAACTGTGTATTTTAAATAGAACAGATTATTTACATAAAAATGGATAACCTACAAAGGTTGATATGCCATAAAATCCACCAAACCAAACCATCAGACCGAATATTAATCAGCTTATTAAATCAACGGTATTCATCACACGCCCATCCAAACGGGCGAGTATGACACAAACCCTTCTTAAGGTGGGTCCCGGCGTAGAGCCATAGCTCAGACACGCCTAGCATTCCCCCCAAATGCTTCGGGGCCTAGTCGGTATTCCCCTAAAAAGGTTCGCCTCAAGCGCCAGGCGATAAGCCTAGCCCCTCCCAGGAGGGTTACAGCCTGGGGGAACGCCCCCTGGGGTTAGAGGTATATCAGTCTTGGCCGCGTGACGTGAATGCTTGGCTTCCCCGTCACTCGCGCCAAGTAGCCTTAGCTGACTACCGTATCCAGAGACGTGATACACCCGACCATATCCGTGCCGTTGATACCACGGCCGGCCAAAGTGTGCTCCATTTACTGGATCCATTTTATTAAATCAACCATCGAAGTCTTTCATCGTAGGCTATTTATGGTTATGAGCCAGTCCATCTGGGTGAGTGCGGAAAGGGAGGTTTAGCCACTCTACATGTAGTTTAGATGGTTACGATTTTTCCTGGGATCTCCAATGCCTCCGGTCTCCTTTCCAAGCCCTTGAAGATCATTCAAAATCCACCATCAACAATTGGTATCAGTGGCACCTTCATGTTCCGTCCCCTTTTAAGCTCTCTGGTAAGATTCAGATTTTTGTCTTTAGTTTCGCTTTTTTCTATCTTCAAGCTGCGGTCTGCTGGAACGGTAAAATCCACTAATCATTACGTTCTTTTTGTTGTTGTTAATTGATACTAGGTCTTGTGTCCTAACGGGCATTGAATGGTCTGTTTTCATCACAATGTCTCAGTGAATTTTATACGTCACATTTTCTTGGATAGATTCTAGTTTGTGTAACTAACATTACTCCGTAGTGTAATGGTTATCATCGTAGGGAATGGACACGGCGACACGAGTTCAAATCCTGGACCAGGCTAATTGCATTTCACATAGCACTAATATCCTTGGGAAATGTATGAATTCAATTATTCTCCCTCCAGCTATGGGTAAATAGTAGGACAGCCTGGTTTCTTCAGCCTTGGTGAGGCAACTAGTCTAGGAGAGGGAAAACTCTGAATTCAAACCTGACCCCACCTCCGCCGAATGGACTGGTCTGAGACTATTTAGAGCGGTGCTCGCTCTAGACTGTATCCATTATGAAATACAACTAAGTTTGTTTATATAAGTCGACGTCCCAAACTGTGTTCCGTATTCTCTCCAAAATAAAATACCTCTTATTCTCTTATCAAACCAACAATTAATATATTCCTTCACACAAAATGGCATCAACAATGGAGCAATAACATCCACAATAAACTCTTCCAAATTCAGCCCACTTTAGGAGATTGGAGACCAGCATCGAGAAAATCAAGAAGAGAATAAGTTTTTATATCCCGATTGCGAATTGGTCATACAAGGCTTACTCACTCTTTCATTTTGAAACAGGAACCACAACCACAGTGTTTAACCTGCCAGACAACTTGCACGGTTAAACACATTCTTATAGAATGCAGAACTTTCGCTGTTATCAGAAAGCTGTTTTTCAAAGTAAATAACCGATCTGTTCGAGAACGTCAAAATATATGACATTCTGTCCTTCTTGAGAGAGACAGAGTTGTACCAAAAAATATGACAACTTAAAACTGGTTAATCTTGCGCAAACAAATGAAATCCTGCTAATAGAAAATTCTACCTACCTTAATATTCGTTTTGAAATCTTTGGTTGAATATGTATGTATATAGAGACAGAATTTAGCGTTGAATGACCTACAAAGGTTGATATGCCATAAAACCCAACCAACCAACCAACAACCTCTTATTCTATATCAGAGTGGATCTTATTAATTTCAGGACATAGCCATTATTATTATCATTATTATTAATATTTTCTCCTTAAGTGTTTTTCACATCAGTGTTGGCTGATGGTCTTTCACTGGAGTTTGAGTGACAGCAAGAAATCCTCAAGTCTCCAAGACTCGTCTAAGGATTCTGGCCGTTCTTAGCCATGCTGTCATTTGGATAGTCTCTACCCGTCCGCCAACTTCCAAGTCCTCCAGGCCTTTTAATCATCCTTTAATTGTGCCAAAAGCTCCAATCGTCACTTTCATATTCCACAGCTTTTTCAATTCTCTAGCAAGGTCGAGGTAATTATCCTTCTTTTCACATTCCTTCAGATTTATTCTGTGGTCCACCGGGACAGCAAAGTCGACAATTTTGCAAATTCTCTTTTTTTTTTTTGTTGATTATTATTAGGTTTGGTCTTCTGGCCGGGATTAGGTGATCCGTTTGTATGTTAAAGTCCCATAGGAGTTTATGTGTGTCATTTTATAGGACAGCTGCTGGGTTGTGCATATACCATTTGTTAGTATGGTCAAATTTTATTATTATTATTATTACTATTATTATTTGCAAGCTTATTACTATCAATTTACTCTTTTGAGAGTTTTTCACGCCGGTGTAAGCTGATGGTTTTCCACTGGAGTTTAACTGACAGCATGTCTTCTCAAGTCTCCAGGACTCTTCTCAGTATTCTGGCTCGTCTCAGTAATGCTCTCGTTTGGATGGTCTCCATTCGTTCTCTAATTTCCAAGTCCTCCAGTCTCTGTACAATCCTTTGGTGACTGTACCAAGCGCACCACTTAAAGTCGGTATTATCGTCACTTTCAAAGTCCATTGTTTTTTTTTCAGTTGTCTAGCAAGGTCTTAGTACTTATCCCTCATTTCGATTTCCTTCAGTTTTACCCTATGATCAGCCGGAGCGGCAAAAGTATTATTATTATTATTATTATTTCCTTTTTTTCTAATATTTGTCTTTATATGCTATCATCTGACCCATTAACTTGTCGATTTTCACACATTTCCTCGCATCATATTACCAAAGTTTCTCCACCTACGCGAACAATTTGTATTGAGAAAGCTGTGAAAACTACAATCCTCTTCCGAATATAAACAACAAACGGCAGTTTCTAAAGCGCAAAACAAACAACATAATATTAGATACAAACAGTAATAAATAAACAAAACAAAAAGAAAAAAGAAGCAAAACAAAAAAACGAAACAAAATAAACAACATGTTGTATCTGTACAAGAAAGTTACAACACAATACCACAGCGAATGTGTCATGTCTTTCATGCTTTGGGCGTTAGTTACCATTTATCAAGCAATGAACGTCAATGACATGCGAAGACACGTTTATTCTTACCATATGTCGTTTTAATCTTTTGTTTTTGATGGGTGGGGGGAATGCTTGTTTGCTGGGAGACGCCGAGGCAATAAAATTTTCCCCGGCTACTACTTCTGTATTTGTAAATGCAATTTAAAATGTCTCGCTTTCTTAAGGGTATAGGGCCTTAGCTACACCACATCACAGCAGGATTTAGGTTACTGCGAGTGGGTTTTTATTTAGGTTGGTGGAGTTCTTAGCCACGCACTTCCTCGTTTCAAATTAAGAGTTCTTTTTCCTTTTCCTGGAGTGGTTGTATTTTCAAAGCAAAAGTTCCCTGCTTGGTAGCCCTACTATTTACTTAGATGGTTTGGTTTGCTTGGGTTTTATGGCATGTCGACCATTGTAGGTTATTTAATGCCAAATCCTCTTTATACATATATATATTAAATATATATTTGATTTGTAAACACATTTTGTAGATAATATTCTTCAATCAGCCTGAGCTATTTTTTACACACAGTTAAATGGTTTCAAGTACAGCTATATAGCTGTCACAGTTTAACATCAATCATTTATTTACTTGCCCAGTCGACTGGGACGGTGGAATACACTGACTGCACCTCTGCAAAGAGGTAAGACCTCCCACAAGTGTCCTGGATATGACTTTAGAAAATTTGATGGTGAGGTTCCAGTAATGCTGGAGCTTTGGAGAATGCGGAGTACCTCTTCATTGCCATCGCTTCCAAGTCCACTCTGTCCTGGCGTGGTAGCACCTGATAGGGCCCTATCTATGGGTCAAATTTAACTAAACTGTGAACTTATGCAAAAGGGAATAGACTGAAATAGAACTGTTTTTGTATACGAAACTTTATTGTTTGAAACAGAACTGCTTATTTGTAATAAAACGGATTTAGCATTAAATAACCTACAAAGGTTGATATGCCATAAAACCCAAGCAAATAAACAAACAAGCATTTGTTTGCACACAGTCTGTTTTATTTGACCCATAGATAGAACCCTATCAGGTGCTATCATTCCGGGTTAGAGTGGACCTGGGAGCGATGGCATCGAAGTAGTACTCCATATTCCCCAAATCTTCAAGGCTGGAACCTCACCATCAGATTGTTTTATGTCATTTCCAGGATACTCATTGAAGGAGGAGGGTCTTACGCCTCTGCTGAGAAGCAGTTGGTGTATTCTACTGTCCATACCGACTGGACTGTATTTATCTAGAGCTGGGAGAGGAGATATAGTTTTGTAATTACTTAGTGTATTATTACAAACGTGAAATAGGGGTGGGTAGTACTAATGGTATTGTTGCTAGTGTGATAGACAGCAACATCGTAATAAGTGATTTCGAACTCCAGTCGCACTATTACGCTCACTTTTGGACTAATGCCCTTGAGAAAGGTATGAGTCCCTTATCTTCCGAGTTATGGGTTAGATAGTACCACTACTTCTTTTTTTTTTATCTGCAAAGACGGCTTTGACATTAAATAAGTAACGAAAAATGATATGCCATTAAAAAGAGGAACTTGACCAAAAGTGAAAGGTAACCTCGTCCAGGTTTGATCTTGTTTGGTCGAGTCCATTTCCAAAAACGAAAGCTGTTACGCCACGAATCAAAGTTAACAAGCTTCAAGAGACTTACACGTTCAATCCCGGGCATTGAAATTTGGATGGTACAAAGGTATTTTAGATTGTAGAGAGACTTTTGTAAATGAACTCTGTGATGATTTACACTTGACTTGACTTGTGTCAGCTTTCATCCTGGTTGGGTTGAACCAGCTGCCTCCCGAGCAAGTACAGCTGTACCATAGGACCAACGTTTCGTGCTGAAAAGAAAGAAGTCCACAGGAAAACAAATACTCAAACTCGAAGGTAAGGGAAGAAAATATAGCAGTCGTTTTTATTCAGCTATGATCACTGCAACTCGAAAAGTTCCTTCTTTTCCCTTCCTCTCGGTGGTGACGGGGTGTGTGTGAGAGCTGGCTGTTTGACACGCAGCTGTCACAGCAATTAGGTCATAGCAGACTGTGGTAAGACGGGTCGGGGCCTCCGGAACCTTTAACGCACCCGTTTTGACATCTGCCTTCAACTCTGCCCCAAAATCTCGTTACTTCTTTTCTTATATAGAGATTTTGGAGAACAAATCGAAGATCCTCGAATGTTCGATGTCACTCGTGAAACACGTGATGATACATCTGTGATTATTTTAAAATCACGTCTAACTTTGCAGGTCATTCTGCCCGCGCGCGCTAGTCTTGTGACACCTTCACTGATTGACGACAGCGCCCGTCCATAAGATTACACAGCATCTCGAGCCATCGCAGCCCACTTTCGCTGATCCTGAGCCAGGTCACACAAAATGGCAAGCCAATCGCGATTCCATCGCCGAAGACCAACTACTTGGGGACCTGATAGTGCTGCTTGGCCATCCTTGATTGTGCTGGCCCATGTGTTTAGCTGCCCACCGACACGTTTTCGCCAGTTAGGAAGAGAAGGGGGGAGAAGTACATCACGGATGAGCTCTCCTTTTGGGTGTCGAGCTGCGTACCCGAACCATCGGAGACGGCGCTGGAGCAGGACGGGTGGAAGAAGACGGAGGTTCAGGCGACGATGTAGAATAGTTGTGGGCACACGATCGATTCGGCAGCATCGTAGAATGTAACGAAGGCAATCGTTGTCGAACACTTCAAGCTTTCGTAGGTGAACCGCTCTAAGTTTCGCAGCCATAGAGGAGGATCGTCCGGATCATGGCTTGATAGATTCGCCCTTTCGTAGCCGTGGATATCTCTCGTCGCCCCCATAGTGACCGCTTGAGACGCACGAATGCGGACCTTGCAGCTCCTATACGGCGATCCACCTCAGCAGCACTTTGCCCCGACGGCATTATTGTTGAACCGATATAGACAAAAGACGGCACGTCCTCCAGATTGACCCCGTCCAGTGTCAATGGCTGCCAGTTGACAGGATCAACCAGTAAACCATTCCAACCTAAGATGGTTTACACATAGTTATATGGTTTTAAGTATTATTACCGAAAACAAAAAATTAAACACAATTGTATGGACCGGCCCATTAGTATAATGCTTTGTGTGTTTGCCAAATGGTCCGTTAGACCAGGATTTAATCCCAGGTCGAGTCATACCAAAGATTCAAAAAAAGGTTCTTGATGCCTCCTTGCTTAGCCATATTTACCAACCCCTCCGCTCGGGCAGGATATGACACAAAGTCAATTTTTAAGAGGACTTTAACAGGTTTCAATTCAGAGTTTTCCTTCTCCTAGACTAGTTGCCTCACCAAGGCCTGAACCATTATTTACCCATAGCTGGAGGGAGAATAATTGGATTCATACCTTTCCCAAGGGTATTAGTGCAATGTGAAATGCAATCAGTCAGGTCCAGGATTTGAACTCGTGTCGGCGTATCCATTTCCTACGACCATAACCATTACACCACGGGCACCTCCTTGCTTAACACTCAGCATTATAAGGTACGCATCAAGGCTAAAGTGGAACAATCCAGGAAAAAGAGTAGTGTCCTCTCCTCCACCTTGCAGCAGTAGCTGTTGAAAAGAGAGCCTTCGGCTTGTCCTCAACTATGGTTGACAAGTTAAAATATGGATTAAAAAAAACTATTCCAAATTTATTAACAACCATTTCTTTGCACCGTTATATAGTTTAAAGTATTCGTATCTAACACCAATAATTTCCAAGCGATTATATGGTTTCAAGTGACTAAGAATATCCTTGGTAAATAATTATTGTACCATGTAACTATTCTTAATACAAATAATCTGCATACACTTAAATAGTTACATGTATTCCTATCAAACATTTATAATTCAATTTGATAATAATCATAGGTTTTCATGTAATATAATTGCGGAGGGATTTTTTGTATATTATCATTTTTCGTTTTATATATCTTGACTTTCGGTTTAGTTAGGCTGAGAACCTTTCGGCTTAGTGCATGGGTTAGTTAGGTGCACAGATTGAGTACAGGTGTTCACGTTCGCGCGGGGTGGATGTGACAATCAGAGATGCCACAATAAAACCCCCAGATAGGAAATGAAAACGGGGACGTGAATGACATCATGCCCGGAAGCGCTGAGGATTTTGGGATTTGAAAAAAAAAACAGTTAGTTGAGATTTAAACTCCGAACAAGAAAGTTGAGTTTTGGACTTGCACGAAGAAAGTCGATTTTCGGAGCTCGCCGAGGCCAGGCCAGTAGTCTACTACGGAGGCCGCACGTGGTGGGGGTCAGATGGAAAGAAATTGTGTGTCTCTCTCTCCTCATGTCGAAAAACCTTAAACTCTAAAAGGTAATAAAAAGTTTCGTACCTGAACCAATTTCGTGTTTTTCGGATTTCTATATGCGTATGAACATCTGTGAACGTTTTCCGTATCTGTATGAATATGTCTATTTCATATACTCATATCTGGCTATGTCACATTATCATAGACTATGGTTTCACACATTCCTATCCAATACCATTAATATACAAATACATTTGATTCTTAGAAGGGACCCTAGCGGGTACTACCACTCAATGTTAAACTGGAACTAGGGGTAAGGCAATTAAGGGGTACTCGATACTCCACAGATCTCCAGAAGTACCATTATATGTAGTTTTGAGTCATACCCAGATTACTCTTTTTTTGGGGGGGCGTCTTACTCCTCTTCTCGAGGATGCAATCAGCGTAATCTACGGCTCGCCGACGGGGAGGACAAAGTAAAGAGGACGAATTAGAATTATTTGTTTTTTGGCTTTCTTCCAACATTTGGAGATTGATTGTTTTTACTTGTTTTCGCCTGACATTAAGTTACGAAATGTTTTGTTTTATATCCGTTTTTTTTTTCGTGGGGGTTGTGCAATGTCCTACAAAGTCAAACTACTGAAAAACCTTAGCTAAACATACGAGTAAACATGTGATTGTATTTGACAACATTAATGTAAAGCAAAACAGTATGAACAAACAAGAAATTGGCGTGCCTAAGAATACGCAGATTGCATTCTCTGCAGAGGCGTAAGACCTCTTTCTCCAAAGAAGTATGGGTATGACACTAAACTGCTTCTTGTGGTGAGGCTCATGTTCTGGAGATCTGAGGAATCGGGAGCATCCCCTTTCATTCCCATTGCTTCCTGGTCTATTCTGACCAATGTTTTCTTCAATATACAAGGTTCATTCAATAAATATTGCATTTTTTTTTAAAAAGAAAATACACTTCTTTTTCTGAAATTTTCTCAATCTAGACTCTGCATTGCTTGGAACTTTGCAAAAATCATTTTAATCTCACAAAAATATTTGTATTTTGGGCTTTTTAAAATGGTGGCATATCAGAGTTTATCAGGTTTGAAGAGAGTTCTGTAATGAAATTCTTGGTGGCCGAGAAGTACAAACCATATGAAATTGAAATTTACAGAAGAATAAATTGAATTGAGATCTCAGCAAAGAAAATGGTTTCACTCTAAAAAAGGACTATAAACAGACAATATCCCACAGAAACTATAAAAGACGGAGATAATCTCGTGCTTCTCGCAAATATAGCCGAATACCAGCTGCATAGCTGAGAGCAAACAGCATGAGGCATTGACCTCAACGTGAATGGAAATTAAACAGAGTTCACGTATTTTGAATAAGAAGAAGCTATCTCCAATGTATAAGGTAAGCCACTAAAATTAGTAGATCATTTCATATACCTCAGTAGCAATATATCATCTACTAAAAACGATATCAACAAACGCCTTGCAAAGATATGGAGTGCTACTGACAGATTATTGATCATATGGAAATTTAATCTTTATATTTAAAACGAATTTTAAGCGGAGATATCCTCCTGGTGTAATGGTTAAAACGCTGGACTGCGGAATCGTAGTAAGCGAGTTCAAACTCCAGTCGCGTTATTACGTTCATTCTTAAATGAACCACCTGACCTTACAAGTTATGGGTTAAATAGTACCAATACTGTTCTTCTACAAGGATAGACTTGACATTAAAATAACCGACGATAGTTGATATGCCATTGAACAAAGGAACCGAAATTTTAAGTATTGATATTCGCCAATGGTCCGGCAAACCTGGGTTCAATCCCATGTCGCGTCATACCAAAGACCTTAAAAATGGTACTTGATACCTCCTTGTTTAACACTCAACAATATAAGGTACGTATCAAGGATAAAGTGGATCAATTCAGGGAAAGGAGTTGCGCCCTCCCCTACACCTCGGTGTCGTAGCTATTGAAAAAAGAGCCTTCTGGTCACCCTCGACTAAAGGGAGACAACTTACTGACTTTTTTTTTTATATCGCTTGACCATACTGAAAAATGCCTTAAAATTAGCATCATTGAATTTAGATTATCATCATCAAGCAGTGGGGATTGCTCGGAGTTCTCTGACTCTCTTGCCATCCATCCCTATCATCCATTGCTCTTGGCAGGTATCTGCACAGAGCTGATGTAATTCCTTACTGATGAGATCACGTGTAGGAGTCTATAAGTAAGATACGTCAATCATGAGTTCGTTCTTACTTCTACAGCAGTGCCCTGCATGCCTTGTTCGTCTTACCTTGATGGTTTGTGAAATGGGATGTGATGCAAGTGGCTGTATAGCTGCTCTGTCGTAGGATGTTGCTTTGAAGATTTGTTTAAGACAGTATGGAGCATTCTTGAGTTGTTTCCATCTAGCCTTTTCTCTAAGCATTTCCCCAGTCTAAGTGGTACATCTATGTAGTACTAATGAGCAAACCATAGCTTGGAAGAAATTCCATGGTATTTTATCAAAGTGAATAAGCCCAGTCGGCTCGGGCTATAGAATACACCGACTGTGTCTCTGTAGAGGGGTAAGACATCCCCAACGAGTGTCCTGGTGGGTCAGTAGGCTGGGGCTGTAGAACACACCGACTGCATCTCTGCAGAGGAGTAAGACCCTTCCCCCCCAACGAGTGTCCTGGATACGACACTAAACGATCTGATGGTGAGGCTCCAGTATTCCTTCATTGCAGTCACTTCCAGGTCCACTCCAGCCTGGAGTGGTAGTATCTGATAGAATCCTATCTATGGGCCAAACAAAACTGTTTGATACTTAAACTGAGTGAAAACAAATGGCATGCTAAAATGAAGTGTTAAAAATAGAACTGATTAATCATTTAACTGTGTGTAAACTGATGACTGTTTTTTTTAATTGAATTGCTAGTGATGAATAACAATACTTGGAATCATTTAATTGTGTGCAAACGAATGAGTAATGTTGAAGAGAATAATCAGTGTTAAATAGCAATACTTGTTACAACTTTACTATTGTGTAAAGAAATGACTGATGTGGATGGAATTATAATTGTTAGATAGAAATAATTGAAACCATTTAACTATGTAGAAACAACAGCAATACTAGCGTGTAAACAAATGAGTTCTAACTCTTTTCAAAATGTCACAGGATATGGACACGGCGATACGAGTTCAATTCCTGGACAAGACTGATTGCATTTCACATAGCACTAATGCCCTTGGGAAAGGTATGAATCCAATTATTCTCCCTCCAGCTATGGGTAAATAGTAGGGCAGACTAGGTTCTTCAGCCTTGGCAAGGTAACTAGTCTAGGAGAAGGAAAACTCTGAATCCAAACCTCTTAAACTCCGCTTAAAAAACTGACCTTGTGTCATATCCTGCCCGAGCAGAGGGGTTGGGTAAATAGGAACTCTTTTCAAAATGTAATTAACTACAAATTAATCTCCTTCATAATATGTGTATCTAAATGTGTGTAAACAAACTACTGATGTTAATGTTGTATAGCCACATAATGCATATACATCTGCATGCAGAATCATAACGACGACACAATAAAGACGCAAGGATAAAGACGAGCGACACAGTCTTTTAGAAAAATATACCTCTCACTTTATTGAAAGGTTTGTGTAAGAGAGGGAATTGGAGACCGAACAGAACTGCAACATATTGACCCCCACTCTATTGGACATAACTGCGTTTCTTTTCCGTTCTCCTGGGCTGCTCAACAGGGGGCCTGGGGGCCTACTCTGCTGGGTGCTGGTTTTCTCTACCGCATCTGATCTCCAACTCATCTGATCTCCAACTGACTGACTTCCTGTCTTCACCCGGGTTATATAATAATTTGACGTCCACTCTTCTTCCTGCGAGCGTCACAATTTCGCACTCATTCAACCCGTCCACGGTCAAGGTTATAATATTCTGATATTCCTCGACCGGATGCGCCTGTTATTTATACAGGTGCATTTCCTATTTTGACAGCCCGGCCGGGTCGGAGGTCAATATACAACATTAAAGTGTGACTGTTATATAGCAGTACTTGAAACCATTTAACTGTGGACAAACAAATGATTAATAGTAAATAGAATTATTCGTATTGTCGCATATTGCACCGCTGAACAAACAACGAAGGATTCGTAGATATGTAAACATATAGTTTATATTTTTATTCTTCGACAGTAACGTTTGCGTAAACTAAGAATACAGTCAGAGAGAGTTCGCACATATCTTTCTTCTATGGCGGGGACCCTTTTTGTGACGTAGTGCGACGGCTGAAGAGCACACACGGGGGAGCTGACAGGTTTGCTTGAGTGACCAGCGGGTCTCTGCCTCCAGTCCAAAATTACAGACTTAATACTGTCTTTTCAAGTCCAATGCGGAAATATGAATATCCTCTTCGTCCACGTATTTTTCTGTTTATGGTTGGTTATTGGAACTTACATACTTCCATTTTTTTTTCGGCAATTTGTTGATCTTATCTGCGAACGGAAATATCTGTCATTCTATTCATAGGCAATAAATTACATTTTTCTCTTTCCTGTGAAACCACTTTTTTGATATTATCTTACGACCGCATTGAATCTGCTTAGTTCATCCACGTCGCCAGTTAAGTCAGTATATTACAGTATTTGATGGCAATACTTAAAACCATTTTACTGTGTGCAAAAAATGAGATCAGACTCGTTTAAAAATGTTATCAACAAAATGTGTTAACAAATCACATATATTTAATACATATGTATAAAGAGGATTTGGCATTAAATAACCTACAATGGTTGATGTACCATAAAACCTAACCAAACCAAATTATATACATATATATATATATATATATATATTAAGAGAAATTGGCATTAAATAACCTGTAATGGTTGATATGCCATAAAACCCCACCAAACCAAATCATGTATATATATATATATATATATATATAAAAGAGAAATTGGCATTAAATAACCTTCAGTGGTTGATATGGCATAAAACTAAACCAAACCAAAGGGATTAGATTTCCATACGATCAATAATCTGTCAGTAGCACTCCACACCTTTATAAGGCGTATGTTGATATCGCTTTCAGTAAATGAGATATTGCTGCCGAGGTATATGAACTGATCTACTAATTCTAGAGGCTTTAGGATAAATCCAGATATAAAAAATTTGATTTTGAAGAAAGAATTACGACTGGGAAAAGTCAAGTAGAAAAAGCAAGCTATCAGTTTAGCCTAGAATACACTCACTGCAATACTCTACAGATGGGTAATGCCCTCCCCCTCCAACGTCCAACAAAAGACTGTACCTTGGGTATAACTCTAAATTGCATTCAGTGGTAAAGCTCCATGAAGCCAAATAACTGTGAAAAATTATTAGTATTAGAAAGGAATACTTGAAACTATATAAAAGTGTAGAATAATAAGTTCTAATTAGGAATACTTGAAACCATATGACTGTGCAGATTATTCGTCTTTGGAATATTTGAAAACATAAAACTGTGTAGAAATTATTTCATAGGAATATTTGAAATCATGTTACTGAAAGCAGATTAACAGTATCATATTGGAATACTTAAAACCTTGAAATTTTGTGTAAATTTTTAGCATTAGACATAAATACTTAAAACCATAAAATATTGTGTAAGCTATTTGTATTAGATAGGAATACTTGAAACCATAAAATCGTGTTTAGATGATGAGAATTAGACGAACCAGACATTCAGGACACTGCTGGAGAAGCAGGGACGAACTCATAAGAGATGTACTCTTATGGACCCCCACACATGGCCGTGCGAAGGCAGGACGACCAGCACGAACATACATTCAGCAGCTATGTGAGGATACGGGATGTTGTCCTGAAGACCTGCCTAGGGCGATGAACGATAGGGAGGTATGGCGAGAGAGGGTCAGGGATATCCGTGCTACCAGCACGACATGATGATGATGATGATAATTTGGTTAAAATTATTTGTATTAGATAGAAAAAAATTGAAACTATTAAACAGTTTGGTTTGGTTTTATGGTATATCAAACATTGTTGGTTATTTAATGCCAAATCCTCTTTTTACATATATATTAGATAAATAATTTGTAAACACATTTTGCAGATACATTCAGTTAAATAATCAAGTAGTTCTATTTCCAATAATTCAATCAAGCATAAGTCATTTGTTTGCAGAGAGTTTGAATATCAAATCCCCCTATTAGGCCCATAGATTCCTTTCAGATTCTATCCCTCCGGGCCAGAGTGGACCAGGGAGCAATGTCAATGAAGGGGTACTCCATATTCTCCAATGCTCCAGCACTACTGGAGCCTCACCATTCGATGGCTTAATGCCATATCCAGGACACTTGTTGGGGGCAGCGGTTACTTCTCTGCAGAAATGCAATCGGTTAATTCTACAGTCCCAGCTGACGGGGCTTCATAAAAATGCGTTTAAATTATTCGTATTCATTAATTTTATTAAAACTTGAAGCTCTATAACTAAGCAACTTATTACTTTTATTAGAACTGAAGCTGCATAACTAAGCAACTTATTAGTTTTATTAAAACTTGAAGCTCTATAACAAAGCAACTTATTAGTTTTATTAAAACTTGAAACTCTATAACTAAGCAACTTATTAGTTTTATTAAAACTTGAAACTCTATAACTAAGTGACTTATTAGTTTTATTAGTACTTGAAGCTCTATGACTAAACAAATGATTAGTATTATGATAGATAATTGAAACTAAACTAGTTTACAAATGGTTGTTACTATTAGTAAAGCAGATTTTAACAAAAGTTGAAGATTGGTTGGTTTTCTCAACCATTCTGTCTAATGACCAGCTTCTCTCTTACTGTGTCTTAAGGTAAACAAAAGATGGCGGAAATATCACGTGGATAGCGTGAGTGTTTGCTTGTTTATTTGTTTGGATTTTATGGCGTATCAACCTTTATAGGTTATTTAAAGCCAAATCCATTCTTATACAAATAGACAGTTCTATTTCAAACAATTCAGTTTAGCATTAGTACACATTCTAAGTGTCAAAAACATTTAGTTAAGTCAAACAGTTCTATTTTAAACAATTCAGTTTAGCATTAGTTGACCATAGTAGAGGGTGTCCCAAAGTCTCCCTTTTCGATAGCTACTACACCTAGGTGTAGGGGAGCGCGCTATTCCTTTCCCTGGATTGCTCCACTTTACCCTAGATCCTTACCTTATAATGCTGAGTGTTAAGCAAGGTAGCATCAAGTACCATTTAGCATTAGTACACATTCTAAATGTCAAAAACATTTAGTTTTGTCAAACAGTTCTATTTCAAACTATTCAGATTAGCGTACGTACTCAGTTAAGTTCTATTCGATAGATAGGACCCTATCATGTGCTACCATTTCGGTACTGAGTGAACCTGGGAGCGATGGCAATGAAGGGGTACTTCGAATTCCCCAAAGCTCCTGCATTACTGGAACCTCACTATCAGATTATTTAGCATCATATCCAGGACACTCGTTGGGAGGGTCTTATTCCGATGCAGAGAAGCAGTCGGGGTATTCTACAACCCCAGCCGACTGGGCAGTTGTGTGAGTAGAAAACTGGAACGAAGAGTAACCATGGGGTGTATGGGAGTCCAAAAATTATATAACAACAAATGATTTCGACCTCGGGCAGTAGGTAAAGCAGAGAGAGAGTGTGTGTGTGTGTGTGTGTGAGAGAGAGAGAGAGAGATTAGACGTTATACTGCGCTGGTTGTTGGCTAGACGCTCCCAAGTTGAGAGTTAAAGAAAAAGTCTGAAATGTACAATACTTGTTAAGTCAAAAATGGGGATGATCCCAGAATAAAGAAGATAGGGTAATCTTGCGAAGGGTCCTGTAGACGAGAAACAAATAGAAGGTAAGATGATTAAACACCCGAGATAATGCCGAGAAATGTGTAGAAACAGGCTCAGTAATTCGAAAGTGGGGATAATCCTCAGTTATAGAAGTAGAGCTGAGTGAATGTTTGAGTTTGACCTGTAACAGTCTTGTTTTTAGTTGGCCCAGTGCCAGCCTTGGGGCGGCAGGATGAAGAGAAGCGATTCCCAAAAAAGTTCCGTATCTCAGTTTGGGTTGAATCTAGGCTGTTCTCTGGTTATCACGATTCTTTCTTCACACGACTAATGTCGAGCCTTTCGTAATAAACAAAAAGAAGTTTATATTTTATACTTAAGTTTTATAGTCTTCCCTACCTAACCGATAAAATGAAACGCATTTTCGTCCGGGCAGCGGTCGTGTTGATACTGCTATATGGATGCACTACTTGGACGCTGACTAACCGACTGGAGAAGAAGCTAAAAGGCAGTTACACAAGAATGTTGCGAGCAATATTGAACAAATCCTGGCGGCAAAACCCCACAAGGCACCAACTATACGGCCACCTTACTCCCATCACGAAAACTATCCAAGTTAGACGAACCAGATAGGCAGGACACTGCTGGAGAAGCAAGGACGAGCTCATAAGTGATGTACTCTTATGGACCCCTGCATATGACCTAGCAAAAGCAGGACGACAAGCTCGAACATACATACAGCAGCTATGTGAGGATACGGGATGTAGCCCTGAAGACCTGCCAGAGGCGATGAACGATAGGGAAAAGTGGCGAGAGGGGGTCAGGGATATCCGTGCTAGCGGCATGACATGATGATGATGATGATCATGATGATGTAATATTACGGACGGGCGCTGTCGTCAATCAGTGAAGGTGTCATGAGACTAGCGTGTGCGGGCAGAATGACCTACAAAGTTAGACGTGATTTTAAAATAATCACAGATGAATTATCACGTGTTTCACTGGTGACATCGAACATTCGGGGATCATCGATTTGTTCCCCAAAATCTCTATATAAGAAAACAAGTCAGGAGATTTTGGCAGAGTTGAAGGCAGCTTTCAAAACAGGCGCTTCAAAGGTTCCGAGGCCCCGACCCGTCCTACCCAGTCTGCTACGACCTATCTGTCAGGCGTGTGTCAACAGCCAGCTCTCACCCACACCGCCGTCACCACCAAGAGGAAGGGAGAAGAAGAAGGTAACTAAAATGAACTTTTCGAGTTGCAACGATCATAGCCCTACGTGAATAATAAACGACTGCTATATTTTCTTCCCTTGCCTTCGAGTTTGAGTATTTCTTTTTCTGCGGACTTCTTTTTTTAAAGCACAACACGTTGATCCTATGTTACAAGTAGACAACCTCACTGTCCAAAGAGACTCTCTGTTGCTGGATACCCACTGATCTGTTTTGCGACCAATGTGGATGAGGTGAAACGACAGAACCTAAACGCTATTAGTCTGTACCACAAATTCTCTGTCTAACTCTTCAGTCTTAACTCCCTTGAATGTACGATGCCCCAACTTCCGGCAAAGAAAACCGATCTTCGACTTGGATCTCTCTGAAGTACAGTAAAAATAATATCCTTGTCTACTTATCACAAACAGGACTAGCACCGAAGATTTCTATTTATTATGGGCATCAAAATAACCTTTTCATTCTTATCGAGAAATTATTCCTTTTTTATTTTTTATCGATTAAAATCTGCCAACTTCCCAAACTTGTTTCGTCATCCTGTAGATACTAAAACACACACATAAACACACATACATACATACATACATACTACCAATGCTTTCACCTAACCATACACATAAGCTCGTACCCACATGCATGTACATACAGATGTACAACGCCTATCAGCATACATATGTAGACATACTCGCACATTCATGCATACCCATTATCAAACCTAAATAGTTTCATTTAGGAGCAGAAGAGCTTAGAATGTCATACAGTTAAAAACTAAGGCTAAGTTAGTGCGTTTGGCAGAAAGAAATTACTGAATATTAAAATGCCTACGTATTTTTATTTGTTACGGCAAGCACGATGATAGTGTAGTGGCTAACGTGCTGTACTGCGGTAACCTGGTACACGAGTTCGAATTCCAGTCACTCTATCACGTTCACTTTCTTACGAATACCCTTGGGAAAACTGTAAACTCCTTACCCCACAGCTATGGGTTAAATAGTTCCATTACTGTTTTTTTTCTACAAGAATGGCTGCGGCATTAAATAACCTACAAAGGCTGATATACCATTAAACAAACAAGCAAAACCCCCTAAAAAACAAACCAAACGAAACCAATCATGATGATAGTACGTATGATTGATTTATCTGAGATGTTCATGTCATGGAAATGTTACCTCGAAAACAACGAAGACCACACAGTATTTTTATGTCTAGGTTGAAGAATCTGCTGATAGCAATTACTTTAAAGAAAAAAAAAAAAAGAAGAGATGTTTGGATCTAAGCTAACTCCTTGGTTGAATATTACACAATTATATGTGTTTGGATAAGTGTCTTTTAAATTTATTGCCTGTCTCACTGTTTACGACTTTGAATAATCGCATTCTTTACAACTTTAATCAAATTCATTTGTTGTTTTCTATCGAGGTATGATTCATTTGACAGTATATATATATATATATATATATATACGAATGTTAAGTGAAAAGTTTCCGGTCTAACTAAGATACTCTTATGAAATGTGACGAAATGAAGTTTATTTTTCAACGTATTTCCCCATGTTGTCCGCATGCTTCTACTATAAATGTTGCAATGTTTGGATCCCACTGGTAAAAAGTCATCAACAGCAGATATGACGTCATCATATGATATTCCAACCTATGAACTTTTCAACCCAACCTCATATATATACATATATATATAAATATTTATGCATACGAATTATTGTATCTGAATATATGCAGTTAAGAGTGAAGATGTTATAGTATCCCAGTGACACCAGAGAAAAGAGGGTGATCATGATTTAAAATTCTGTTGGGTCAACTTCTTTTCTTCTCCGTATTAAAATGAATAAATAGATAAATAAGTAATAATATGACCAACGATTTTGGCTCCTTTGAGGATTGAGTGGCAACTTGATTTCCTTACCCCGACAATGTAACGCAGGTTCTTTGTTGTGTCAGTATTTCTAGTTAATGATTGTCGTCCCACTGCGACATGATTTGACGAGATACAAATGAGAGGGCGACCGGTGAAAAACTGTTCAGTCAGCGGATGAGTTTGAACAAAAAAAAAACCAAACAAACAAACAAAAAAAAAAAACCCAACCAAAAACCAAAACAAAACTTCTTAACTGTGGTTAAAATAATCCGCCATGCTTACTTTCTTAGTATGTCATTTTTTTTTTATCAAGTTTCTCATTTTGGTATTTTATTTTTTTGTAATTTCTGTCATCTGCATCTTCTTTCACTCCCCCATACATTTGGCTGCCATTAAACACGAACAGTCTTAGCTAGTATCTTATTTCATTATCCATTTTAGTCCCTCATTATTTTATTCTCAGACATCTTTCTCTTCCTTGTCTTTTTTTGTTTTTGTTTTTGTTTTTTTTTTCTTTTTGTTAGTCAACTAAAGTCTTTTTTAAAACTGTTTTTACAGTAATCTCTTTTTTTTTTTCACTAGCAAGCTTCGATCATCACATACTAACAAAGGGAGATAAGCAGTTCTCTTTTTTACCAAAAAAAAAAAGAAAAAAAATGAAAGATGAGAAGTATGGACAGCAATGACAAAAGTTTAAAAAATAAAGAAATAGTGTATGATGGGAGATATTTTATTCCCATGTCTGTTGAAGGATTTGGCGCAAGTCTAACAAGATTAATTAAAAAGACGAAATAATGCATCAGCGAGTAATTGAATTTAAATGCGAACATTTGAAAGTGATGTCTGCAACAGTGTAAAAGCGAAACTCCAGAGAGAGAGAGAGAGAGAGAGAGAGAGAGAGAGAGAACAAATAGAAATGGAATCTACAATTAGCTAATACAAAAATAAGTGAGCAGCGCGCATTAGCGCGTGATTTAATTTACTATGTTGGATGTTCGTTTGCAGGCGCGTTAGATTAGTTCAACCGAAGGATTCCTTTGTGTCGTTCCACCCCAGCGCTCTTTAACTATGCTTCGGGGTTCGAACGAAAATTTAAAAGAGCCAAAAAAAAAACAACAACAACAAAACCTCCCAAAAAACCCACACAAAAACAAACAAGCAAAACACTAAAACAAAACAAAACAAACAACAACAAAAAAAAACAAAAAAAAAAAACAACACCAACTGTCAGCACTTTCGACACCTCTCAAAATAACGAAAAGAAACAAAAATTACAAAGAACGCAAAAAAAAAAAAAAATCCTGAAAAAGTCTCGAACTGGAAAATAATTGACTCTGGAAAATCTTACAAATGAAGCAAAGCCTAACTAAATACCGATCGTTTTTTTTATTTCTTTATTGGCGTAAAGTTTAACGATTCCTGCTTCATTTGAAAAAGAAAGGTTAGATTGATTATCTTATTGGCGGAATTGGCTCAAAACCAGTTTTAAATTGGGAAGTGCTATATTTATTCTTTGATAAAACCTATTGTTCACATAAAGTTGTTTTGAAGTTGAATACGTTGGTAGATAGGTAAGAAAACACAACTTTTTAATTCGGATTTTGCAGTTTATCAAACTGTTACTTTCTAAATTAGATGCCCATAAAGCATCTTCAACACTTACAATCACTTTCATTCTTATTTTGCCTAATTATGCCTGCCACTGTCGCTCGAAAAATTCATACATGCAGTAAAACTTTCTTAAGACCTGTATGCAGGTCTTAAAAGGCAGCAGTTTAGTGCCGTGGATCTCCCAGTTTCTTTGGCTAAAAGTGTTGTATACTCATATGCAGATGCATGCAGAAACATAACGACGCAATAACGACGAGTGGACACAGTTCTTTAGAAAAATATACCTCTCAAACTTTATTCGCGAAAGGGTTGCGAAAGGGTTGATATTGGTTATGTGTGAGAGGTGAGTCGGAGACCGAACAGAACTGCAGCCTATTGACCCCCCCCAACTCTTCTGGTTATCACAGCCTCTCTTTCCCGTTCTCCTGGGCTGCTCAACCAGGGGCCTGGGGGCGTGGGGGTCCAGCCTCTGCTGGGACATGGTTCTCATTCCAGCATCTTCTCTCCAACTAGCTCGAACATCCTGTTGCCGGGGTTATATGATAATTTGACACCCACCTACTTCCTGCGAGCGTCACAATTTCGCACTCAATTCAACCCCTCGACAGTCAAGGTCGCCCCTGATCCCCCGATATCTTCGACCGGATGCACCTGTTATTTACACTGGTGCATTTCTTCTTTTGACAGCTTGGCCGGGTAGGAGGTCAATATGCAACAAAAGGCCACCATTCCACGTTGTGTTTGTTTTGAAGAAAAGATTAGTCGACCGCAGGTTTTGGCAGTTCCTCAAAGATAAAAAGAACACACGCACTTGTTGTTTCTTCATACACTCTTAGAGGATTTCAACATGGTGAGGGTGAGTGGCGCGTGTGGCATTTCTTTTTCCAGACCAAATGAATGGACCTTAACTCTGCTGTCTATGTACTTACTGTGAGCGACCATAGTGGACGATGGGCTGGGGAGAAACCCTCAACCACCAGTGATTTGCACTGCAGCTTCTCTGTTCCAATTTCTGACAGCTCACTTGATTATAGAGGGTCCCGACTTCCTGTAAGGAAAACCACTTATATGAAGTGCTCCTCTCTCGAACTAAAGTGCCTTAATAACAAATATTCTTGTCTATTTAACTCTGACCGATTAGACTGCCATAGGTTTTGGTCACAAGTGTATAGGCTCCACACACACACACACACACAGAAGAATAAAGGCAGCCGAGAATACACTTGTTTTTGTTCAATCTTCGAGCAGTCCTTGTGGAGAGGGAATGTTATGTAACAATTTTCTCTTTAGCCTCAGTGGACAGACCCTAACTATTACCATACAGATGACGGACTATGACTTGGAAGCGGGTGAGTTTTCTCTTCCCTCTGCCTATGGACTAATTCTGGTTTTTCGTATTGCTACTAGTCTGTACTTGACTTTTCTTGTTACGAACTATAGTGGACGGTGAGCTCTGTCCAACGGTTCTCCTGATCACCACTACTCTTGACTCGGACCTATACAGCTCCTTTGAATGTATGCAGTGAATTTTCCAATGAAGCGACTACAATTTTATTAAGAAAAAATTCGCATAATTTTCTCGGCTAATTTACTTCCCTTAAAACACATTTTTCCAATCAAAAACAGGACTTTGTATCCCCTCAGCACAAATCTTTTTAGAGTGAGTTTTAAGTTATTTATTCATAATGCTCCTCTCTTCGTCATCGTCTGAAAACTTTGTTCCACGCAGAAATTCTTTGAGGAGGCAAAACAAATGGAAATAAGAGGGGAAGTTGATGTGGACCGTAAAGTTGCGGTAGCTTAGCCCAACCAAACTGACCGATGATTTCCTTTACCCTTTGCTCTGATGTCAAGATTTTGGAATCGCAGCGAGAACTGACCTTTGAAAAGGCTCAGTCATCAAACAAAATCTGAAGGGGTGTACAAATAGAAATTCTCAATTATTCAGAAAATGTCCTCTATTGTAACTTTTCTGTTCGCCAAACTGAGCACATTAACTGGATTCACAATATCTGGTGTTCTCGCGATTCTGGAAAAGCCTGGCTTGTCTTCCCTTTGAATACTATTTAGACATTATTTAAACAATTTAACCCGTTTGTAAACCTTTTTTTCACAAAAACATGCTTCTCCACACATCGTGCGTTCTTCTGTAAATTTCACCAGGTTTTCATTTCTCAGCCACCAAAAAATTGATGACAGAACTCAGTTCAAGTTTAGAGCACAATGTTTGGTTTGCTGCCATTTTGAATAGCATTAAAATAATTATTTCTTCAAGATTAAGATGATTTTGGCATGAACCAATCCCAATTAATGTTGAGTAAACATCGTGAAAAATTCTGAAAAAATTATTTTGCTTTTTCAAAAAAATTCATCTATATTGAATGAACCTCCTACCTCCCCATATATATTATATATATATATACGATAACCATTACACCACGAGCATGCATATATATATATATATATATATATATATATATATATATGCATGCTCGTGGTGTAATGGTTATCGTCGTGGGAAATGGACACGGCGACACGAGTTCAAATTCTGGACGAGTGATTGCATTTCACATAGCACTAATACTCTTGGGAAAGGTATGGATCCAATTATTCTCCCTCCAGCTATGGGTAAATAGTAGGGCAGACTCGGTTCTAGAGCCTTGGTGAGGCAACTAGTCTAGGAGAAGGAAAAACTCTGAATTGAAAACTGTTAAACTCTGCTTAAAAATTGACCTTGTGTCATATCCTGCCCGAGTGGAGGGGTTGGTATATATATATATATATATATATATATATATATATATATATATTATTCAATAATGTACAAACAAATAATTACGAGTAAAAACATAGTTCTGTACTACGCGTTAAAAATTCCGTCAGTAGTCTTGGTTTTCGCTCGTATATATATATATACCAGTGAAAAGAGTGGAAAAAGTCGTGATACATCATGTAAAACCTTACTATATTAGATTTATATATATTATGTTTATTTCGTTTCAAGCCTCCACAATATGTGTAATTATATCCATATATTTTATCTTATTATGCTATTCGAAAACGGATGTAAAGACGTGCTTTTACCACCAAGGTCTGAAATAAACTAAATTAAAATCATTCATTGTAATTATTTTCAAATGTGAGATTTCAAGCCAAGTTAACCACACCGTAAATAAGTAGATGTCTACCGTTTTTTTTTTCCTTATAATTTTGTGGTATAGGCAAGCTCACACCGAAACTCAAATCCAGTTTCATTTTTCAACACATAGACATACACACGAGAACTTTGTCAAATACGTATGTATATTCATAATAATGAGCTACTATACGATGCATAAAATGATTTAGCAATATATTACTATAGTCTAGTACTTTTTTGGCGGGTACGTTTGAATATAAAGATGACAGATAATGTATTCGGAACTTATTTCTTTGAAGTTGGACTTCACCTCTTCTAGTTTTCCTGTTTTAATTTATAGCCCACATCCATTCGCTCAACATGACAATAAATCAACAAAGGAGAAGTAAGTTTAAATTTATCTCTCTTAAGTGGAATTTGAATTTATTTCCTTTCTGTATTTTATTCCACTTCTGACTCTGCAGATATCAGGAGGATTATTTTCAGTAACAGAAATTTTTTCTTTCTTTTTTTCTAGTTGAAAATTGCTATTCCCTGGGCTAATTCAGCCAAATCGTTTTTCAAGTATTTTCTGTGTTTTCTTGTATTACTACATCCAGAGTATGACAAAAATCCTTTTATTTTAATATAGATTTAATAATGTGGGTTCGTGGGAGAAATCTAAACCAGAAGTATTCTGCTTAACAAAAAAAGAACTTAAGTTCCATCCTGCCCTTGACGAAGGGGTTAGATTAAAGAAACTCACATTATTATCGTAGGAAATGGAATCGGCAACCAGAGTTCAAATCCTGAATGTGACAATTTGTGTTTGACTTCGCGCTAATGCCCCTGGGAAAGGCATGTATATATCACTTCCCCCGAGCTATGGGCAAATAGTAGGGTACACTGGGCTCTTTAGCCTAAATTGACAACCAGTATAGGAGAAGGAAAAATTATAATTTAAACCAACTTTACTCCGCCTAAAAATGACCTTGAGTCACGTCCTTTTTTGTGGAGGAAGGTTTGGGTAAATACAGACGTTAGAAAAAAACGGGGGAGACAATCGGTTACAGAGCTATGCAGCATCAAAATGAAGGTGTTAAGCAGAGGACATTGATTTAAAAGGGGGCGTCCAGTGGCTTCTTTTTCACGAAAAGCAAGCGGTGGTCGTCGTCTGAGGCTGGAATGCGATATCATCATCATCATCATCATCATCATGTCGTGGCGCTTGCACGGATATCCCTGACCCCCTCTCGCCACTTCTCCCTGTCGTTCATCGCCTCTGGCAGGTCTTCAGGGCTACATCCCGTATCCTCACATAGCTGCTGAATGTATGTTCGAGATGGTCGTCCTGCTGTTGCCCGGCTATATGTGGGGATCCATAAGAGTACATCACTTATGAGCTCGTCTAACTTGGAAAGTTTTCGTGATGGGAGGTTGGTGGCCGTATAGTTGGTGACTTGTGGGGTGTTGCCGCTAGGACTTGTTTAATATTGCTCGCAGAATACATCATACTGTATACATGAGCATATACTTATATACCCACCTCCTCATATATATATATATAGTGGATAAATTTGTAAATGATTAAAAATCCGATTAAGGGAATTATAATTCTTATTTCTTATTGATTGAAAAATTTGCTGAAAAAAATCAAAATCATTTCTTGTAACCAAACATAATATTATTCAGGGCATGAATACTGTTTTAATTGAGATATTCAAGATTCGTGCAATGAAATAGAGCGGTAATTGTTAGCTTAAAAAAAGGATATAATTTAGGTGTGTGAAATTCTTTGTATCAGTCTATCATCTAGGAGAGAGAAAATGTGTTTATGTCTTAATGTATATGTGAACTGCTTATAATACCAACTGGGGACAGATGAATATTTTTGACGCAAATATGAATGGAAGCAAACCTTCGTTTAATCTAAGAAGTATTAAACTTGAAATGCATTCTTGAAAGAAAAGAATGTAGATTTTCACTCAAAAGAAATAAAACGGAAGTTATATGCGTAGGTCACAGCTGGAGAAGCAGGGAATAGTTCATAAGTGATGTACTCCTATGGACCCCCACATATGGCCGAGCAAAAGCAGGACGACCAGCTCGAACATACATACAGCAGCTATGTGAGGATACGGGATGTAGCCTTGAAGACCTGCCGGAGGCGATGAACGATAGGGAGAAGTGGCGAGAGAGGGTCAGGGATATCCGTGCTTGCGGCACGACATGATGATGATGATGATGAATAATTCTTTACTTACTTTTAGTTGAGTATGTATAGACAATTCCATACTGAAAAAGGATGATTTCTTCGTTTATTTATTCTATTTATAAAGGCTTGAAATTTGCTTAAAAAGTTGATAATTTATCTATGAATCTAATTGACTTAGAAATTGTATTTAAAATATTCTTTTTGGGGAAAATATTTCTAAGATTATTTTTGAGTTATGATCCTTCAAAATTTCCGCGGCAAGTTAAATATTGTCGTCTGCGAAGTATCATGGAATCAAAAAAAGTTAGCATGAATGCGCCGATTGGTTAAATCATGTTTCTTGTCTTCAATTGGAATCATTTTGAGATGAGGCTTCTTAATCTGAGAATTAATTTTTCATTTATTGCGGACTTTTTTTCCTCATCTTAGTAGTTTTTGTGTTGTTTCTTTTTTCACTACGTTTCGGCCAAATTCACCTCTGGCCTTCTTCAGGTGATTTACCGCGACCTCGGATAGAAATGCTGAGTCTTGTAACCGTATCCCCAGTAATTATTGCCTTCCATAGTTGTTGTTTATGCCACCACTTTTTTTTTTTACATTGTAACATATTGACCCCGGCCAAGCTGTCAAAATAGGAAATGCACCTGTGTAAATAACAGGTGCATCCGGTCGAGGAATATCAGGATATAACTTTGACCGTGGACAGGTTGAATTGAGTGCGATTTGTGACGCCCACAAGAAGAAGGTGAACGGCGAGCAAGTATTATTTAACTCGGTGCACAGGAAGTTCAATCAGTTGGAGATCAGACCAGTTGGAGGGAAGATGCTGGAATGAGGAACATGTCCCAGAGAGGCTGGGCCCCCAGTTCCCCGGTTGAGTAGTCCAGAAGAACGGGAAAGAAACGCTGTTATGGCCATAAGAGTGTTGGAGTTCTGTTGGGTCTCCAACTCCCTATCACAATACAACCTTTAGTAACCCTTTCGAACCCTTTCAAATAAAGTGAGAGGTATATTTTTCTAAAGAACTGTGTCGCTCGTCTTTATTGTGTCGTCGTTATGTTTTTTGCACGTCTATGTGTATGTATCGTGGTCATGGCTCTACAACATACATGACATGTTCTTTCAATTCTGTTGTGTATAATCATTTTTGATTCAATATTTCTAGCCCTTATGGAATTATTTTGAGCAACAATTAAAAGAAGTTGTGTTTCACTCTTGAAGTTTCTCTTTCTTTACTATGTCTAGATCATACCGTGTTCAATCTTCCAGTTTGTCTCTTGAAATATTCATACAGTTGTTTTTCTTCTCATTTCTGTTTTCTAGTTTTTGCTGTCGTTTTTACTGGTTGCAGTATTCTTCCATTGCTCCTTTTATTGTATTTCTTGCGTCTTTTGATTTGTGTAGCTCCTTAATCATCAGTACTGCTTAATCCTCTTCCTGCTTCTACAGGTAAAGGGAAGGATCTAAAAACCGGTGAAAAAAAAAGAAGAAAATAAGAAAGTTATTGAGTGAGGGAATACACGTTTCGGTGATATGAAAGTAATTTTGCAGAGATCATATAAAACTAAAGAAGGTTATTGAAACTATAACTTAGTTGAGAACTCAAAGCAAAGGAAAAGGCTTTAAGAACTTGCTTCTTCGAGATGAACGTAAACTAAGCGAGTTATAGCGAAATAACCACTTTTGACCAACGTTCAAATCATTGAAAAGGCTGGAACTGAAGGAGTCAAAAAGGTGTAGAATACTTTGTTAATTGAGATCTGTAAAAAAATCTAGACAACGTCTTTTTTAAAGGTTTAAAATTGGGCCATGAAATACATGAAAATTGACTTTCAAGACGCATCTCGAATGAAATTTTATTGACCAGATGGTTGGGCCAAAATAATAGTGTTGTATATTGACCTTCGACCCGGCCAAACATGCCATTCCAAAGTGATGCACCGGAAGTACGGGACACATTCCGATGGCAGTTATGAGAAAAAATCGCATAGGCGGGCTGGCTGAAAAAGTGGGACAAGGTAAAAATCCCATGGTACACTCATAGACTGATGCACCGGAAGAGAGTGACCTGTGAACTGCATCACAGTTATTTCCGCTTGAAGACGATCAAACATGCTATTCCAAAGATTGAGTGGGCGATTGAACTATTATATAACTCGGTGAAGACAGGAAGTCAGTGAGTTGGAGATCAGAAAAGTTAGAGCCAAGATGTGGTAGGGAAAGCCACCACCCGGCAGAAGGGACCCTCGGGACCCCCAGTGAGTTGGGGGCCAGACGAGTTAGAGACAAGATGTGGTAGAGAAAGCCATTACCCGGCAGAAGGGACCTTGGGACCCCAGATTTTGAGTTGGGGACCAGAGAAGTTGGAGACAAGATGTGGTAGAGAAAGCCAGCAGAAAGTTTAGCCCCCGGGCCTCCGGTTGAGCAGCACCGGAGAACAAGAAAGACACAACGCTGATGGCCATAAGAGTGGGGGTCAATATATTATAGTATTTGTTCAGTCTCCAACTCCCTCTCACACGTAAACCTTACAATAAAGTGAGGGGTATATTTTTTAAAGAAGTCTTCGCTCGTTTTTATTGTGTCGTCGTTATGATGCAGCATATGTATATGTATTATGTGTTTGTATAGTTAATCATGGTCATGGTTATTATATGACTATACAACAATAGATTTCATCGAATTCAGATGTGCTTGTGGCTAAAAAAAGGCAACAATGATACAGTAGCGTGATGATAGGATATTGTCCACCAATCCATTATAATTGATGAAAGAGTAAAACTGAACCTTGTTAGCGATTGGGATTGTATGGACAAGAATTTCCTCACATGCTACAAGTCCCAGTTTCTAAGTTTCAAACTGAAGTGCACTTGTGCATGACGATGCTCCTACTCGTCTACAAGGTGTCTCAAAATTGATGCAACCCATTTATATGATAATGATTTTATTCTGAGACAAGCGCAATGGCGGTCATTTGGAACACGTCCAGTAAAAATACATCCTTTGAACAACAGACATCAAATCAATTCTTTTTTATTGTTATTATACCAGCTTCCAGGACATGCAACCGCTTTTTGAGTTTCTTGTCTCAGTAATCAATCATTATCATATTAATGGGTTGCATCTATTTTAAGACAGTTCTGAATGATTTTGTCTCCAAATAAGTAGTGATGCAAAATATGTTTTCCTTTCGGGTCCAAGGCATTGCGATCAAGGATTGATTATTGTTATTTTCAAATCTGAAAGAAAGAAGAACACAGCATTAATATTAGAGGAGTTATTAGTAGTCACATGGGTCCCATGTATATTGAGACCGCCTATATTTAAGCTTAGCTGTAAATTCTTTGAGATTAAGCGAATTAGTGGAGAGAAGATTATGGAATGGATATCATCAAGTTTCTTAGGTCTTTTTGTGCAGAAGGTGCTATAAGATACGAATAATTTTTAAACCGATTTATTTGATCCATAGATGGAAATCTAACAGGTATTTCCACTCTAGATTTGGCTTGACCTGGGAGTACTTGCAATAAAGGGTTACTTAATGTTGTGACCCCGGAAAGGGTTACTAATGAAAACATAAACACGGATATTAGATAACAGATTATATTACACAAGAAAGAAAGAGTTACATAGAAAAGGTAAGAAGTCTCGTACTGTTCGGATAACACCGATATTGATCTGCGGTATTTGTTGCACGCCCCACCTAACGGGCAAGTGTGACACAAGGCCTTTTTTTAGGTGATTCAGGGCCCAAGGGCGTAGCCCACACGCGCCCGGCATTCCCCAAAATGCTTACGGCCCAGTCGGCATTCCCCTGATTAGGGGCGCCTCAGGCGCCGGGCGATTAACCAAACCCTCCCGAAGGAGGTAAAAGCCTGGGGGGGGGAAGGCCCCCTGAGGCAGATGGAAATCTCCAGGTACTGAGACACACTCGGCCAGATCCGTGCCGCAGATAACACGGCCGGCTGAAGCGCTACCCGGCAACTGGAGAGGTTCAGATCGAGATTAATCTGCCTCTCTGGCAGCGAAATCTCTAGTACTAATAACGGTGAGAAGAGTCGATTATCGGGTTATGGGTAAGGCTCCTACAACAGTTAGGACTCCATAGATCTCCAGAACTGGAGCCACGTTATCAGATACGTTTTAGTGTCCTACACAGAACACCACTTTTTGAAGGAGAAGGAGGTGTTAGTTTTCTGCAGGGGACACTGCTAGCGAATTCTAAGGCTTAAAACTCTTTTATGATTTTTTCCACTTTTAAACGAGTGATTTCATTTATTTTTAATCACTTGTTATTGTTTAATTCTTATTTCTTTTTTAATCAAACGTTTTTTTTTGAAATTTTAAGTGAACAGAGTAATTGAAGTCTTGATATGAATATGATCAATGATGACCAAATTCTTGTTGCAATAATTGGAGACAGTAAGAACTTTCTTGATTACATCATTCTTGTTGGTAAACCTTTTCGAATTGTCTTTTTTAATGTTAGTCGGCTGGTTTTATGGCAGTTCAACTTTTTATCGATTATTTTATGTTAAGGCCTGTTTAACAATTCTAGTGTTCAATGATATCCCATGCAAAAAGTACTTTTCACAATTTTAAATGGGTAAACAGTGTTTAATCTCAAATAGATATGTTTGTCTCATAGACGAAACTCAAGCAGGTACTACTTACCCGTGTCTGACTGAACTTAGAGAAAGAATGGTCCTGTACTACCCAAACCTCCAGAACATGAGCCTCACCACCGAATGTGGTTTACGTTACGTAATTTTGAGGAAGAAAAAAACTCTTCTGCGAGGGCAAAAATTTCCCAGAGCCGTTGATATTTCCCTTTATGGTGGCGCCTCAGGAATCAGATAATAAACCGAACCCTGACAACTTTTAGAGGATGGAGGCAGGTGTTGCTTGACGGAAGCCACCAAAGACTGGACGTTGAGAAATCTGCATTCATAAATAAAAAGGTCTAGAGGAAGTCTTAAAAGCATATTATATCTTCATACTTTTCTCTAAAGTGACTCGGGCCAACTTTCCAACAACCTTTTAAAACAAAGAGTCGGTATGTGAGACTAAACTGTAGTAGAGGCGAAGCTCAAGTTTTAGAGCTACAGAAAAATGTGGGGTTAGTCCTTCATTGCAATTACTTCGGGGCCCACTCTAACTCAGAGTTGTCATATTAATTATCTATCCTTCAAATGATATTATACACACTCATCCATATATCTTATACACACTCATCCATATATCTAGATACATATACGTTAGCTATGCTTATACACACCAATACAGATACATTCACATTAAGTTCATATACGTACATATACACTATAATTATACGTTTGCATAAATAGACACACTCATATCTAAGTGCATATGCATTATTGCACTTAGATGTGTGCACCAAAGGGCAGAAGAGCTTATAGTATCACATAATTAATTAAACGTAACTTTAAATTAGTGCGTGATTTGATACGGCATGAAATTACTGGATATTAAAGTGCGTACGTGTTTTTATTAGTTACTGCAATCACGATGATAGTACGTATGATCGATTTGTCTGAGATGTTCATGTCATGGAAATGTTACCTCGAAAACAACAAAGACCACACAGTATTTTTATGTCTAGGTTGAAGAATCTGCTTATAGATATTACTTTAAAGAAAAAAAAAGAAGAGATGTTTGGATCTAAGCTAACTCCTTGGTTGAATATTTTACAATTATATGTGTTTGGATAAGTGTCTTTTAAATTTATTGCCTGTCTCACTGTTTACGACTTTGAATAATCGCATTCTTTACAACTTTAATCAAATTCATTTGTTGTTTTCTATCGGAATATCATCCATTTGATTATATATATATATATATATATATATATATATGTGTGTGATAAATGACGAGTTTTATGCTCTTGGTATAATGGTTGTCTAAGGAAATGGGCACGTCTACTTGAGTTCAAATCTTGGACAAGGCTGTTGACATTTTCCATAGCCTGAACAGCATGGGGAAAGTTATGCATCCGATTATTCTTCCCTTCATTTATGGGTAAATAGTAGGGTAGACTAATATCTTCAACCTTGGTATGGCATCCAGTCTAGGAAAAAGAAAACTCTAAATTAAAATCTATAAAACACCGCTTAAAAATTGCCTCTGCGTCACATTTTGCTCTGGTGGAAGGGCTGGAAAACACACACACACACACACACACACACACATATATATATATATATATATAAGTGTGGGTGTGTGTATGCACGTGTGAACATAAAAATCGATGCGTAAATGTGGGTAAATGATTTTTTTTAAACTACTTATTAATCTCGCCCTGTACTGACTCGAAGCCATCACCAGTGAGTCTTCATTTCATGACTGTTTAGATTTTAAAACTGTGGGTTAAGGTTGCCGTTTCTGTTTATGAAAAGCGAGAATTTTTAACATTATGTATGATAATGTTCCCTAATTAAAAACATTAAAAAATAATAACTAATGTTTAAAAGCATTTCCCAATTCGAAAATTTTAATTGTTTTTTATTAGATTATTCTTTTTACCGAAAATGTTCTGTGAAGTAGAAAAATCACTATAAAACTTAATAGATGTATTCGTCCAACCTTTCCCCCAACTTCAGGCTTAAATGAAGCAAAGCTGGTTTGAATTCAAGGTTTTCCTTTTTTCTGAACTAATTGCTTAACTAAGGCTAAAGAAATCAGTCTGACCTACTCACTCATGATTTTACAGAGAACAAACAGATTTATAAGTTCCATAAAGTCATTTGCGCAAAGTAAAAAACACAACCTCTCCCAGGATTTGAACTCGACTCTCCGCGTTCAATTCTGTTATAGATGCTTTTAACGTCATTAACGTCTTCAGATCTTGTACTCATGAGAGAAAACTTCAGTTTAGTTCCTGGGGAGCATTGATAGTACGGCACTTGCGCAAATCCGTGTTGCGCCAAGATAAAACGCTGTCGAAAAAGCATTAAGACTGCCTTCATAGTTTTTTAAGAAGTCATTAATGAATCGTTTAAGTTGCTCAGATATGCAGAGAGCTTTTTAAACATCTATGTAAAAAATTAAAAAACCTTAAACTTTACTTCTTGTACTTTTTGATCACACCTTAGATGCTTACTAATTATCTCTCCCCCTATCTCTCATATGGCCTAGTGGGTAGAGTGTTCGCCAATGGTCCGGGAGACCTGGGTTCAATCCCAGGTTGTGTTATACCAAAGACTTTAAAAATGGTACTTGATACCTCTTTGCTTAACACTCAGCAATATAAAGTACGTATCAAGGGTAAAGTGGAACAACCCAGGGAAAGGAGTAGCGTCCCCACTACACCTCAGTGTAGTAGCTATTGAAAAAGGAGCCTTCTGGTCACCCTCGACTAAAGGGAGACAACTACAACTATATATATATATAGAGAGAGAGATAGAAAGGGGGAGGGAGGGAGAGTGAGAGAGATAGAGTGACAGATAGAGAGTGAGAGAACGATTGCCATGAAAAGAGTGAGATAAATAGATAAGAACAAACATTACTTGTTTAATTCCCATCTTTATTTTATATGACTCATATATGCATCTATCTATCGATCTATCTATCGATCTATCTAGCTATCTATCTGGTGCTAATGTATCTCCTTGCAATACTCCTGCAACAATATCAAAGTAGTCGGTATCACCATCGAATAAGCAAGCCATTGCTTTTGTGTAATTGGTCTAGTGGGTAGAGTGTTTGTCAATGGTCCGGGAGACATGGGTTCATCCCAGGTCGCGTCATACCAAAGACTTTAAAAATGGCACTCGATGCTTCCTTGCTTAACACTCAGCAATATAAAGTACGTATCAAGGGTAAAGTGGAGCAATCCAGGGAAAGGAGTAGCGCCCTTCCCTACACCTCGGTGTAGTGGCTATTGAAAAGGGAGCCTTCTGGCCGCCATCGACTATGGTCGCCAACTGTACTTACTTATTATTGTGGTAACCGTTTCTTTGGAGAGAGTGCATGCTAATTGTATTTGCCCCATCTTCCCTGTTTGCATAGAATTGAATGCCATCAAGAAATTTACGAACAACAGTGTTGCCTCGAGATTTTCTGCCTTGCTATTCGACGGATAGTCAACATTTCTGAGATTATGGATGAATAACATTTCTGGCAAATACACTTACTGGCCCAGACAGCTAGTACTGTAGAATACACCGACTGCATCTCTGCAGATGGGTAAGACTCCTCACCAATAAGCGTCTTGGATATTACACTGAATAATTTGATGTTGAAGCTCCAGTAATGCAGGATCTTTGGGGAATGCGGAGTACCCCTTTCATTGTCATCGCCCCAAGGTCCACTTTGACCGAGAGTGGTAACACCCGATGGGGTTCTATATCTGGGTCAAATAGAACTATTTCACATTTAAACTGTATATTTAGGCTAAACTGAATTGCTTGAAATAGAACTGTTTTCTCATTTAACTATCTGTAAATAAAAAAAATGTACTTAAGCTAAATCGAATTGTTTGAAATAGAACTGTTTGATCATTTAACTGTGTGTAAATAAATGACTGATACTTGATTGAATTATTAGTAACACATAGATATAATTGGAACCATTTAACTTTGTTGACTTATGCTAAACTGAATTGTTTGAAATTAAGTGAAACCATTTAATCGTGTGCAAAAAAATGAGCTTTGACTCATTTAAAATGTTATCTACAAAATGTGTTAAGAAATCATATATTTAATATATATGTATAAAAAGATTGACATTTAATGACCTACAATGGTTGATATGATATAAAACCAAACCAAACCAAACCATATACACCTACCCAAGCCGAATCCCTGCTGCTTCGTCTGAAACAAGTAGCAGGAGTCATTGGTCTATACGTGAATGCAGATAAAATAGAATTCATGTGTTTTAAATAAGAAGGAGTTATCTTCATATTAAAAGGTAAGCTTCTGAAATTCGTAGACCTGTTCACGTACCTCAGAATCTACGGAAAACGATGCCAACAAACACATAGAGAGGCCGTGGAAAGCTATTGAGAGTCTGTCTACCATATGAACATTTTATCTCTCTAATAAAACAAAACGAAATTTCTTCTAAGCTAAGGCCGGGTAGGTAATACTGTATGCAGGAACCACCCGGATTCTATCGAAATACTTGGAAAAAGGTTACTGCACAAGAATGCCACGAGTTGTTTTGAACAAATCGTTGAAGCACTATCCCACAAAATAGCAATTGTACAGCCTCTTTCTTCTCATTTCCCAAACCATCAAAGAGCGACGAACAAAACATGTAATATAATGGCCAAGGGATTTCGTTTTATATATCTTGCCTTTGGGTTTAGTTAGGCTGAGAACATTTCGGCTCAGTGCATGGGTTAGTTTGGCGCAAACTTGAGTGCAGGTGTTGACGCGCGTGCGGGGAGGATGTGTCGTTCACAGATGTCAATATAAAAATCCCACGACTTGGGGATGTTAATGACGTCATGCACCGGAAGCGTGCGCGGAGGATTTTGGGGGATTTGAGAAAAGTCAGTTAGTTGAGTTCTGCCTCGGAGGAAGAAGGTTGACTTTCGCTAGCTCACCGTGGCCTTGTGTCGGGTGTGCACGTGGTTTGGGGCAGATGGAAAAGTCAGGTGTATCTCTCTCCTCATGTCAAAAAACCTTTTAACTCAAAGGTAATAAAATGTTTCGTACCTGAACTAAGAAGTCGTCAAGTGTTTTTTGTGTTTTGGGATTCCCATGTTCTATGTATATATGTTATGAACATTCTGTGTACATTTCACATATTCATATATGGCTATGTTACAAACAGGCTGAGAAGGGAGAACGAATTTATAAGCGACGTTCTCCTATGGACTCTACCTTATGGACACACAGGTATTGGCCTACTAGCAGAGACTTACATACATAATCTCCGTACGGACACCGGATATTGTCTAGAGGACCAACTAGCAGCGATGAACGATTGGGACCGATGGAAAAAGGAGAATCAATGAACGCCGTGCAATCAATACATGCATGAAGTTGATCTCTCTCTCTTTCTCTCACTTTGTATATATATCTGTTTCTATCTATCTATCTATCCTTTCTATGCGTACAAAAGAGCTGTGTATATATTAACCAAAAATACCTTAATATCACCAATTCGAAATATTTTTTCTTACCCACAAAGAACAATAATTACATTAGAACGTTCTCATTATATCTTATTTGGGTCTTCAAACTAAACAGATCAGTGCATTTTCAAAGTATCAACAGTCTTAATTATGCATAGAGAAGAAAAGAGAAAATAATGAAGAAAGAAAATATGCACAAAGAAAAATGAAGAATAGGTATATTTCTTAAAAATAAAAACAAAAACAAAAACAAAACGAAACAACCACAACTTATTTTACATTAAATAAAATAATGAAAGAGAGACTATTAATGATTTGTGTATTTATATATACAAAATCCATAAAGCAAAACAAAGAAAACAAAGCAAAACAAAAACAAAATAAAAAAAAAAGTTTTAATTGCGCAAGCAAGCAGATAAGATATGCATTTGTGTATACGTAGGTAATATCTTGCCTAACTTTCTTTTTAACCCTGCACACTCATAAATATACATATTTACCAACCCCTCCGCCGGGGCAGGATATGACACAAGGTCAATTTTTAAGCGGAGTTTAACAGGTTTGAATTCAGAGTTTTCTTTCTCTTAGACTAGTTGCCTCACCAAGGCTGAAGAAAATCAGTCTGCCCTACTATTTACCCATAGCTGGAGGGAGAATAACTGGGTTCGAACCTTTCCCAGGGAATTAGCGCTATGTGAAATGCAATCAGTCTTGTCCAGGATTTGAACTCGTGTCGCCGTGTCCATTTCCTACGACGGTAACCATTACACCACGGGCACCTCCTCATAAATATATATACGAGGCTTATTCAATAAAGAAGGTGAATCCTTTTGAAAAAATGAAACGAGAATAATGTTTTTTTCATAATGTTTTCCCTATGAATGCAAACTTAATACTATTTGGAATTGGTTTATTGTAAAAATTATTTTAATATTCATTTTCAAGCAATTCAAAATGACGGCAAATCAAATAGAACGCTCCTGGCATGAACAGAGATCTGTCGTTAATTTTTTGGTGACAAAGAAGTGCAAACCATGTGTAATTTACTGAAGAATGTGTGATGTGTATAGAAAAGCACGTTTTAGTAAATAAAAAAAGCTTTTAAAAATGAAGCCTGATTCAAAAAGACAGTCCAGAGAGTAGAAACACACCGACTCTCCGGTAAAGAAAATGTTTCGAGCGCAGCAGTCAGTGAAGACAGTCTTCTGGGTCATGAAAGAATACATGACTACTATTTCTTTGAAAAAGGGGAAATTGTTATTAGTGATTCCTGTTGACAATTCTGTTGGTAAAATTCACTTTATCGAATGACCGCCGTTTTATACTATGATGAATCAGTGCGAGGAAAAAAGACACAGTTAAGTGCATAATTTTGATCTGATCTTATAAATGAATTATGTTTATTCTATGTGATTAATTGAAAAGAGTTTGAATATGTACGCTGACAAAGAAAGATACAACATAGAAAAGTAAATATTTCTTGTGTAAATCAGAAACTTTTTCTTCATTAGGCACCAGACTTGTTGATTTACTTGCATACATATTGTCATACCCCCCAACGAATTTTTCAAACCAGTGTTAGCTTTGGTTTGGTTTGGTTAGGTTTAATGGCACATCAAACATTGTGAGTTATTTAATGTCAAATCTATTTTATACATATAAACAGTTCTATTTCAAACAATTCAGTTTAGTATAAGTATAGTATTTTGTTTACACACAATTAAATGTCAAAACAGTTCTGTATCGAACAATTCAGTTTAGCATAAGTACCCATTGTAGATGTCAAAAAACAGTTCCATTTCAAACATTTCTTTTTAGTTATAAGTACACGGTATCATTGTCAAAAACAGTTCTATTTAGAACAATTCAGTTTAGCATAAGTACGCTGTTTAAATGTCAAAATAGTTCTATTTCAAGCAATTCAGTTTAGCATAAGTACACAGTTTAGTTCTATTTGATCCATAGATAGAACCCTATCTGGTGCTTCCACTCCAGGTCAGAGCGAAACTGGGATTGATGGCAATGAAGAGGTACTCCGCATTTCCCAAAGCTCCAGCATTAATGGAATCTCACCATCGGACTGTTTAGTGTCATATCCAAGACGCACGTTGGTAGGATCTTATTCCTCCGCCGAGATGCTGTCAGTGTATTCTACAGTACTAGCCCAATGGGAAACAGCGTTAGCTGATGGTCTTTCACTGGAGTCTGAATGACAGCAAGTCTCCTCAAGTCTCCGGGACTCTTCTCAGTATTCTAGCCGATCTCAAGAGAGTGTAGTCTGGATGGTCTCGATTCTCCTTCAAATTTTTAACCTTTTCAGCTGTCTTACTTATCTTTTGGTGAACGTTCCAAGCGCGCTTATTACAATTGATATTACCTTTATTCACAGCTTTCTTGGTTCTCTAAGAAGGTTTAAGTCCTTGCCTCTCTTTTAAATCGAACTCTAACTGGTACTTATGTCAGAGTGGACCAATTAGTAATAGCAATGAATGTGTATTTTACACTGCTCAGACTTTTAGAACTGGCGCCTCACCTCCAGATGCAGTTTAGCATCATACTCAGGATATCGAGTTTTTTTTTTTTTTTTTTTTTTGAAGGAGTTCTTACAAGAGATACAGCCCGCGTATTCTTACTCCCACAGACAGAGTGGCCCATTACTTGTGCATTTGTTATTAGTTCAGTGGAAAGTAACGCTGGCATAATTTTTGGATTGATCCACGTTGTTGATTACTTTCGAAAAATAAAATGATAAAAATAGGGGTCTGTAAAAATATTTCCTTTATTGACGGGATCTTTGATTTTGAAATCAATTTTGACTCAAAGGAGGAAGCCTAATAGGTACGACGATTTTAGGTCAATGAGGACCTAAAAGTAATGAAAATTAAAGGACCCTCTTCACTCCCTAGATCTTCAGAAGTGAAGCCTCCCCACCAGATGCAGTCACACACTCAAGAGAGGCCTTTTAGGGGGATCTTAGAGGGTGTACAGTCAGCGTATTCTAAGCCCCACCGACAAGCGAGCCCATAGCTGCCCATATCTGTTGTAGTTTTCGTAGAAAATAAAACGGTGGCACTACTTTTAGGATGACCCTAGTAATTAACTAATGGGATCAGATACTCTATTTTCTTTGATTTAAAAAAAAAGAACTGCTTTATTTCATATACTCTCTGCTCAGGTGAATAAATGCAAATTTTAGTCTTTAATTCACATTTTTTTTTCTTTTTCTTTACTAAATAAGAATTAGTTCTTTTCTCAGAGAGAGAGAGAGAGAGAGAGAGAGAGAGAGAGAGAGAGTCTTTCAAACGTCTTCAAGTGAACTTTCAACGTAAAAATTCTGCCACAAGTTATTGAACTGTCAGACACAAAACAGAAAACGCTATTTATAGATGATTACAGATATGCAGTAAATGAGGTCTTGTTATTTAGTGAGCAAAAAGCAAAATTGGTAATGACTCTTGCATACAAACAAAGAATCGATAATGTAGGACGAAATTGTAATCATCTGTTCCTAAATTACCTCGGGCAATTCTAAAATAAATATACACTTAATAAAAATACCAGTAAATTAGAGAACCTCTACAACAGAGCAAATGTATTTTTACTTTCAAAAAACTATCATTCTATTCTTTCTTCTTATTTTACTGTTTGTTAACAGTCTATTATTTTCCAAATTAATTTTTGAACCTCATTTTGAAAATATCAAGAACTTATCAGACTACATATATATATATATATATATATATATATATATATACTCACACACACACACACACACACACACACACACACACACACACACACACACATATATATATATATATATATATATATATATATGTGTGTGTGTGTGTGTGTGTATGTGGGTTGTTAAAAAAGTTCTAAGCCTCACCCAGAAAGAAGATCTATAGCTAAATATTTTTGCTGTGACAACACACTGCCGCTTCTTATGAAACTAGAACCACTAATTGAAAATTTTCTAGTTTTTGAATAAGAGGCAGTGTCTTGATAAAAGAAAAATGTTCAGCTATACTTTTCTTTCCGGATGAGGCTCAAAACGTTCTGAAACACCCTCATATATATATATATATATATATATATATTCCTTGGTACATCAATGCATCAGCAATCTAGTGATAAAAAAGCTTCAACTTTACAACGGAAATATTTATTATTAATTTTAATATCCTTCCATGTCAATGCACTTGATTCAGAGGAGAGTATTATTAAAATAGATAGAATATTTTATAGTTAAAAGGACGTGCCGAGACCATCCAAACTACCAGATTGTTGAAACTGTTCAGAGTATAGGAGACTTGAGGTGACTTGTTGTCACTTAGCCTCCAGTGAAAGATCATCCGCTAATGCTATGAAAAACTTGCAAGGAATAATAATAATATTATTAAGAATAATAACTGATGTGAAAAACTCTTAGGGAGTAAAGAAAAAAAATGCAGTAAATTAGCGCTAGGAGAGTTTCAGACAAGACACGACTGGGTGAGCAAGGTGATCCACTGGGAATTGTGCAAGAAGTTTAAATTTGACCATATGAACAACCTGGAAGCTGTCCTGAAAAAATGAGGCGCACAAAATTCTTTGTTATTTTGAGATACAAACGGATCATCTAATCTTGGTCAAACGATCAAACCTAGTGATAGTCAATAAACAGCTGCCGAATTGTAGACTTTCCCGTTTCTGCTGATAATATGGTAAAACTGAAGGAAAGTGGAAAGAGAGATAACTATCTACCGTGGCGTAATGGTTATCATCGTAGGAAATGGACACGGTGACACGAGTTCAAATTCTGGACCTGACTGATTGCATTTCACATAGCACTAACACCCTTGGGAAAGGTATGAATCCAATTATTCTCCCTCCAGCTACGGGTAAATAGCAGGGCAGACTAGGTTCTTCAGCCTTGGTGAGGCAACTAGTGTAGGAGAAGGAAAAACTCTGAATTTGAACCTGTTAAACTCCGCTTAAAAACTGACCTTGTGTCATATCCTGCCCGAGTGGAGGGGTGGGTAAATATGGATAACTACCTAGATTTTGCTAAAGAACTAAGAAAAAACGATGGGACATGAAAGTGACGGTGATACCAGTTGTAATTGGCGTACTCATTACAGTCACAAAAGAATTGATTACGGACTGAAGGACTTGCAAAAAAGAGGACGAGTGGAGACCATCTAAACTACTGCATTGTTGAGATCTGCTAGAGTACTAAGCAGAATGTAGTTCTAGTTCTTTCTCTATCTCTTTTGTAAGAGTCTCAGAGATGCAACGATAAAGTTATACAGATTCACATTGTAATGGTTATTGTCGTATCAAATATACCCAATATCTTGAGTTCAAATCCTTGCAGAGTCTACATATTATTCACACAACGCTAATATCCTTGGGAAAGGTACGCTTTCAGCTATTTTTCCTTCAGCTATGGGTAAATAGCAGGGTAAGAATTGGTATGACAACCAATCTCATCATCATCATCACATCATGTCAAGCCGCTAGCACGGATTTATCCCTAACCCTCTCTCGCCACCGTTCATCGCCTCAGGCAGATCTTCGGGCGACATCCAGTATCCTCATAGAGCTGCTGAATGTATGTTCGAGCTGATCGTCCTGCTTTTGCCCGACCATATGTGGGGATCCATAGGAGTACATCACTTATGAGCTCGTCCCTGCTTCTACAGCAGTGTCCTGCATGTCTGGTTCGTCTAACTTGGATAGTTTTCGTGATGGGAGGCAGGTGGCCGTATAGTTGTTGCCTTGTAACGTGTTGCCGCCAGGACTTGTTCAATATTGCTCGCAACATTCTTGTGTAATTCCTGTCTAGCTTCTTCTCCAGCCGTTTGGTTAGCGTTCAAGTAGTGCATCCATACAGCAGTATCGATAAGACCGCTGTCTGGAAGAAACTGCGTTTCATTTTATCGGTCAGGTCTGCTTTCCATATGATCGATAGGTTATCGACAGCTGTCCATGCCTTCGCCGTGTGTCAATGTCCTTTTCGGTTGACGAGGCGCTGTGTGTCAATGTCCTTTTCGGTTGATGAGGCGCTGCTTCCTAGACAGGTGAATTTGTCTACCAGTTTCAGAGAGGTTCCGTCGAGTGTGGAAATGTCGCCTGTTTGATTATAGCACATATATTCAGTTTGTGTGCATTGACATGTGGGCCAATGCTTGCGGCGGCTCGTTCCAAACTGTGCAGTAGTGTTTCGGCTTGGTTGGGTGTATTTGCCAGAATCACTATGTAACCAATATCAGAAAAGGAAACCTTATAAAAATCCGCTTAAAATTACCTTGTGTCGCACCCTTTTTGCAGCAGAGGTTGTTGGGTATGTACATATAGTAGTACTGAAACGGTTACAGCTTGGAAGATATTTTTTGCACCAGTAAAGAGCACATTGCAAAAATTGAACTCAATAACAACGGCCAGTTAGTTTATAGCCAGCTAGCTATTTGCAAAATGAGCTGTCCTTTCAAAAACTAAGCATCGCTTAGATTTGGCACAAGGCCGAAGTTGTTGGGACGCTTCCTATTGATCGAACCATCTACCTCGTAGTAATTGATTTGTGAGACTGGTTTGCTTACACCACACGAGATTCTCTGGTGTGATTTTTGGAATAAAAGGCGATACTCACACCAATGTTATTCTGTTGCTGTAAACACTGCGTGAAATCCATTGCTTCTAGTGTATCTAACACTAATAGCTCTAGTTGGAAACACATAAAAGGTATTATACTTGTTTGTTGTGAGGGTTAAGCCATGCTTGGATAAATATGTTTGGAAGAGAAACAGATGTCGTCAGAGGATTACGTGCCAGCTTTACCACTACCCACGTGTCTATCAGGCATGTCTGAGAGGAAAGTCTAATTATACCAACAGTTTCAGGTTTATTCACTCGTCTCTTTCTTCTAAGAATTGCCTTAACTGTAGCCGCCGCCCGAAGTGTTTTATCCTGGCCCGTTACTCGGGCCGGTAAAAATAAAGCACACATGGAAATCCATCGACAGATAATCACTAGTAAACAAGAAGATTGATCAATGCCCATCACGTTGTAACTTGGGTTGGCTGGGGAACCATCTTTCAAGCAGAGAGAGAGAGAGAGTATGTGTGTGTGTTTAGAGAGATAGATAGATAGAGAGAGAGTGTGTGTATGTATGTCTGTGAGAGGGATACTGAGAGAGAGAGAGAGAGAGAGAGAGAGGGTGTATGTTTGTGTGTGTGTGTGTTAGAGAGAGAGAGAGAGAGAGGGTGTGTGTGTGTGTGTGTGAGAGAGAGAGAGAGAGAGAGTGATACAGCGAGAGAGACTGAGAGAGAGAGAGAGAGAGAGAGTGTGTGAGTGTGTGTGCGTGTGTGTGTCTCGTGATTGGCTGAAAGTTCAAAGAAGTTTCTGTTTGCAGTAGAAAATGTTTTGTCTTTGGAGAATTGCATTCATCAAAATATAATAATGAACTAAATATTTAATTACTGACTGGCACTCGAAGTCTGTTATTTTCACGTCGTCATTATTCGTACTTTAACAAGATTGACATCACTTATCGGGGATACTCGTGTATAAGTCGACAAGGTCAAATTACAGAAGGAAATCCAAATATGTATTTACCCTAACACCTTAGTCACTAGCAAGGTCAATTTTTAAGCGTAGATATCTGTATAAGTCGATATTGATTATAAAAGAGGGTAAAATTACAGATGAAAATTTAAATGGGTATTTGCTTAACACCTTTTCCACAGGTCGGAATTAAAAAAAGGTACATTTTTGAGCAAGGCAAAACTGGTTTGAAACTTGATTGCAATATCAATATTTTCGAAGCCAATGTATTAATAACCCCTCATTCATTTGAAAAAACAAAGCGATTAATTTACAAAATAATACAACATATTTTAATTGATCGTTTTCTTTGTTTTATAGCATATCATCCTTCGTGGGTTATTGTTGTGGCCCCGGAAAGGGTCACTAATGAAAACGCAAACACGGATATTAGATAACAGATCATATTACACAAGAAAGATAGAGTTACGTAGAAAAGGTAATAAGTCTCGTACTGTTTGGATAACACCGATATTGATCTGCCCCCTGGCAGCGAAATCTCTTGTACTAATAACGGTGAGAAGAGTCCATTACGGTGATATGGGTATGGCTCCCATAACAGTTATTTAATATCAAAGCCATCCTTGTAGAAGAACAGTAGTGGTATAATTTAACCCATAGCTGGGGTGATATATGAGGTTCATATTTTTTCCGAGAGTATTTTTCTAAAGGGAACACAGTAATACGACTTGGATTTGAACTCGCTTAGTATAATGTTCCAGTCCAACGCGTTAGCCACTACACCACGGAGACTGTCCTTAAAAATTTTCGTACATATTTCTCTCATAAACAAAACTTGCTTTATTCATAATGACAAGAGAGAATGTAAGACTAATTGTGATGTGCAAAGTTGGGTATTAAAAAAACAGAGTAAGTTTTGTCTATGAATTATTTTGCTATATAATTGCAGAAGGATTTTTTTAATATTGTCATTTTTCGTTTTATATATCTTATCTTTCGGTTTAGTTAGGCATAGAACCTTTCGGCTTAGTGCATGGGTAGGTGCAGACATAAACTCTGGTGTTCACGCGCGTGCGGAGAGGATGTGACAATCACAGATGTCATAATAAAAACCCCGGATAGGAAATGGAACTGGGGATGTAAATGACTTCATGCCCGGAAGCGATGGGCTGGGATTCTTATTGATTCAGAAAAAAAGCAGTTTGTTGAGATTTGGACTTAGTCGGGACGAGTTGGGATTCGAATCTGGGCGAGGCGAGTTCAGTGGTTTGCTGCGGGGTGCGCGTGCGCGTTTGTTAGGTCAGTGAGTTGAGAGCTGACGCGGGACGAACAGTCAGCATAGTAAAAATTGAGTCTCTCTCTCCTCGTGTTGAAAACCTAAAAAGCAAGAAGGTAAGAAAGGTTTCGTACTCAAACCAAGAGAGTCGTCAGTGTTTCGCGGGATTCCTATACATGTGAACGTTTTCACGTATCCGTATATTTGTATAGCCGTATCGTGGCTATATTACAATTTGCCTACGTCTCATGAACTGTTTATTTGGTTAGTTTTGCAGGATGTCAGCTCTTATTGGTTTATTTTATACTAAAGTCAGTTTAAGAATTATAATCTCTTGTTATATATGATACAAAAATTAATTGCTTTATACGTTAGGTCTTTTGTGGCGTCTAAGCTCAGCTTAATAGATTCCTCTATACGATACAAAAATAAATCTTTGCAATCATTTGGTAGACACTTCATAAAATATCCATGTTTTTAGAGCCAATGTATTTATAATCTTTCAATTTTCTTTAAACATAAGTTCAACGCATAGATGAGACACTAACAGATAACTACCTCGAAAACGTATTTACTCAGTCTTTCCGCTCTGAAAAGAATATGACACAAAGTCAATATCTAAACGGAGTAAAGCTAGTTTTGAATTCCGACTTTCTTTCTCCTAGATTGGTTGTCTGACAAAAATTAAAGAATCCAGTCAACTGTACTATTAATTCATTGCTGACGGGTGAAGATAGAAGAATTCCTGCGCTGTTAGCCAGAGCTGTAGAATAAACCGACTGCAACGAGTGTCATGGATGTGGCATTAAACCATCCGATGGCAACACTCCAGCCTTGGAGATTTGGTTTTAGTTTTGGTTTGGTTTGGTTTGGTTTTATGGCATATCAACCATTGTAATTTATTTCTTGCTAAATCCATTTCATACATATAAACAGTTCTATTTCAAACAATTCAGTTGAGCATAAGGACATTTTTTGTTTACACACAGTTAAATGTAAAAACAGTTCTACTTCAAACAATTCAGTTTAGCATTAATACTCAGTTTAAATGTCAAAACAGTTCTACTTCAAACAATTCAGCTTAACATAAGTACACAGTTTAATTCTATTTGACTCATAAATAGGACCCTATCAGGTACTAACACTTCAGGTCAGAGTAGACCTGGGAGAGAAAGCAACAAAGGGGTACTCCGCATTCCCCAAAGCTCCACTATTACTGGAATCTCACCATCAGATTGTTTCGTGTCATATGCAGGATATTTGTTGGGGAAGTCTTACCCCTCTGCAGAGATGCAGTCGGTGTATTCTGCAGCACCAGCCGACTGGTCTATTGGAGATTTGGGGAATGTTGAGTATACGTGCATTGCCATTGGTCCCAGGTCCCCTCTGACTCGGAGAAGTAGCACGTGATAGGGTCCTATCAATGGGTCAAATAGAACAAACCGTACGCAAGCAAAGGACTCGTGTTAAATTGTGACTTTTATACTTGAAGCTATTTAACTGCATGTCAAAATAAGCGCAAACTCGTTTAAGAAAATAATCTACCAAATGTGTTTACAAATCATATCGTCATCATTATCATGTCGTGCCGCTAGCACGGATATCCCTGACCCTCTCTCGCCACTTCTCCCTATCGTTCATCACCTAGGCAGGTCTTCAGGGCTACATCCCGTATCCTCACATAGCTGCTGAATGTATGTTCGAGCTGGTCGTCTTGCTTTTGCCCGGCCATATGTGGGGGTCCATAGGAGTACATCACTTATGAGCTCGTCCCTGCTTCTCCAGAAGTGTCCTGCATGTCTGGTTCGTCTAGCTTGGATAGTTTTCATGATGGGAGGCAAGTGGCCGTACAGTTGGTGCCTAGTGGGGTGTTGCCGCCAGGACTTGTTCAATATTGCTCGCAACATTCTTGTGTAATTGCCGTCTAGTTTCTTCTCCAGCCATTGAGTTAGCGTCCAAGTTGTCCATCCATACAGCAGTATCGATACGACCGCTACCTGGAAGAAACTGCGTTTCATTTAATCGGTCAGGTTTGATTTCCATATGATTGATAGCCTATCGATAGCTGTCGATGCCTTCGTTAGCCGCGTGTCGATGTCCTTCCTAGGTGGGTGAATTTGTCTACTAGTTTCAGAGGGGTGCCGTCTAGTGTGGTGATGTCGCCTGTTTTATTATAGCACCACAAAACGGAATATATGTGCTATAATCAAACAGGCTATATCACCTCAAAACAAATCATATATATGCTTAATATATATGGCATTAAATGACCTACAATGGTTGATATGCCACAAACCCAACCAAACCAATTCATATACTTTTAATATATATGTATAAAGAGTATTTGGAATTTAATGACCTGCAATGGTTGATATGCCATAAAACCCAACTAAACCAATTCATATACTTTTAATATATATGTATAAAGAGGATTTGGCATTTAATGACCTGCAATGGTTGATATGCCATAAAACCCAACTAAACCAAACTATTCAAATAAATTCACACACTGGGTCTAATTAGAAAAGTATCGGAACTGAAGCTTTAGATTTTTTAAATATTTAAATTTGAAATTTGAACTTTTAAAGTCCTAAGCATAGCAAATATAATTATATTAAAAAAAGTGATGTCTGGACGAAGCAGAAATTAATCAGTGCTAATTCTAGATACTTTTTGATCAGCATTTTTTGACAGAACACTGAATTCAGCGAGTGTAACGCACACCATACTCTCAAGGGCAAGTGAAAATACGATGTAGACAATGTTTTCGTATATATAATAATTTCTTGGTTTCTTTGTTTAATGGCATATCAACCTTAATGGGTTATCAAATGCGAAAACTTTCCTTGCAGAAGAACAACAATGGTACTATTTAACCCCGAGCTGGGGGGGGGGTAAGAGATGTTGTATATTTCCTAAAATAACACCTGTTGGCGACTGTAGTCGAGGGTGACCAGAAGGCTCCCTTTTCAAGAGCTACTATACCGTGGGGGAGGGGATGGCGTTACTCCTTTCCCTGGATTGCTCCACTTTACCCTTGATCCGTACCTTATATCACTTAGTGTTAAGCAAGGAAGTATCAAGTACCATTTTTAAAGTATTTGGTATGACGCAACCTGGGATTGAACCCAGGTCTCCTGGACCAGTGGCGGACACTCTACGCATTTGGCCAATGTGCTATTTAACACGAATTATTCTATTTCAACATTATTTATAGTTCCAAGTATTGCTATATAATACCAATAATTCAACTTAGGTACAGAATTAAAGAGTTTCAAGTATTGCTATTTAACATTAATTATTCCATCCAACATTACCAATTCGTTTGCACACAGTTAAATTTCTCTGTGTATTGCTATGTATCACTAACAATTCAATTAAACATCAGTCATTTGTTTGCACATAGTTAAAGGATCAAACAGTTCTATTTCTAACAATTCAATTTAGCATAGTCATTTGTTTGTGCATAGTTTAAATGTCAAACAGATCTATTTGATCCATTGATATGACCCTATCAGGTGCTACCTCTACCGGTGAGAGTGAACCTGGAAGTAATGGCGGTAATGGGTACTCAGCATTCCTCAAATCTTCATGGCTAGATCTTCACTATCAGATAACTTAATATCATATTCAGGTTTGTTTGTTTGTTTTATGGCATATCAACCTTTTTTGGTTATTTAATGCCAAAGCTATCCTTCGAGAAGAACAGTAGTGGTACTATTTAACCCATAGCTGGGAGGATAAGGGGGGTTCATACCTTTCCCAAGCGCAGTTGTCCGAAAGTGAATGTAATAGCACGACTGGAGTTCGAACTCGCGTACTACAATTCCGTCGTCCACCGCTTTAACCATTACACCACGAGGACACCCCCTCATATTCAGGATACTCATTGGGGATGCGTTTTACTCCTCTGCAGTGGTGCAGTCGGTGTATCCTATAGCCCCAGCCGACTCGTCTGTTGATTTGGTGTATCTTTTTTTGTTTGTCTTAGTGTTTGTGTGCGGATTAATGTCATGTGGGTTGTTTTACAATATTTCTTACTCATATTCTATTTACGAAAACATCTTTTGCATCTTATTTTCCCTGGTGAATATGGAGAGTACAGTATTTGTACAATTTAGTTCTTCGTCCCAAACCGCAAATCGAGTTGCCCAGTCAGCTGGGGCTGTAGAATATGCCTCTGCAGAGGGGTAAGACCCCCACCAACGAGTGTTCTGTATAGGACACTAAACAATATGATGGTAAGGTCCCAGTAATGCTGGGGCCTTGGGGAATACGGAGCACCCCTTCACTGCCATTGCCATTGCCCCCAGGTCAACTCTGGCCCGGAGTGCTAGCACCTGATAGGGCCCTATCTATGGGTTAAATAGAACTAACGGCATACTTACGCTAAACTGAATATCTTGAAATAGAAATGTTTTTTGACAATTGAACCATGCTTACATTTGAACTGCGTGCTTGTGCTAAACAAAATTATTTCAAATTGAACTGGTTTTTGACATTGAAACTGTATTTACACTAAACTGAATTGTTTAACATAAAACTGTTCTGACACGTAACGGTGTGTAAACAAAATTTGTCCTTTTACTAAACTGAATTAGCTGAATTAGAATTGCTTGACTAAACTGAATAGCTCGAAATAGAAATGTTTTTTACAATTAAACTGTACTTGCATTTAAATTGTGTGCTTATGCTAAACTGAATTGTTTGAAATTGAACTGTTTGACATTGAAACTGTACTTACACTAAATTGAATTGTTATATATAACTGCTTGAATAGTTTGAAATAGAAATGTTTTTGACAATTAAACTGTGTACTCATGCTAAACTGAATTGTTTTAAATAGAACTGATTATTCACATAAAAATGGATTTTTGCGTTAAATAACCTACAAAGGTTGATATGCCATAAAACCAAACCAAACCAACGCAAATCGAGAATCGGCACTAATTCGTCTCTGATTTGCGTAGACGTCTAGATTTCTGGTTTTAAAAATGTTGCTGAACTGTACACACGAGTACATTTAAATTTCAAAATCTAAATTTCATCTTTCAAATCATTTAAATCTTCAGTCTTGATTCTTTTTGAAAAATTTTTTGTGTGTTCAAGTATGTCTGACTGTCTGCTTCACTTGCTTATTAAAAAAAGCGAGCAAAAAAAAAAAAAAAAAAAAAAAAAATAGAAAAAAAGAAAAGAAAAGAAAAGAAAAAGGCACTAAAAAGAAAAGTATTTGATCATAGGAAGCTGAATATGATTTGACGTATCAAAAGAATTTAACTAATTTAAGTTTGCTTGATTTAACTGGCCTTAGTAATTATATCAAATTCACTTAGAAAAGAGTTTTGATCAAAAGGGTACAAACTCATCTCAGAAAATACACGTACGTTCGTACAGATAATTGCAAGAATATAAGTATATACATAAACACGTGTGTACACAGAGATGTGTACATCAACGAACACACTCCTGCATACACACATAAGTACATAAGCACACACATATATATGTATGTATGTGCGTGTGTGCCTGTGTGTATGTTTATTCATATTTTCTTTATTAGAACAATAGACTTAAAATGCCACTTTGTCGGCTAGGGCTGTATATAACGTCCATCAACGAGTATTCTTGTTATAACACTAAACTGCATCTGATGGTGAGGCTTCATTTCCAGAGCTTTAAGGAATGTGGAGTACTCCTTCATGACATTACACTCATTTTCACTCTGAACCAGACTGTTAGGGTCTCATCTTTGGGTCAAATAAAACTGTTCTGTCATTTAAGGATTGAGCCTCTCTGAAACTAGTCGACAAATTCACCTACCTAGGAAGCAGCGTCTCATCAACCGAGAAGGACATCGACACACGACTGACGAAGGCATGGACAGCTATCGATAGGCTCTCGATCATATGGAAGTCGGACCTAACAGATAAAATGAAACGCAGTTTCTTCCAGGCAGCGGTTGTGTCGATACTGCTATATGGATGCACCACATGGACGCTTACAAAACGGCTGGAGAGGAGGCTGGACGGAAACTACACAAGAATGTTGAGAGCAGTATTAAACAAGTCCTGGCGACAACACCCCACGAGACTCCAACTATACGGACACTTGCCCCCCATCACAAAAACTATACAAGTTCGACGAACCAGACACGCAGGACACTGCTGGAGAAGCAAGGACGAGCTCATAAGCGATGTACTCCTGTGGACCCCCACTCATGGATGTGCAAGAGTGGGACGACCAGCACGAACTTACATACAGCAGCTATGTGAGGACACGGGTTGTAATCCTGAAGACCTGCCGGAGGCGATGAATGATAGGGAGAAATGGCGAGAGACGGTCAGGGATATCCGCGCAGGCGGCGCGACATGATGATGATGAATATTATTATTTTTATCATTAGTTATTTGAAGTCATACTGTTATGTGCGGTTTGTTTGTGTAAGATAGGAATACTCGAACCATCTAACTGTGTGCAAATAAATGAGCTCTAACTTGTTTAAAAATAAAGTTACCAGCAAAGAATTCATTTAGAAATTTTATATATAATATATATGTATAAACAGGACTTAGCAATAAATAACCATCAATATTTGATGTGCCATTAAACCAAATAAGCTTATTTAACATGTTAATGGTTCAGTATGAAGAATAAATCAGTTTACAGTCCAACTTATAACTAAATCACAATTTCTAAGAGTAAGTCATTTTTTAAAAATCCAATTCAGGTTAAATGTAACGGAGATTTATAATAAAATACAAAGTAGAGTTATGCGGAGTTTCTGTGGTGTTGTGGTTAACGCCAAGACTGCGTCATCGTAGTACGCAGGTTCGAACTCCAGTTGCGCTATTACGTTTATTTTTGGATTAATATCCTCAGGAAAGGTATGAACCTCCTTACCACACGAGCAATGTGTTAGACAGTACCATTGGTATACTTCAACAAGAATAGCTTTGGCATTAAAACCTCCGAGAAAGTTTATGTGCAATTCAACCCATAGCCGGGAAAATAAGGGGGTTCATATATTTCCCAAGTGTATTGTCCAAAAGTGAACGTTATTGCGCGACTAGAATTCGAACCCGCTTACTACGATGTCAAAGACCAGCGCGTTAATCACAACACCATGGGTAATTCCCGAAGTAATCGTGTAATCTCTATTTTTATTAGTTGCTAGATTCTTCTTCTTCTTCTTCTTCTTCTTCTTCTTCTTCTTCTTCTTCTTCTTCTTTCTATCTATCTGAATTTTTCACCGTAAAATGAAGCTTACAAGTCATCTTTTAAGCATGAAAAAACATCTCTATATAACAAGGGGTCAACTTATATGGCAGAGCTAAAATCCAAACAATCCGAGTGGTCGACAAGTGGAACATTACACGTCACAATGAATATACACCACTTACTCACCAGCAGATTGTCGCAAACATTTTCGACTTTAACTCGTGTTTGGTGAACATATTTAACAAGTTAACACAGGGAAAGATAGAAAATATAAAAAACTAAAAAAAAGCTGATACGCTGACTGTAAACACAAATCGGAATGTCACAGTAGCCTACTGTATTTTTGGGAGTCGACCTATACACCAGGTACAAAGGTTTTAGTGAAAAGTACAGAGGATGACATATCAACTCGTACAACGCAGTTTACGGTATATCCGTAATTATCAACCCCCCCGCCCGGGCAGGATATGACACAAGGTCAATTTTTAAGCGAAATTTAACAGGTTTGAATTCAGACTAGTTGCCTCATCTAGGCTGAAGAACCTCGTCTGTCCTACTATTTACCCATAGCTGGAGGGAGAATAATTGGATTCATACCTTTCCCAAGGGTATTAGTGCTATGTGAAATGCAATCAGTCTCGTCCAGGATTAGAACTCGTGTCGCCGTATCCATTTCCTACGACGATAACCATTACACCACGGGCACCTCCAGTTTACGGTATATCAATCAATCGATCTATATAGACTTATTTTTAGTATATATGGAAATAATTAGCTTGGGATACTCCTGGTTATAGACGTAGGACATGAACAGTCAATCGAGTTCAAATACAAGACGAGGCTTTTTGTATTTTCCATTGCGCTAATACAATTGCCAAAGGTATGAATCCAACTATTATCCCGCCAGCTATGGACAAATAGAACAGTGTTCTTTAACCTTGGTTTGACAACCAGACTAAGAGAAGAAAAACACTGGATTCAAACCCGCAGAACCCTGTGTAGCATCCTGTTAGTGCGAAGAGATTGGGTAATTACAAATGTGCAGATAATTCATGACATCGTTAGTAAAAGGGTCATATACAGCCAATTTAAATGCAGCCATTTTACAAGATGTTAAACTTGACTAAATCACGTGCTAATGATAATTAATAGTATTTACCAACCCTTCCAGGATATGACACAAGATCAATTTTTAAGCGGAGTTTAACAGGTTTGAATTCAGAGTTTTCCTTCTCCTAGACTAGTTGTCTCACCAAAGCTGAAGAACCCGGTCTGCTCTTCTATTTACCCATTGCTGGAGGGAGAATAATTGGATTCATACCTTTCCCGAGGGTATTAGTGCTATGTGAAATGCTATATCTCGAACAGGATTTGAACTCGTGGCGCCGTGTCCATTTCCTACGACGATAACCATTACACTACGGGCACCTCCAAGTTACAAAGTTAAAGATTATCCATGCTATCTAAATTGTTTACAAGGAAGTGTGAACGGAATGCATTTAATGGGAAAACGTTTTCGTTTACATAACGCATTGCATAAAAAAACTTATCAAGAGACATACATGATATCATAATCGTCATCATATTAAGTCAATTTTTGTATTCCAAATCAAGAGCATGTTTAAAAAATATCGCCAGTATCATGAATATTGTTTTTCACGGATAGATGTCTGAACTTAGCTTTTCGATATATCTCAGATAAGAATTTTCCAGTAAAAGAAAATGCAGTTATGTGACGCTTAATCTTCAACCCAACGGAGTTCATACGCTTATACGTCCGCTATTATTAGCAATACCAAATTAAATTCAAACAGCCACGCATTGCGGGCGTAGGCAGTCTATACATTTTAAGTGTTGCTTGTAGGTTTGAAATTATGTATTTGACGGAATTGACTATGTGGAAATTAGCAATTGTATTCCTTGTATTGGCCTAGTGGGTAGAGTGTTCGCCAATGGTCCGGTAGACCTGGGTTCAATCTCAGGTCGAGTCATACTAAAGACTTTAAAAATGATACTTGATGCCTCCTTGCTTAACACTCAGCAATATAAGGTACGTATCAAGGGTAAAGTGGAACAATCCAGGGATATGTGTAACGCCCTCCCCTACACATCGGTGTTGTAGGTATTGAAAAGGAAGCCTTCTGGTCACCCTCGACTACAGTCGCCAACTTTACCTTATATATATATATATATATATATATATATATATATGTATATATATATATATATATATATATATATACTGTCTTTGATATATATGTGTGTGTACATCGAGAGTGAGTGGGAGAGAGACAGAGACAGACTGAGAGAAAGATACCAACAAAGAGAAAGGAATGAACAGAGAAAGAGGGATTGGAAGTAAGGGAGAAAAAGAGATAGGAACGAAGAAGAAGAAGAAGAAGAAGAAGAAGAAGAAGAAGAAGAAGAAGAAGAAGAAGAAGAAGAAGAGTGGGATTGGTAAGTAGAGAAAAAGGAATGGGAACCGAGAGAAAAAAGAAATAAGAGCTATGAGAGAGAGAGAGAGAGAGAGAGAGAGAGAGAAAGAGAAAGAGAAAGAGAAAGAGAAAGAGAGAAGAGTAGTAATAAATGAAGATATAGGATTAGGATCTGAGAGAGAAAAAGAAATACTAACGGAAAGAGAACGAGAGTGGAAAAGAAGAAGAAGAAGAAGAAGAAGAAGAAGAAGAAGAAGAAGAAGAAGAAGAAGAAGAAGAGTGGGATTGGTAAATGGAGAAAAAGGAATGGGAGCCGTGAGTAAAAAGAAATAAGAGCTCTGAGAGAGAGAGAGAGAGAGAGAGAGAGAGAGAGAGCAAAAAAAAAATTGAAAGATGTCCCAGTTAGTATCATATTCTCATTATATCGCTATCATCGAATTGATAAGCTCTTGGAGGAAACCTTACCTGTTTGGATTTTTAGTGATAAACAGAAAGAAATTCAACTTACAACATGCTGAAGTATCAACTTATCTTTCTTACCATCTGAAGAAATAAATAAATAAAAACCGCCAAATTTTTATTTTTCTAACACTTTCTCTTCGAATTACCATAATTTACCTATATAATATGTTTTACATATTTGAATTCTAACTCATATTTCAAGTTAGCGTCGGTGGGAATTAGATTCACACATAAATATTGCAAGTTTTAATGTTCGTATTTCTTTTGTATTAAAGTAAAACCTCGCTCTTCCACCTAGCTATCCATCATGGCGCTTATGGAATAAGAGTTGACTGTTGTATTTATATATTCCATTATCTTGGTAAACGGAGAAAACGACTAGTCCATGCTGAAATTTGATGCCATTCACTTTACTTGGAAGCCACTCTCGCCTATAGAAGAATTGCATTTTCTTACCTGAACGTACGTGTTTTATAACATAGATATGAAGTAATAGCAAATTGGATACCTGTCAAACAGTTTGAGGATGATTCTATCGTCTTTGAAATGCCGAAAGAAAGGCAAAAAGAAACGAAGCTATTTCGATAAACTTTGGTATTTATCTGATAGTAAAGTAATAGGCGGCTAAACTGAATTAATAGTTTGGTTTGGTTTGTTGGGTTTTATGGCATATCAACCTTTGTAGGTTATTTAACGCCAAATCCATTTTTATGTAAATAATCTGTTCTATTTAAAACAATTCAGTTTAGCATAAGTACACAGTTTAATTGTCAAAAACATTTCTATGTCAAACTATTCAGGCAGTTATATGTAACAATTCAGTTAAGTGTAAATACAGTTTTAATGTCGAAAAAACAGTTCTATTTCAAATAATTCAGTTAAGCATAAGCACGCAGTCTAAATCTAAGTACGGTTTAATTGTCAAAAACATTTCTATTTGAAGCTATTCAGTTTACTCAAACAATTCAGTTTAGTATAAGTATGCTGTTAGTTCTTTTTAACCCATAGATAGGACCCTTATCAGGTGCTACCACTCCGGGCCAGAGTGAACCTTGGAGCGATGGCAATGAAGAGGTACTCCGTATTCCCCAAAGCTCCAGTATTGCTGGAACCTCACCATCAGATTGTTTAGTGTCATATCCAGGACATTCGTTTGGGCGGGTCTTACCCCTCTGCAGAGGAGCAGTCGGTGTATTCTACAGCCCCAGCCGACAGGGCAAAACTGAATTAATAAAACGCTTATGTTTGGTACAAGGCTAGAAGTATGGGGAACCCAGAGTGAAATGAACTCACAAAAAAGAACTTTGCTTGACGAGCTCCCTAAACATTATATCACACGACGCGCCCCAAAATAATCATAGCTTAGATATGGCACGATGACATAACTATGGGGTACCTTGTGAGTGTAAGATTATAAGCTCTTTCGTTTTGGGTGTGAATATTTTGGTTCAATTATGCGTTCACGTGTAGGTAAGAGCGTGTTTATATGAATATAGGAGCAAATTTGATTTGTGTTGGATTATGTCTACTGCACATAGATATCGTAACCAAGTATGAAGTGCTTACCCGTTTAAAATGATCTTGTGTTGCAACCTGTTCATTGTGGATGGGCTGGGTAAATACAAACCTATATTACATTTTGTACCATATATACCTGGAGCCCATAGCTGTTCGACTGACTTAAGCATAAACTAACCCAACAAGGCATGAAATTCCATAAAACCAACCAACCAAACCATCAGTTCATTTAACGTTGAAAAATATGTCATAAATAAGACATGCGGCTTTTCGTAAATAACAAATGTTACGCATGGTAGTATTTTACGAAGCTCTTTGCTTCGATGTAGCACAAGGACAAATGAATGGGGCACCCAGTGATACTCTAACTCACTCGTCTAGGTTTGCTAGTTTAACTTGCTAACCATTACACCACCATGTTACGCATGGTAATTGATTTTATATTCTCTCCAGTCATTCCTAACAAGGTATATTCAGTTTACGAGAAAACTATGCGTAGAAATTTTGTATTATTTTTTTTAAATTGAACTCTATACTGTTCACTATAAAAGTCAAGTATAAACCAAACGGTATTTGTCTTACCTGCCACCAGACAGGACTTGACACCAGGTCATTTTATAGTGGGAGTTTGGAGAGGGGGAGATCGTTCACTGGTCGAGACTCGTGAACTGCTGAATTATACGGTCATAGGATCATAAGGTGTGATGTGAACTATGCTAGCTTTTGCCAAGTCTTCCGGCACGTATGCCTGATGACCTTGCTGGTCATAGCTTCACTGGAGCCGAAGGTCAAGTGCTATGCTTGTCATTGAACTTTTTCCATCCAAGGGTGGCCCAACCGGAGCTGGGGGCTAAAAAAGGCAGTGAAACCAAACCAAGTATAAATCAAACTTTTAAAAAATGGCTCAAACCTGTATAGACGTCCATATGAATATATCAGTATTTTCTTAGCTTTGTAGGGGACACGTTTTGATACGGTAAATAATTGGAGACTATGCTTATCAAACTGTCTTCGGCATGAATAACCCTACACAGGTTGATATGCCGTAAAACAAATAAACCAAACCAAACTCATTTGTATTCATTGCCCAGTCGGCTGGGGCTGTAGAATACACTGACTGCACCTCTGCAGAGGGGTAAGACCCCACCCTAACGAGTGTCCTGGATATGACACTAAAAATCTGATGGTGAGGTTCCAGCAATGCTGGAGCTTTGGGGAATGCGGAGTACCTCTTCATTGCCATCGCTCCCAGGTTCACTTTGGCCCAGAGTGGTAGCACCTGATAAGGGTCTTATCTATGGGTTAAATAGAACTAACAGCATACTTATGCTAAACTGAATTGTTTGAGTAAACAGAATAGCTTCAAATAGAAATGCTTTTGACATTTAAATCGTACTTACATTTAAACTGCGTGCTTATGCTTAATTGAATTGTTTGAAATAGAACTGTTTTTTCGACATTAAAACTGTATTTACACTTAACTGAATTGTTACATATAACTGCTTGAATAGTTTGAAATAGAAATGTTTATGACTATTAAACTGTGTACTTATGCTAAACTGAATTGTTTTAAATAGAACAGATTATTTACATAAAAATGGATTTGGCGTTAAATAACCTACAAAGGTTGATATGCCATAAAACCCAATAAACCAAACCATCATTTGTATTCAGCATATTTTCATTCGCTTCTCATGTCTACTGGAGTTAAATCTCTTTTTTGTTCGTCGTATTTTTGCCTGCTAAATTGAATTAATTGACTCATCAAAGGCGGACAGGATGTAGAAATAATAATAAAAAAGAAAACAGAAAAAAGACCAATGTCTGCTACTGACCTATTATTGTATTCCTTTTCTTAAGGCGAGTTTTAATGTTAAGCAATTGATCTTTGATTCAACAATAGGCAATTCTTGTGGATTACAACTTCGATCACTTTGCAATATATTCATACTTTTCACTGTTCACCATTCTGGCTCAAACCAAAACAAATAACTCAGCTACTAGTAAGAACGATCTTTATTTGAAAGAAAATCGTTCAACGAGTAACTGAGTCGAAAAGAACATCTTTCGTTTTATACTGGTTCTTTTTTTTTTATTATTATTCTGAATATCTTTTTATTACCTTATACGTTTTTTTTATACCTCTTTTTTTCTCGGGTGGAAACTATAGGTTTGAAGGTGTTTATAAACGACGAAATCTGTTCTTTGTCCTCATAAAATGATACTGAACAAAAGATTGCTGTTGAGTAAGTCTTGTTACAATCTGTGGTCACCAGCTGATTATTTGCACAACTATATCGATCGGTATAGAAAATCTGATGGAGTTGGCCAAGGCGTTACATCCGGAAGGTGTCGGTATATTTTCAGAATACGAGGTGTGTTCAAAAAGTTGGCAGGATATTTACAAAGATTGAAATGTACAATGAATGAAACTATATTTTTGTCCTATTATAGCTGGTACATTTTTATATGAATTCTTGTATTTACCAAGACAGAAATGAACAAGGAATGAAACATAATTTTCTTCAAAATACGAGGTGTATTCAAAAAGTATCGAGACTGAAAATGTGTTTAACAAGAGAGAAATGAATAATTAATAGGACTATTTTTGTCCCATAATAGTGGGTACATTTCTGTATACATATCTTACACTAAATGAAACATTCATTGTTGTACTAGGTGGGGGAATTCTTCGTGTTGTAGCTAATGTGCAGGATTACGAAATCGCAGTTAGCGAGTTCGGATTCCGGTAGCACTATTAAGTTCACTTTTGGACTAATGCCTCTGAGAAAGGTATGAAGTCCTGGCGGCAACACCCCACAAAGCACCAACTATACGGCCACCTGTCTCCCATCACGAAAAGTATCCAAGTTAGACGAACCAGACATGCAGGACACTGCTGGAGAAGCAGGGACGAGCTCATAAGTGATGTACTCCGATGGACCCCCACATATGGCCGAGCAAAAGCAGGACGACAAGCTCGAACTTACATACAGTAGCTCTGTGAGGATACAGGATGTAGCCCTGAAGACCAGCCAGAGGTGATGAACGAAAGGGAGAAGTGGCGAGAGAGGGTCAGGGATATCCGTTCTGGCGGCACGACATGATGATGATGATGATGATGAATTTAAGAGAACCTTAACCGTGCTTTTACAAGGATGGGTCTAAATAACCCACGAAGGTTGATATGCCATTAAAAATCTAGAACCAAAACATTATGGAAGATAATTTTTTTTATTTCTTCGAAAACAGCTAATTATCGGATTTCAATAGAATTTTCAGGACTTAAACTAGATAGTAAAGCTTTTCTTTTAAAAGGATAATCTTACGTTATGAAACTAAATAAATTTTCTCATATTCTGTTGTACGTGTTAGTTGTCTGTCAGATCCAGTACACACGCCACATGCCAATATATGTTGTCAAGTCTTCTATATCTTACGTCCTGAAACAAAAATCCCCATATTCTCTTGTGTGAGTTAATTTTTTTTTTTTTAATTTGTCACTCCCTACCACCATAGGCCTTAGAAACAAGCTGATGTTGACTTCATTTCATTCTTATCAAGAATTCTTTTGAATGCTTATGTATAGAGATAGATAGATAGATGATTTCTACTTTTCAAGTTTTGATCTTGAAATGAAGGCGACTGAAATATTGAATATTCTTCTACCATTATCTGGAGAGAAAGATGGTCAGGGGCGAGGGAAAAATGAGCAAGTTTTAAGAAAATATTATTTTTGTCGACAGAAATTTAAAATTTTTTGATCCAGCAAAAAAGAAAAAAAGACAAAAACAAAAACAAAAGCTAAAACAAACAAACAAACAAACAAACTCAAAAGCTAAAAGACAAAAAAACAGAAAAGCAAAAAAAACAAAACAAATAAAAAAGAATAAAACGTCAAAAAACCCACAAACAATCGCCATTCAAAACATTACAACCCACCCAAAAAAAAACAAAAAACAAAAAACAAACAAAAACAAAACAAAACAAAAACAAAACAAAACAAAACAAAACAAAAACAAAACAAAACAAGAACAAAACAAAACAAAACAAAAACAATACAAAACAAAAACAAAAACAAAAACAAAACAAACCAAAACAAAACCAAACAAAACAAAAGAAAAACACACCTGATGACGATATTTCTAAATTTTTGATTCATGTTTATGTTTAAAATTTTCGTCGAAAAAAGCGTGACATTTATTTTTATTAATACCTATTTTTCCTTCTTTTTTTTATGATTATTTATTCATTTGAGTTTTTCACATCAGTTTTAGCTGATGGTCTTTTACTGGAGTTTGAGTGACAGCATGTCTCCTCAAGTCTCCAGGAGTCGTTTCAGGATTCTGAACGTTCTTACCAATGCTGTCTTTTGGATAGTCTCTACCCGTCCGCCAACTTCTAAGTCCTCCTGGCCTTTTAATAATCCTTTAGTTATTGTGCCAAAAGCACCAATCACAATTGGCACAATCGTTACTTTCATGTTCCACAGCTTTTTCAGTTCTCTAGCAAGGTCGAGGTACTTATCCTTCTTTTAAAATTCTTTCAGATTTATTCTGTGGTCCGCCGGGACAGCAAAGTCGACAATTTTGCATATTCTCTTTTTTGTTGATTATTATAAGGTCTGGTCTTCTGGCCGAGATTAGGTGATCCGTTTGTATGTTAAAGTCCCTTAGGAGTTTATGCCTGTCATTTTCTAGGACAGGTGCTGGGTTGTGCATATACCATTTGTTAGTATGGTCAAATTTTAATTTCTTGCATATTTCCCAGTTGATCACCTTGCCGACCCAGTCATGTCTTGCCTGACACTCCTTTGTGCAAGTCCTCCAGTCCCTTTAGTAATCCTTTGGTTATTGTACTAATTGCATTTAATATAAACATCACTTTTATGTTCCACGGTTTTTTCAATTCCTTAGCAAGGTCGTGGTATCTATCCTTCTTTTCACTTTCTTTCAATTTTACTCTGTGGTCAACCGGGACAGCAAAGTCCACAATTCTGCAAGTTCTCTCTTTTTTGTTGATTATTATAAGGTCTGGTCGTCTGTCCGAGATTAGGTGATCCGTTTGTATGTCAAAATCCCGTAGTAGTTTGTGTGTGTCATTCTCCTGGACAGTTGCTGGGTTGTGCATATACCATTTGTTCGTATGGTTAAATTTCAGTTTATTGCACAATTCCCAGTTGATCACTTTGCACACCCAGTCCTGTCTAGTCTTATACTCTTTCTGTGCTAATTTGCTGCGTTCACTTATTATGTGATTGATTGATTAAGCAGGCACGAACTCATAAGTGATGTACTCTTATGGACCCCTACACATGGCCGTGCAAAAGCAGGACGACCAGCACGAACATATATTCAGCAACTATGTGAGGATACAGGATGTTGTCCTGAAGACCTGCCTGAGGCGATGAACGATAGGGAAAAGTGGCGAGAGAGGGTCAGGGATATCCGTGCTACCAGCACGACATGATGATGATGATTATTATTATCCTGTTCAAGTTTTTCACACCAGCGTAAGCCGATGGTTTCTCAGTGGAGTTTGAATGACAGCAAGTCTCCTCATGTCTCCAAGACTCTTCTTAGTATTCTGGCCGATCTCACTTATGCTGTTGTTTGGATTGTCTTCACTCGTCCTGTTATTTCCAAGTCCTCCAGTTCCTGTATCAATCCTTTGGTGACTGTGCCAAGAGCACCAATTACAATCGGTATCATCGTCACTTTTATGTTTCACAGTTTTTTCAATTCTTTAGCAAGATCGTGGTACTTGTCATTCTTTTCACTTTCTTTCGATTTTACTCTGTTGTCAGCTGGAACAGCAAAGACCAAAATTCGGAAAGTTCCCTCTTTTTTTTATTATTATAAGGTCTTGTCGTCTGGCCGAGATTAAGTGATCCGTTTGTATCTCAAAATCCCATAGGAGTTAGTACGTCTCATTCTCCAAGAGAGAAGTTCTGGTTTGTGCATATACCATTTCTTCGTATTGTCAAATTTCAATTTCTTGCATAAATTCCAGTATATCACCCAATCTTGTCTAGTCTTATATTCTTTCTACAGTAATTTGCTGCATTCGCTTATTGTTATTATATATCATTATTGTTGTTGTTGTTGTTGTTGTTGTTGTTGTTGTTGTTGTTCTTCTTCTTCTTCTTCTTCTTCTTCTTCTTCTTAACCGTACCCGTAATTCAATCACGTTCTACTTCTGCCTACATTGACTCATTAGCTTTTAATAAGAATCAAATTTTAAAGAAAAAAAAAACGTCAATTTAAAAATAGCAAATCATTACTTTGACCCAGTGCAAGTCTGTATCGTTGCACATATGCAGGTGCAACATATATTATTCTTACTGTGTTTGAAGTAGTTGAAGCAGATAAAGTTTGTGTTATATATACACGAGTTTTAAGTGCAGATCGCGATTTGTAGTCAAATAGTTATTCTCATAAGGTTGCAATAAGTGTCACCTGCTTAGAGATAACTGGAAGGCCGACCCTATGACGTATTCACTCTGGAATTAGATTCCCTTCGCCTCCGAACATACGAAGCTACCGGTGGCCTTGGTTGCCATTGAAACGCAAGGAGCGCTTTAGTTTCGAATCACGATCTAATTTCCTGCGCAGTATGGAAAGTTCCGGGCTGCATCGTTTCTATCGGTTCTA
>OY757916.1:14750311-14822811 GCA_963585895.1 Sepioteuthis lessoniana | reverse complement strand
ATATATATATATATATATATAAACACACACCTCACACACAAAAGTCATTCAAAAAGTTTTAAGCCTACATCATAAAGCTAGAAAAAAATAAACCAGATTTCTGTCTTAATTTCTGTGCTGTTGATGCTCATACAAAAATGTGCGAGAAATTTAGAATCGCAGTAGGGCTTAGAAAATTTTGAACGACCTTCGTATATATGTATATATATATACATATGTATATTTTGGCAGCATTTCTTCATTTATAGATATTTCATTGAACATAATAGACATTTTTTGTCTACATATTTTTTTGTTAATCCTTTGGAATTGCCGTATTGATCTTATGATATTCGTCTGGAATTGTTTGATAAATCTTCCATAATTAGTTATTTCCTGAGTACTTTCTGCCCAACTTTGGGCCATCATCAGGGTAGGATGTATAACAGAAGTGTCGCAACTTTTGTATGTACATCACTACTTTGTAAGAAAAGCGTTTGTACTGTTGTATTGAGTAGCGTTTACTTTTCGAATTTGTTTCCATAAATAGTGTCAGTAGCTAAAGATATTTAAGTACTTTAGCGTTGGTTTCAAAATTAATTTTATCAAGTTTGGGTTGTATGTTTCTAATATGTAGTGCCTCGAGATTCTGTAATTTTTGCTTGTTATTTTGATGCTCTAATATTGTGTTTTCGGTAAGAATTTTCCGTAAATCTGTTGTTGGGCATGAATATTTTTTAAATGATACAAGTTCCATAGCACGTGTTCGTATTTTGTGTCCTTGGAAATGCTAAGGAACATTCAATGTTCTTAGTGTAACGGTTATCGTCGTTGAAAATGGGCGACCCGAGTTCAAATCCTAGACGAAGCTGCATGCACGAATGCCCTTGGATAAAGCATGAATTCATCTATTCCAGTTCTTGGTTAATAGTAAGGCAGAATGGGTTCTTTAGCATCGGTAAGATAACCAGTCTACTAAAAGGATTACTCTGAATTCACCTGTATTAAAATTAAAAATTGACCTATTGGTATATCCAGCCTATGGCTGGGGGAGTTGGGTAAATATGTTCTTGGATTTTCTTCAGCAATTTGATCTTATCTTATAAATATAAATATTTTATCTTACATAAATATAAACGCTATTTTTCAAAGACAAAACAATATGAAATATTTGCTACAAAAGATAGAAACTGCTTTAACTTTCTGCTTAGATATCCTTAAAAATTGACTTTGTGTCACACCCTGCTAGAAGTGGAAACTTGGTTAAATATACATCACTCCGATGCACCTACAAAGACACCAAATCTTTGGTTTCTTTGTTTAATGGCATATCCTATTTACCAACCCCTCCACTCGGGTAGGATATAACACAAGGTCAATTTTTTAAAGCGAAGTTTAACAGGTTTGAATTCAGGGTTTTCCTTCTCCTAGACTAGTTGCCTCACCAAAGCTGAAGAAATCAGTCTGTCCTACTATTTACCCATAGCTAGAGGGAGAATTATTGGATTCATACCTTTCCCAAGCGTATTAGTGCTATGTGAAATGCAATCATTCTCGTCCAGGATTTGAACTCGAGTCGCTGTGTTCATTTCCTACGCCGATAATCGTTTCACCACAGGCACCTCCCTTTTTTCCCAACCCCTTCGCTCGAGGAGGATATGACACAAGGTCAATTTTCAAGCGAAGTTTAACAGGTTTGAATTCAGAGTTTTCCTTCTCCTAGACTAGTTGCCTCATCAAGGCTGAAGAACCTAGTCTGCCCTACTATTTACCCATAGCTGGAGAGAGAATAATTGGATTCATACCTTTTCCAAGGGTATTAGTGCTATGTGAAATGCAATCAGTCTCGTCCAGGATTTGAACTCGTATCGCTGTGTTCATATCCTGCGACCATAACCATTACACCACGGGCATATTAAAGTTCGTAGATTATTTAATGCCAAAGCCATCGTTCTCAAGAATATTTTTCTGAAAGTAGACGCATGATTCGAGTTCGAATTCGATTCCTAGGATGACGCAGCCCATCATGTTAACCACTACGCTACGGGAACTCCACACAAAAACGCGCCAAAACAAAATTCCACGCTTTATCACTCGTTTTTCTCATTCTTTAATTTTTGCTGAACATTTTTTCCTCCGATGATTCATCCGTTGCACAACACTCACTGGTCCCTCCCTCTTAAGATTTAACAATCTACCGATGTGCACTCTTTCTTTCTTTCTTTTTTTCTTTCTTTCATTTAGTTTACTGATTCTTTTGTATCATGGTAAGGAAGAGATACACAGTGAAATAGGGTTAACTGTTTATGAACTCAAATGGTACAGTCCAAAAAATATTATAAGTCTCGCGCTGTTGATGTTACGTCCAAATTTTGGTCTTACTACTAACCGAGATCTTGCAGAACCCTTTCGTGCTTAAGAAACACGACGTCTTTTAAACCTCCGTGATACCGGAAGTCACGTGGTACGAGCCACTATACAACAGAATTATACCTGCTTCCACGCTCCGTCGGCTAGGAATGGAGTACAGAGACTTTACCCTTGTAGAGGAGCCTCTCCTCCAAATGGGATGGCCTTTGTATGATAACAAACTCTATCTGATAATGAGGCTCTAGCTTTAAAACTCTGGGGTGTGTGGAGTACTTTTTCAATACCATTACTTCCAGGCCAACCTTGACCCGGAGTAGTAGTACCTTTTGCAGTTCTCTCTATGTGTCAAATAGATGTGCTTACAAATAATTCGTACGCAACAAGAGCGTCTGCAAAAAAAAAAAAAACCTTCTGAAACAATTAAACATGTAGTGTAAATGTGAACGTACAATGAACGCGATTCTCTAACTACTAGGCATAAACTAACACTAGACAGATCGACATGCCATTGAAAACAATCAATCAATCTAATTTACCCACCCCTCCGCTCGGGCAGGATATGACACAAGGTCAATTTTTAAGCGGAGTTTAACAGGTTTGAATTCAGAGTTTTCCTTCTCCTAGACTAGTAGCCTCACCAAGGCTGAAGAACCTAGTCTGTCCTACTATTTATCCATAGCTGGAGGGAGAATAATTGGATTCATACCTTTCCCAAGGGTATTAGTGCTATGTGAAATTCAATCAGTCAGGTGCAGGATTTGAACTCGTGTCACCGTGTCCATTTCCTGCGACGCTAACCATTACATCGCGGGCACAATCAATCAATCAATCAATCAGTCTAAGTCAGTGTGATAGTTTCTGTTGGGGCCCTATTTATGGACGGGTCGACATGCCATTAAAAACCTAAATATGAACGTGATATCTATCAATAAATCAGTCATATACCTCTGCTTCCATCACTCTTACGATAAATATCTTAACATATTTTCAGACTCTCTCAATCACCCAATAAAATGACTCAGACACTCTTTATCAAGTGAGTTACCTATGTCTGTTAGTTATGGCACCACTGAGTTTACACTTGAGCGTATGATTTAATATTAGACTCCACATGAAAGACGGTATTTCAATCAGTTCATATTCAGCAGAAGCACATCAACGAGAGATATATCATTTCAGACAATTTAATATTACATTTAAGTATTTTTTAAACCTTGCCCTTTAATTTCTCATTCTCTCAGCATTTTTGCTGCTGTTTTTATTAAATTCACAAAGGCGCAAGAGGGACGTGCCACACATGCGCAGACGATACTTGTATGCTAAGGAGCTTCTCATAAAGAATTATAACTCCTTACCGAATCTTGTCGTAAGTGGCGGGTGTAATGGTTAAAGCACTGGGGATGTGTTCTTGTCGTGTGATGCCGAGAATCTTCCTCGGATAGGTCGTGTGAAAGTGGTTTAATTTCTTTATATTCCGTTGATAAGTTGTACACATTTCACAGCCTTAAAGGAGGGTGGTAAGAACGATAGTTCGGTATACCTTAATTTTGGTTGCCTCCGAGATGTCTCTCCGATTCCACATATTCTTGGTGAGTCGGCCAAAGGCTGCACTCGCTTTTGCGAGTCTGGTGTTCATATCGTCATGACGATAGACTTAGAGCGGGTGCTGCCGAGGTAGGGGGACTTTTCTACCTCCTTCAGTCGTTGTCCCTTGATGGTGATGTTGGGCTCGACATATAGTTTTCCAGGCACTGGCTAGTGCATCATTTCTGTCTTTTTTCTGCTGATAGTTAGGTCAAAATTGTCACAGGCCCGGGAGAATTTGTCAACACTGTTTTGCAAGTTGGCTTTGGTAGTAGCGTTCACTGCGCAGTCGTCGGCGAACAGAAACTCGTTGACGACATCCATATTTACCTTGGTCTTTGCTTGAAGCCTTTTGAGGTTGAAGACAGAGGTGTCAGAGCGGTATCGAATGTCGATTCCATTTTCCGAGCCACTAAATGCACCAAACAGCATCGCAGAAAATAGGATACTGAAATGAGTGGGGACTAGGAAACATTCCCGCTTAACTCCATTTGTGACGGAAAAGGCTACAGAGCGTTCTCCGTTGTTTTGTACCTTTGCATGCATGCCGTCATGAAATTGTGTAAAGATAGGGATTAGTTTTCGGGGCAGCCGTATTTTGCGACGTTTCTCCTTAAGCCGTTATGTCAAATGCCTTGGTCAAATCAACATAAGTTGAGTAGAGGTCAGTGTTCTGTTCATAACACTTCTCTTGCAGCTGTCTTACAGCAAACACCATGTCAACAGTCGCACTTTCCTTACGGAAGCTGCATTGACTCTCCGGTAAGGGTCCATATTCGCGATTGTTGTTGAGGCGATTCAGAAGGATTCTGGCAAGGATCCTGCCTGAAATTGAAAGTAAGGAGATTCCGCGGTGATTATCGCATGCTTGTCGATTCCCTTTCTATTTGTAAATATGGATGATGAAGACGTCTTTGAAGTCATGCGGTATTTGTTCTTTCACCTCTATCAGCTGAATGAGGGTCAGAAGTTTACATGTTAGCGCTGATCTACCCTCCTTATAGATTTCCGCAGGAATTGAATAAGATCCAGATGCTTTACCGCCCGATAGTTGATGGAGAGCTATCTGAATTTACCCCAGAGTTGGAGTGACATCGAGTGCGGCAGTCGTTCAATGGCCTTGTCGTTGATAAAAGATGGGCTGTTTAGTACACCATCGAAATGTTCGGGATCTTGTTCTTCTCTGATATGAGCTTGGTTTCATCTGCACTCTGAAGTGGAGATGAGCCAACACTGGTGGGACCGTGGACCTCCTTCAGACTGCTGTAAAAGTTTTTCATATCATTTTTGTCTGTGTAGCCTTGGATTTTATCAGTTCTAGCGCTCAGCCAGGAATCTTGCATTTCGCGCAGCTCGAGCTGAACGGTGCAGATACTCCTAAGAGCGTGTTTCTTGGTAGTACATTGAGAATCACTGAGGTGCGCCAGGTGGGTAGCGCACTTTTTCCCTATGAGGTCTATGATCTCGGCATGGTTCGTATCAAACCAGGCACTGACTCTTTTGGAAGATGGTTCTAAACACTCCATAGCTGTGCTATATATGGTGTCCCGGAGAGTGACCCACGCTGCTTCCATATCTTGCTCGTCCAAAAGCATGGTATCAAGCCGCTCTTCTAAGGCCTCAACAAACGATTGCTTGGTTGGAGCCTCTTTTAGCTTCGTGATATTTAGTCACTTTGGTGCTTCTTTTGTCCGGTAGTTTTGCTTTAGGATTTACTCTGATGCTTAGTTTAGAAATTAGACGATGATTTGTCCAGCATTTTGCACCACACACGACCCTTGTGACTCTCACATACCGCCTATCTCTCCATCTCACAATACCATAGTCGATCAGATGCCAGTGCTTAGAGCCGGGGTGCATTCAGGATGTCTTGTTGCGAGTTGGGAGGCGGACTGTAGTGTTCGTGATTAGAAGATTATGCTTGGCGTAGGTCCTAAGAAGCAGTAAGCTGTTGCTGTTGCATTTTCCGGTCACGTGTTTACCCAGTACTCCTTCCCAGGGGGCACTGTCTTGTTCAACTCTTGCATTAAAGTCACCAAGAATAATGAACGTGTCTGCAGTGGGAACAGCAGAGATAAAATATTCAAAGTCTTCATAGAACTTGTCTTTTGTCTCATTCGTATTGGTCATGGTGGGTGCATAGGCGCTGATAATTGTTTCGAAATTTTTCCGTGATGAAGTGGAAGTCTCATAGTCATGGGGCGGTCATTCCCTCCTTTCGGTGGGGGGATAACTTGCCTACGAGGGAAGTCTTGATAGCAAAGCCCACTCCGGCTTCACGTTTATTATCGGGTACCCGTCCGCTCCAGAAAACAGAATTGCCTGAGCTCTTTTTAGCTTTTCCTTGTCTGACAGCCTGGTCTCACTGAGGGCAGCAATGTCAATTTCGTACCTGAGAAGTTCAAAAGCGATAAGAGCGGTACGTCTATGAGGTCTATCTGTGTCGTTCCGGTCAATAAACGTGCGAACGTTCCACGCAGCGATGTTCAGAGGTATTTTTTGCTTTCTTGTTTCGATCGCATTTAGAGAGGTTCCCGCCAACTGCGGTGAGCCGGCCAGGGTGAAGTAGAGCAGGCAATATTTGGGGCACCTTTTCTAGCCCGTTCCTCATGCTTCGGTGGGTGAGCTGTTCTGTCATAGAGAGGGCTGCTCAGACACTCAGACGGCTGTCGAACATTACTTCTGTCAGTCAGGAGCGACCATATAGCCAGAGTCACCTGTGTACAGGTCTACGGATACGACTTTCAGTGTACCCACAAGTGTCGCTTCGTCGTTTGCCTATCGCTTCAGGACTTGAGGTGATAGTATGATTGATCAGTATCACTTGACTTTGTTTAAGGTGAAGAAGGTTTGCGCTGAGCCAGTCTCGGCGGGCCCGATCCAGCTGCATAACAAAGTCTAGACGGCTGAAGGCCTGGGGGATGCAGGTGCTGCCGGAAGGTGACGAATACATCAGCCAACCCAACCGCATGCAGGGCTCCCCTCCCGATTTTCTGTCGGGGTTTATACTCCCTTACACCGAGGGTAGCCAGCTACTGACATGCACCGCCCGAATTTGATGACAGGACTTGTTTACATATATATACACATACATATTACTGAACGCCAGCCGTCGAATTAAACTGATCGAAGTTTATTATTTGAAGTGGAAGTTGACGAATCGAAGTCCATTAATTATTATTATTATTAGTAGTAGTAGTATTAGTTAAACAATGCCTTTTTGTCTGTTTAACTATCTAACCACCACTACTAATACTACTGATATGCTAATGCGAAAAAAAAAGATCGTTAGAATTCCAGACGCCTACTTACGATTCAAGAAACCTAACTTTAAAAAAGTCGATGACATGTAAAAGAAAATATACTTTTATTATAGTTAGATAAACGTAAATTACAGTTAAAATATACTTGAATATATTTGTTAGAAATATAATAAAATTGATTTTAATACAATTATTGCTAGTCTAACCGGCTCATTGGCCTAGTGGGCAGAGCGTTCACCAAAAGTCCGGGAGACAGGGGTTCCTTCCCAGGTCGAGTATATACCAAAGACATTAAAAATGGTACTTGATACCTCCTTGTTTAACACTCAGCAATATAAGGTAGGGCTCAAGGGTAAAGTGGGGCAGTCCAGAGAAAGGAGTAGCGCCCTCTCCTAAACCTCGGTGTAGTAACGATTGAAAAGGAAGCCTTCTGGTCGCCCTCGACTACAGTTGCCAACTTTACTTTTTACGATTGCTAGTCTATTACAAAAATGAAATATAATAAATAGACGAATAAAAGTAATAATTCATTACTTTTGGATTTTTTCTTTTCCTATTTTCTTCATAAATGTATAAATAGATAGATAAATACATTAACAAATAAGTAAAGCTCAGTCAATTGCACCGATTTTATAATTAAGTTAAATATGAGTTTATTTTCACTTACTAGGGTTATACTGGGAAATATTACCGGTTAGTAAGTAATATTTGTTTTTAAACTAGAGAAATTTATGTATCAGATTTATATCTTGAATAATGAAAAAGTAATAAAATATTTGTACGTAATTAATATATCTATGGTTTATATCTAATTTTATTGAATAAAGTATATGATACAAAGAATAACTATATAGATTGAAAAGAAAATAAATAAAAATCACTACTTCCCTTATTTTCTTTAAAATATACTATTTTTTGAGGAGCACCGAAAAGGACGTCCGTTCACTTCGACGTTAGCTACTGTTTTTCTAGAAGGATGGTTTTGGCATTAAATAACCTACGAAGGTTGATATGCCCTTAAACAAAGAAACCTTAAATAGTTCTTCTAGAGGGATGGCTTTGGCATTAAATAACCTACGAAGGTTGATATGCCATTAAACAAAGAAACCTTAAATAGTACCACTACTGTTCTTCTAGATGGATGGTTTTAGTAGTAAATAACCTACTAAGATTGATATGCCCTAAAACAAAGAAACCTTAGATAGTACCACTACTGTTCTTCTAGAAGGATGGCTTTGGCATTAAATAACCTACAAAGGTTGATATGCCATTAAACAAAGAAACCTTAAATAGAACCACCACTGTTCTTCTAGAAGGATGGTTTTGGCAGTAAATAACCTACAAAGACTGATATATCATTAAACAAAGAAACCAATCATACCGTAAGTATAGTTAGCCTGTGTAGGTTATTTAATACCAAATCGGGTAACCGATTTCATTTCCTATGACGATAACCATTTCATCGCAGGAGAACCTGGGAGTGATAACATTGATCAGGTGACTCCATACTTCCTAAACTTGAGCTCGTAAAATAACAGCTACCGTCGTTGGAAATGGACTCAGCGACTTGAATTCAAATCCTATGGCTGGTTTCATTTCACATAACATTAATACCATTCGGAGAGATATTAATCCAACAGCCGTAAATTGCAGCGTACAAGTCAACTTTTTTAAGCCTCTTCAAAATTAGGGGACGACTTACACGTTAGGGCAAAAATCCAAGCTTTTATTATAGAGTGGTCAACCAGTGGAAACAATTATCGCAACAATCGATATACATCACTTTGTTGTATAATCACGATCATCTCAATCTAATGGTAGATATACAAATGCATATTCAAATACAGGCGCATATAAATACAATATAGGCAGACTCTGTTGTTCAGGTACGAAAGGTTTATAAGTTTCTGACTTCGGTTCTTCGACACGAAGAGAGAGACATAATTCTTACTGTGTTAACCATCCCCAACGCACGACGCATCTTGTGGTGTTTAAGATCTCAATTCATCTCTGCTGGTAGAGATCCGAAAAACTCAACTCTTTTACTCAATGGTCGAATCCCCAACCCTTAACTCTCTGCCTCAATTGCAGAGAACGCAACTATCTGCCACCATGGTCCAATATCAACTTTCGACTGACTCTTTTTCAAAATCTTCAAATTCTCAAGACCATCTCTTCCGGGCATGAAGGTCTGAGGTTTATTATGACAATGGTGATTCTCATATCCTTTGCGCGCGAACGTAAAACTGTACCCAATGACTATGCACCTGAACTCTTAACCCGAATAGTTCAAAGTGTAATATATTAACGTGACCTGCAGGTGTGAATACAGATACATTGATAAGATCGGAGTGATCACCGGAATTTTATCATGACCACAGGTGCTGTGTATCGGTGGATGTTGAGACAGCTGCATCCGGCCGAAGATACTATAAACAAAGTGATAACCGAAATGTCACCATACCCACAGGAGTTGTGTATCGGACCATCGGACCGAAAATAATATCAACAAAGGGATTATCGGAATATGACCTTGACCAATGGACGTGATTGAACTCAGTGATGGTTGCAGATGCGTCCGCCCATAGAAGTGGGCTTGGGCAAGTAGCCAATGGGGAACAAACAACATAACCAATGGAAAGCAAAGAAGTGAGACGTGGGCGTAACCATAACCAATGAAAAAGAAGGAATTGCTGCAGGTCATTCGAGAGTTGTAGACTATATAAGTTCCCGAATTTTGGCTGGAGTCAATTGTTCACTGACTCTTCCGTCTCCCGACAACTCCTTCGTGTGCGCGAACTCTCTGCGATTGTTTTTCTGCTCCACACAAGTATCATCGCCAAGAATAAAAATATAATCTTATATTTTTTTTATATATGTGTTCCTCGTTGTTAATAACGTCAGAGTTGAGTATACAACAAAAGCCCAAACAAACTGAATGATAAAATATAATTAACAAAAAATGATTAATATAAAAAATCATTCCTTAATTATATAACAATTTACCCTAACTCCAGCAGATTACTACCAACATTTCCAACTCAAACTCGCATTTGGTGAATATATTTAACAAGTTAACACAAAGATGGATTGAGAATTATAAAATTGTGATATTTTTAAAGTATTATATTAACGCAACATCTCATGCTGTTTTCAACAACTGATGCGCTGACTATAAATACAAACGGGAACGCCACAGTAGCCTAATGTATGCTTGGGGGTCGATCTATACAACAAGTATTGGTCTATCCTAGAATTTTGAGCAAAAAAGTCTTGCAGTTGAGTAATATGTCTTAATATGCCTCAACTTTGCAGCATTCTAGCTGTATCTAAAAGTAAATAGTATAATACATTGAGCCTCGACCGAGCCGTCAATCAAGAGATACACCTGTGTAAATAAGCCGAAAAAGAGTGGAAGCAGGCGAACGTTAAGAAAGAATATGGACAGGGTGCCCGCGGCCGTCAGTCAGTCGGAGACAGGAATGCCAAAGTGAGAATCAGCTTGCAGAGGGATGGGCCCTGAGTGACCCACGGTTGAGCAACCCCAGCCAAGATGCAAGAGAAGTGTTGCTATGGTCAAGAGAAGAACTTGGGTCAATATAGCAGTCTGTCCCTGTCTCCACTCATCTCTCACACATAACAGAACATCACCCTTTCGAAAATAAAGTGTGAGAGATTTGTATTTTTGTAAAGAAGTGTATTCGTTCGTTATTGAAGTCGTTCACTACGGGTTAATGATGTTTCTACATATAAGTATATATTTGTATATGTACACGTGTAGTTTTATGTGGCTGTACAACAATAGCGGAGCAAACGGGGCTCTTTAATCTTGGTATAGTAACCAGTCTAGGAGAAAGAAAACTGAATTCAAATCAGTAGTATTCTGCTCCAAATTGAGTTTATGTCATATCCTGTTTATGGTGGGGTGTTTTGTAAACTTCAGAGATTGAACCTACCCACCGGTTGCAGTTTCGGGTCATACTCTGTGTACTAATTTTAAATGCTAATTAGAATCCTTTACTCTTTGCTACATTGAAGGAGTGTCATCATAGAGTGCTGTTACAACACGTTTACGGGTCATCTAGGATAATGCTATTATTGTTTCTAGTATAACGACTTCTCTTTGGCAGTTCCATTTTTGTGGTGTCAACAAAGCCAAAGAACAATTATTTCTTTATCACACTTTAACCTGAGTTGTAACTTTTGGTTTATTTTTTGCTTCATTTTCCCTTCATCAATTTACAAAATAACCTGCATTAGACAGAACAAACCACAGTTTGTCCTCTGTTCGTAAATTTACAATCTTGTTAACGCTCCCACGATACCAGTCCTTTGCTCTTTGTAACTGTGTAATTATAGTTATTTCCTTTTAGAAGAATCGCAGATGTTAGATATTGTCGTGTTCATTTGATTTGAGCCTCAAATATACAAACGGAAAAAGCCTTGGGATATTGATTGATCACAACTCATTTCTCTCGTTACCCACCCACAAATAAGGTCCAGGATTTTCATTTAGCACTTGATAGCAATTACTTCGTTTGCAAGACTTCTGAACACCCCCACCCCAATCTGCTCTATCTCTCGCCCGGACCAGGTAGATGTTTGACGTCACCAGGAGGTACGTGCCTAGTGAGAGGAGATCACTAATTGTTCAAGAGAGTTACATCAAAGGAAAGCTTTCTATCGGTTCTCTACACTGTGGCGCATCAGTAAAGCGAAAGCTGTAATTTGTTCGTGTGTTATTCGACGAAGTGATTATAAGTAATGAAGCTGAGAGAAGGAGTAATTTCCGTGACGTTTTTTTTTTTGGCGGGAAAGTCGTTGCCAAATGCGCATTGTTGGTAGTCGGTAGGCAGACGGATCTATCATTATTCCATTGATTCGATGCCAGACGGTGAGAATTCTGTCCATGCCCTCAGAATCTGCCAGTATCTTGTCTTGCCACAGTGTGACTGAGAGGCTTCCCCTTGCTGAGGTTTCTATTAAGAGGTAAGAAATATGTGATTCGCAGACATTCTCTTTCCCTCTCTTTTTCTTTATTTCCTCTCTGATATTTATAAGCCGACGCTTTCTCTCACTTTCCACACATTCTCTCATGTCTATAGGTGAGTTCTAAAAGTGTCAAAATTGGTAACCAAAACCAAAACGATTGATTGAGGCATTTTAACGGCATGTCAACCCATCTAAGGTTAGTTCATGCTTAGTGGTTAAGGAATCGCATGCATTGTATGATCCTGGCTATATTTTTTTTATTTAGCTATTTCTCAAATATTTTTGCACATAGTCCTTTCGAATACGAATAATTTTTAAAGGGATCCATTTGATCCACTGAGTAGACCAAAACTGGTTCTACCACTTTCAGTCATTGTTATTATTCAATAATAGTGTTGATAGGGTCACCTTTGGTGGTGTAATGGTTAGCAAGCTAGACTAACAACCCTTCACGAGTGAGTTCGAGTCTTATTGGGTGCCTCATTCATATGGCCTTGTGCCACATCTAAACAAAAAAACAGCTTTCTAAATTACTACCTTTAATAGTATTTTTTATTTTTTATGAAGCATTGTCAGTCACTACTAATAGTAATTTTGGCTTCTATTTTCTTTCACCTTTTAATTCTATATGAGTGAAGGATTGATTGATTTTAACGCCATCTCAGTCCGTCTAGGGGTTTTTATGCTTAGCGGTTAGGGAACTGTATTCATTGCAAATTTATATTTACATTATTTTGTATAGTTATTTCTGAAGAGGTTTTTTTTCACACATATATATGATATGAACTCTTCTTATCTAATACAAATAATTTGCACGCTGTTGTATGACTTCAATTATTCCGACCAAATCATTCAACAAAAACTTATCATTACATGAAAACCTACAGAGAGATCTCTATAAAATCACGAAGATCAATCATGAGATAAATTCTATTTGTCTTTTTTATAAATAATTTGTGAAACTATTTGATTTCTGGATTTATCTGATCCTTGATTATTTGAATTTTATGATTAGTGCCTGTTATTGATAATTATTGATTGATTGATAAATTGATTGGTTTTAATTGCATGTCGACCCGTCAAGGATTACTTTATGCCAAGAGGTTGGGGAATCGTGTTCATTTTTCCGAAGATTTTTTTTGCATGCGTACGAATAATTTTTAAGTACATCTATTTGATCCATTGATAAGACTCTAACAGATATTATTGCTCAGGGTCAAAGTGGACCTGGAAGTAATAGTAATGACACACTCCGGAGTTCCTGAGCTGGAACTTTTCCATCAAATGTAGTTTAGTGCCATACCTAGGACACCCTTTATTATGGAGTCATTCATCGCCCTTGATTGGTCATCTAAACTGCACCCCGTGTCCATACTGAGCTGATATATCTATGCAGGTCGGCTAACACTGGTTTGTCCGTGCAGAGTAGTCCATAGGAGAAAGTCACTTATGAATTCGTCCTCACTTTCTCCAGCTGCACCCAGCATGTTTTATTCGTCTAACTTAGACGAATTGCGAGATGGGAAATAAGTGACCGTACAGCCGCTGTTTTGTGGGGTGCTGCTTCCAGGATTTGTTTAAAACAGCACGTAGTATTCTTGTGTAGTTTCCATTTCCCTTTTTCTTCATGCGTTTTGTGAGAGTCCAGCTGGTGCATCCATACTGTAGTAGTGACATGGATATACCTGGCAAAAATTCTATTTTATCTTATTAGGGTGATCAGATTTCCAGATGATTGACAACTTGTTAACAGCATTCCTGACCTTCGCTATGCGGACGTCGACATCATTTTCAGTAGATTAGATATTACTGCCGAGGTATGGGAACTGATCTACAAATTTCTGCGCCTTGCCACTTAAAGTAGAGACAGCTCCTTCTCATAAACTGTCTTATTTACGTTCAGGTAGAGGTCAATGCCTCTTGTTAGCGGCATAGTTTCTTTGGAATATCACCTGCTTCTTGTCTTTTTAATTGGTTTGAAAACACATTTATTCCAACGAGTTTTTCATTGGTCAATGCACCATGAATTTGAGGACATTGCAGTTGTATAATCTTGAGTTTCGTCAAGTCATTTTGATCAAGAATTATTGAGAGTGGCTTCATAATTTTATTTTCAAACTGAAATTTACTTCTCTTCGACAAAGTCTATGTGTCTATACCACAGTCTAGACATAATCTCCCCATAATCTCCCTGTAGAATACACCGACTGCACCTCTGCAGATGGGTAGGAACCCCCAAACAAGTGTCCTGGGTATGACACTAAACAATCTGATTGTGAGGTTCCAGATATTATTAGAGCTTTGGGGAATGCGGAGTACCCCTTTATTACCATCGCTCCCAGGTCCATTCTGACCTGGAGTGGTAGCCCCTGATAAGGGTCCTATCTATGGGTTAAATAGAACTAAACCATGCTTCTTTCATAAGACTGATTTTTTGCATTTAAACAGCATATTTATGCCAAAGTGAATTGTTTAGAATAGAACTGTTTTGAGATTTAAACTCCGTACTTGTGCTAAACTGAATTGCTCGAAATAGAACTGTTTTGACGTCTAAACTGTGTACTTATGCTAAACTGAATTATCTGAAATAAAACTGTTTTGACATTTAATGTGTGTAAACAAAATCTGTACTTATACTAAACTGAATTAGCTGAATTAGAACAGCCTGACTAAACTGAATGGCTTGAAATAGAAATGTTTTCCGCAATCAAACTGTACTTACATTTCAACTGTGTGCTAATGCTAAACTGAAATTGTTTGAAATTGAACTGTTTTTGACATTGAAACTGTACTTACACAAAACTGAATTGTTATATATAGATCTGTTTTGACATTTTACTGTGTATGTAAACAAAATCTGTACTTATACTAAACTGATTTAGCTGAATTAGAATTGTTTGAATGAACTGAATTGTTTGAAATAGAAATATTTTCGACGATTAAACTGTGTACTCATGCTAAACTGAATTGTTTGAAATGGAACTGATTATTTGGATACTAAATGGATTTGGCATTAAATAACCTAAAAAGGTTGATATGCTATAAAACCCAACCAACGAACCAACAAACCAATCAACTAGACATCATCAGTTTATGTATATATATATATATGTGTGTGTGTGTGTGTGTGTTTATTATATATACCATATATGCTGATATACTTAGGTCCCCCACTAAGTCTGTATCTTAATACTTTAAACTGATTTTGGATTTTAAAATGTGCAATTTTTAATAATTTGTCTAATTTTTCTGACTTCCTATGTTTTTGAATTTGTGAATTAATAAGATAACATCACATCGCTTTAAAATTCTAAGCAAACAGCGATTTTTATTTTATCTCTCAGCTTTGAGTAAAACATCAGGGTTGACTGGGCTGTCTAGCCTTGGATGGAGATCAGTCTTGGAGAAAGATAATCCTGAATAAAAAAAACCCTAAAAACATAGGAAATGGAACCCTAAGAGAAATCGGCTATAGACTCGTTCTTGCAAAACCTGTGGCGACATCAGGAGCAAGTTATATTGGTTCATGCCTTTCCCTTGAACAACATCACTGACATGGAGGAGGACTTAATCATGATGTTCAGACACTAATCCATGGTTTCGCGAGACTAATGGGTTAACTTCATTGACAAAGAAGGAGTTCCTGTTGAATTTTTCTTTTGCTTAAAAATAGCATTAGGATACGGACTTTGTGACTTACCTACGTACCTTACCTACATACGTTACGCGAAGCAATATATAGGAAAGTCAGAATGACCTTTCAATTTTAGAATAAACATAAAAAGATCATCAAACCATAATAAATGACTCCCGGTTAAACTACATTTCCACCTCCGAGACGTTGAGTTCAACAGATAGACTAAGTTCCCGATACACTTCAACACAAGAAGCCCATGATGTGTATATTTACCCATCTCCTCCGCCATGGGCAGAATGCAGTACGAGGTCAATTTTAAAGCAGGTTGGAATTCAGAGTGTTCCTTCTCCTAGACTGGTTGCCTTACCAAGGCTAAAGAACACAGTCTACTCTATTATTTACCTAAATCTGGATGGGAGAAAAGAAGGATACATGCTTTTTCCCAGGGCATTATTGTTATGTGAAACTAAACAGCCTTGTCCAGGTTTTGAAATCGGGATGCTGATTCCATTTCCAACGATTTTAACCGTTACTCTAAGTGCCCCTTTATGAAATATGCCCGAAAGACCAGGATACTTACACCTCTGCTCAGTGACTACCGTTTAAGTGCTTTTTTTCTATTTCCGTTCAAATGCAATCTTCTCTTTAGGTAGAATACTTAAAGTAACATTAAAATCAAATATAAATGTCTGGACTCTGAAATTTGAGGTTTCGATGCCGAAAGAAAGATAATTAAATAGAAGCTTTTTGTCCTTGTGTTGTCCATGATGTTTACTCTTATACCCACTTTCGGAACTCTTCTACAAAATTGACAGACCCGAGCATTTAGAATGATTTCCCCGCGAATTTTACGCGCGCTTCTCTTCCCCCTACCTTCTATATTGTTGAGTCGAAATTTGGTAGTGCTATTCCGAAATTATTTTAAATTTGTGTTTACAGCCAGAATTTTCAGATGGGTACAGAGCATAATAAATATCTCCCAAATGAAAAGTCACACTTATTGTCACAGAAAACCTGAGTGTTTTTAACGGAAATAATGTACGAGAATTCTCGATAAAATAATCAAAGCTGGTTTTGCTCATTTTACCGTTAAAGATTGGTTGGTTGGTTTTACGACATGTCAACACTTGTTAAGTTATTTAAAGCCAAATGGCTCCATCGGCTGGGGCTATATAACACACTGACTGGATTTCTGCAAAGGGGTAAGACTCCCACAACGAGTGTCCTCGATATGACACTAAACAATCTTATGGTGAGGATCCAGTAATTCTGGAGCTTTGTTATATAATTGCGGAAGGATTTTTTTATATTATCATTTTTCGTTTTATATATCTTATCTTTCGGTTTAGTTAGGCTTAAACCTTTCGGCATAGTGCATGGGTTAGTTAGGTGCAAACATTGAGTGTAGGTGTTCATGCGCGTGCGGGGAGGATGTGACAATCACAGATGTCACAATAAGAACCCCAGATAGGAAATGAATGGGGATGTGAATGACGTCATGCCCGGAAGCGATGGGCTGGGATTCTTAGTGACTTTGAATAAAAGCAGTGAGTTGAGATTTGGACTTAGACGAAGCGAGTTGATTTTTCGGACTTGGGCGAGGGCAGGCAGTTTGTGGACTGCTGGGTGTGCGCACGCGTGTTGGTTGAGTCAGTAAGTTGAAAGCTGACGATGGACGAACAGTCAGTATAGAAAAATTGTGTCTCTTTCTCCTCGTGTCGAAAACCTAGAGAAGCTAATAAAAGTTTCGTACCTGTACCAAGAGAGTCGTCAGTGTTTCGTGTTTTTCGGATTCCTATGCGTATGAACATTCTATGCTTATGAACACTATAAACGTTTTTACATATCCGTATATTTCACGTATTGATATAAGGGTATGTTACAGCTTTAGGGAATGCAGAGTACACCTTTATTGCTATCACTCCCAGGTCTACTCTGGCCCAGAGTGGTAGTACCTGATAGGATCCTATCAATGGGTCAAATAAAACTGTTTGACATTTAAATTGTGTATTTACGCTAAACTGAGTTGTTTGAAATAGAACTCAGTCAACTGTGTTTAAACAAACGACTGATGTTTATTTGAATCTTTGTTGCATAGCCACATAATGCACGAATACGTGAAATGTACATATAATGTTCATAACTCATATATAGATAACATAGGAATCCCGAAACACACACACACACACACACAAAAAAAAAAAAAACACTTACGACTTCTTAGTTCAGGTACGAAACTTTTTATTACCTTTGAGTTAAAAGATTTTTCGACATAAGGAGAGTGATACAATCTTTCTATGCTGACTTTTCTATCGGCTCCCCCACCACGTGCGGCACCCGCCGCAAGGCCTCGGCGAGCTCCGATAGTCCACCGTCTTCCTCGGACCTTAAAACTCAACTCACTGACTTTTCTCAAATCTCAGCCCACGCTTCCGGTGCGTGACGTCACCCAAATACCCCAAAATATTCGTATTAGACAGAAATATGTGAAACTTTAAAAAATGAGCTCAGGCTCGTTTAAAAACTTATCTACTAGTCTTTTTAGAAATATAGTATTTGATATATACGTGGTGCATTCAATAGGTTTCCAGACATTTTTTTACAAGCATTTAAAATTGTCGTAGACACTTGAAAATTCACTATGTTATTGCTATACATCTTATGAGATGACAGACCAATTTTTATGATTTCAGGTTCAAATCAACAGCTTCAGCAGGAATTGAAATACTCCCTACTTAAGCCTGATTGTCACAGCTGGTGAATTTCAAAAATGCAATCAAACACTTTAGAAGAACGATATGCAATAGAATTCTGTTTTAAACTTGGAAAAAAAAGGCCACAGAAACGTATGGAATGCTTCAGACTGTTTTTCAACTATCTTGCATGAATCGAGCATCAGTTTTTGAGTGGCATAAGAAATTCAAGGAAGGCATGGAGTCTATGAGGGATTATGAGAGGTGTGGGAGGAGTGAGGAAGTCAGAACACCAGAGTTGATTGGCCTAAGGGTTAGGTTTACTATGTTGAGGTTTTAAGGGAGTTCAGGAAGTGATTCCTAGGGAAGAGGCCAGCACTCTCCAAATCGGGTCAGTGGCATTTCCACCAGGACAATGCACCAGTCCACAGCTCCATCCTTGTCACAGACTATTTGACCAAGATGGGCATCAAAACAGTTCCTCAGCCTCCCTACAGTCCACACCTTGTTCCCTGTGACTTTTGGTTATTCCCTAAGCTCAGAGGCTGTCGTTATGAGACAATTGAGGAGATGAAAGAGGCTCTGATAAAGGTCATTGACACGCTCACACAAGAGGACTTCTATGGGGCCTTCCAGAAGTTGTTGGAACGGTACAGCAAGTGCATTGCAGCCGGAGGAGATTACTTCGAAGGGGACTAGAGTTTCATGTGTGTACTATCAATAAAAGTGCCCATACGAAAAAAGTCTGGAAACTTATTTAATGATCCTCGTAGGTAGAAAAAGGATTCTTTTGCAAACAGTCTGATGTCGTTCATATACAAAAGGTGATAAGTTTTTTTGCTCGCGATTTTGTAAATTTTTTGCCCCAAGTGCTGTTCTTAAGTATGTAGTTAAGTGCCATCATTGCTACTAAAATAGTAAGGGCGAAAGTGCTTTTCTCTAGAAGGTGGTTCTTTGGACTTTCCCCACGGCTAAAGTTTTTCCTCCTGATGTTAATTCAAATTTCCAGTTTTCATGTGTTCTACAATGAATTTTTGGATTTTGGCGGATATCATTTTTAGACAATTTATTTTCCTGGATTGCGTGAGCATATCAGAGTCCTTTTTGCAATCGATCTATGCCACGGTTACATTTTTCCGTTTTGCGTTATTGTCCTTGAGGATGAGTTCATGAGTGTATAGTAAGTCCCTTGTTTCTCTTATTCCCCATGTGGCACCCTTTCTCTTTTTTGGGAAAAAATCTGCAGCATGTAAGCGAATGATAGATCTCCTCCCAATTCTGTATTGTTAGGATTTTTCACATCATAGGTAGACACGTTATCGGTCTATAGTTTCTGGGGATGGTTTATTTTTAGATGTCTTTCTGAATTTAGGTAATCTTACCCTTTGTCATCCATTCGGATATATTTGCTTATTCACGGCATCTACTGAATTCTCGAGCCAGTTTGTCGTGGATGGACGTGATTTTTTAAAACCTGAATCCATGTATTTAATAATGGCTTGGAGTTTTCCAATTCGATACTTTCTTGGGTGTTGTTCTGAGTGATTTCAAGTGTATATCCGTCTCAGGGCTTTTTTCGAGTTCTTTTAGTTCCTTTTTCATGTTATCAATCCTTTCTACCTTTCTGTTATGTTCTTTCCGTCCCCGTATTTCACTCCGAAATAGTTCTTGGTTGGTTGGTTCGTTGGTTTTTTGGTTTTTATGGCATATCAACCTTTGTATGTTATTTAACGCCAAATCCATTTTTATGTAAACAATTCAGTTTAGCATGAGTACACGGTTTAATTGTCAAAAACATTTCTATTTCAAACTATTCAAACAGTTATATATCACAATTCAGTTTAGTATAAATACAGTTTCAATGTCAAAAAATAGTTCTATTTCAAATAATTCTGTTTAGCATAAGCACGCAGTTTAAATGTAAGTAAGGTTTAATTGTCAAAAACATTTCCATTTCAAGCTATTCAATTCTATCAAACAATTCAGAGTTTTATTTAAACCCATAGATAGGGCCCTATCAAGTGCTACCAGTCCGGGCCAGAGTGGACCTGGGAGCAATGGCAATGAAGGGGTGCTCCGTATTCCCCAAAGCCCCAGTATTGCTGGAACCTCACCATTAGATTGTTTAGTGTCATATCCAGGACACTCGTTGCGGGTGGGGGTCTTAACCCTCTGCAGAGAAGCAGTCGGTGTATTCTACAGGCTCAGCCAACTGGGCACCGAAATAGTTTCTGCTTTCTTTGCAGCTGGTTGTTGGTTTGTCTTCTGGCATTCTTCACCTATTTGGAGCTAGAATTTCCTTTTATTCTTTTGGAACGCCCTATTTCCTCGCAGTATCTTTTAAAATCTTCCTTTTTTTGATTAATCTTTTAAAGTTGCATAGTCAGGCTTGTCTGTTATTTTATCTTGGTCTTTTTTTCAAACATATCCCTTTGTGTCTTTTTTTTTTCTTTAACATTTTCTCTTGTCGCAATTTCGTTACATGTCCTTCTAGTCTAATTTTCCTTCCAGGTGTCGTATTTCTTATCGGGTTCCTCAGGAGAACAGACTAGTTTCGCCACAGCATAAATCAGCTCGTTTCGTTCTGTGATGTTGCCTGTTGAGATATTTGGTAATAATTTGTTAACCATTTCGGTTTCTACCGAAATTTTTTCCATTCTATGTTTCTGAGGCATTGTAATGTAGTCTTATTTTCGGTCTTGATCATCTTTATCAAATCTACACTTATTTAATCTTGTTTGTTTGTTTGTTTTGTTTTACGGCATATCAACCTCATCGGTTATTTAATGCCGAATCAAGTTAAAGAAAATAAGTCTGAAAAGAAATTCAAAGGAGAGGTCTTAGGAATTAATGATAAACTTTAGATAATTAGTTGGTTATTTATTTTTATTAGGAGTTTTCTTGTAGGGAATCATGATCATAAAAAACAAACAAAACAAAAAAAACCCCAAACTAAATGAAACAGGTTGGGAAAGGGATCAGTTTGTTAGAATATATCTAGTAAAGAAAGGGTTTATAGAAGTAATTTGGTCTTATTGTAAATCTCTTTAGATTTTTGTGTATACCTTCACTGTTTTTAGAAATGATATCACATTATTTATTTCAGTGTTTTGGAACAGTTCTTTCATATTTTTAGTACTATGGAAGGTTTTTCTTAATCTTCTAGCGTTAATATTTGTTCGGCGGTGTTGAGGTCTGTGGTGTTTCGGTTAGAATTTTGCTTTTTGTTTTTCAGTATTAGGTATTCTTATTTGAGTCTAGGGATCATGTTGATATTCTTCATAATTTATTTGTCCTCATATTTGTTCTATTTCGAGATTATTATTATTATTATTATTATTATTATTATTATTATCTTACACTTTGCGAATTCTTCACACCAGCGTTTGCTGATGGTCTTTCACTGGAGTCAGAGTGACAGCAATTTTGCTTAAGTCATCAGGACTCTTCTCAGTATTCTGTCATAGTTTGATTCGTCCTCCAATTTCCCTCTATTCCGTTCCTCTTTCTAAGCCTTTGGAGACCATTCCAAGTGTGCCAATTACAATTGGTATCACAGTCACTCGCATGTTCCACAGTTTTCAAACTTCTTTGACAAGCTCGATGTATTTGTCTCTTTTTTTCTTTTTCTTTGATTTTCACTCAGTGGTCCGCTTAGACAGCAAAGTCCACTATAAGGCAAATTTTCTCTTTTTTTGTTAATTATCACTAGATCTGTTCGTCTGGCCGAGATTAATCATTGCCAGTTCTTCACAATAGCGTTAGTGACAGCAAATCTCTTCATATCTCTTGGACTCGTTTCAGTATTCTAGTTGATCTTAACAATATTCTTATTTCGATGGTCTTTTATTATTTAATTTCATTTCTTGTGAGTTTTTCACACCAGCATTAACTGGCAGTATTCCGCTGGAGTCTGAATGACAGCAAGACTCTTCGGGTTTTCAGGATTTTTTCACAGTCTTAACAATACTGCTGTTTAAATATTCCCGTATCCTCCTGCGATTTCCAACTCTTCCAGTTCCATTTCCCAGCCTCTGATGACCGTTACAAGTGCACCAATCACAACTGGTATCACTGTTACCCTCATGTTCCATAATTTTCTTAGGTCCCTGGCAAGGACTAAATACTTGTATTTTTTAAAACTTTTTACCACTCCTTGGGTGTTTTTCATACCAGTTTTGGCTGACGGTATTTTTCTGGAGTCTGAGTGACAACAAGTCTCTTCAGGTCTCCAGGACTCTTCTGGGTATTCTGGCCGATATCAATAATGTTGTAGTCGGTACAGTCTAGATTTTCCTCTCACCTACGATTTCTTCGTATTATTTTCCAAAACTTTCGAAACTGTTCCAAGCGCACGAACTACAATTGACATTTAAGTCACCTTCATGTTCCACAGTTTTTTCTGTTCTCTGGCAAGATCCAAGTACTTCTCAATCTTTTCGCTTTCTTTCATTTTCACGCGGTAGACAGCGGAAAAAGCAAAACTCATAAGCTGACAAGTTGTCATTATTATCACTCCTTGCGATTTTTTCCTATTAGCGTTGATTTTGTCTTGTAAATTTGTTGCCCCAAGTGATATTCTTAAGTATGTTAAGTGCCATCATTGCTACTAAAATAGTAAGGGCGAAAGTGCATTTCCCTAAAAGGTGGTTCGTTGGACTTTCCTCACAGCTAAAGTTTTTCCTCCTGATGTTAATTAAAATTTCCAGTTTTTCATGTGTTCTACGATGAATTTTTGGATTTTGGCGGATATCATTTTTAGACAATTTATTTTCCTGGATTGCGTGAGCATATCAGAGTCCTTTTTGCAATCGATCCATGCCACGGTTACATTTTTCCGTTTTGCTTTGTTGTCCTTGAGGATGAGTTCATGAGTGTATAGTAAGTCCCTTGTTTCTCTTATTCCCCATGTGGCACCCTTTCTCTTGAGTTTGAGTGACAGCAAGTCTCCTCAAGTCTCTAGAACTCTTCTCAGTATTCTGGCCGATATTAATAATCTTGCAGTTTGGATGGTTTCTGCTCTTCCTCCGATTTTCAACTTCTCCATAATATTAATATTATAATGATTATTATTATTGTTATTATTGTTCTTCACACCTGCGTTAACTGATGGTTTTTCCTCTGTTCTGATGGTCTCTATTTGTCCTCTGATTTCTTAATCCTCTCGTCCCTTTATATATCCTTTGGGAATTGTTTCAAGTGCTCTAACTACTTTTCGTATCATCGTCACCCTCATGTTTCATTGTTTCTCTAACAAGGTTTCGATATTTATCTCTCTTTTCACTTTCTTTTACTTTTGCTCTGTCAACTGCCGGAACGGCAAGTCCACTATTTGGCAGGTTCTCGTTTTTTTTTTATTGACTATCTCTAGGTTCGGTTGTCTGGCTGAAATTACGTGATACGTTTGTATCTCAAAATCCCAGAGCACTTTTCTGTGTAGTCCTCGAGTCGTTGTATCAATATGTCAACGCTGATTACATGCACACGCACACATATGCACCCTATATATATATATATATATATATATATTATATCGCCCGTACATAAGTACATTCCATCCAATTTTTGATAAAATGTTTATTTTCTCTTTCAAAACAAAGATACTAGAATTTCATTATTACTCGGAAAATATTATATATTATATAATCAACACGGATATCATTAGGCATTATTTATTACTCCAATCAACAGCATTAAAATTCCGTCACAACAAACAATAAAAAACAATAAAAAGGAATATGGGTTGTATTTTTTAGATTGCCACGTAATCATTTTCTCCGTTGCAGAGTTTCCATGATGTAAACTTTGGTTATACGTAGGATCTAATTATATCCGTTTTGATTGTGAACTGCACCGATAGAAATGATAAAATCCTTGCTTCTTTGCTTTTGAAATAAATGAACTTTTAACAAAAAATCCTTTGAGGTATTCTTACTCATAATCGACACTATATTGAATAATATTGAATCAATAAGTCCATCGCTCTACACAGGTTTTAGGTGAGTTTTTATATAAAAGTGTAGGATTATGTGCATTGACAAGGAAATATCTATTTTGTAAAATGAATTCTCTTATTATCATTACGCTACAGATTGTTGGTTTTAAGTACACATCTATCTATCTATGTTACTGTAGTACAATCTCCATTAGTGGCAAGTTCAAGTCTCACTCGCAAAAGTTAATAACATCTGGCCTGGAATCAGATTGTGTTTGGCACAGTAAATATTCATCAATTTAAACGTTTGTATCTTTCGATGTTTGCGTTCCTATCTATCAAAAACTGTTTTTTATTCTTTTATTTTTCATTGAACAATTTCTTTCGCTTCTAAAAACTATTTCAAATGGAACAATAGAAAGCACCCCGGTCAAACAATTTTGGATTAAAAGCTCACGGTGTGATTCTCTGATTTTTTGTTCACCTTTCTGACACAACTCATCTCTCCCCAATATTGTTTCTTTATTTACCCAAACATTTTTACCTTTTCAAATGACAGCTTCTCTGATGAGACTGCGACGTCTACCTTCTCTGCTGATTTCCGTCTTCAGCCCACGCACGCATTATTATCCACTCGTTTAGCCTCGTTTCCATTTTCGCTGGCGTGATGGAGGGTAATGAGATTAGGAACGAAAACGAAACTTACAATTCTAACGCCAGCGGATTAAAAACGTTTTTATGGCGACCGTTTTCTCGAATTTCATGGACCATTGAAGCGTGGTGATCGAAACATTCGCAGGAAAACGACTCTTGTCATTTGATGACCCTTTTTAGCGATCTTTGTTTGTCTTGTCTAAGCAAGGAACTTAATAGAAACATCAGTCATAAAACAAGCAAGAAAAACGTCCCGCTTCCCCCTTACAACCAATGTCAACTCGACAATGTTAGACACTGCAATGTTTTCTTTCGAAACCACTCAATGGTTTGACTCCGAGCCAAGTGGTTAGTTACAGTATCGACGCAGAAATGTCAGCAGTTCAGATTATTCTCTCTCACCCACTCTCTTTCTCTCTCTTTTTCACCAATCTCACTTCAAAAACCGACTGGCTGACTTTGTGCGAGCAACACGACTTGCTAGTCAAACACTTAACTTGCCACTGTGGGTGAAAACAAAACGAAGGTCCGTTACGAATAAGACAAGTGATATTTTTGTATTTTTGGGCAATATTTCAAAAATAAGCAATAGAATAAATACAATCTTGAACCTGAGACAAGAAAGAAGAAAAAGAAAAAACAAAACAATCTTAACAAGTTTCCAAAAAAAAAAAAAAAATACTTCTCCCTTAGTCTCATAATAACAGCTACATTTGCCGTCAAATGTCATACGTTAAATGTATCAACAATTATGGGACAGAAATAGCATTATTTCGAAAATGAATTAGATATCTCTCAACAAAGGATTTTCATCAATAGCTTATATTAATAGATGATAGAGTTTAACGACATGTCAACCCGTCAATGATTATTTTATGCTCAGGTGTTAGGGAATCACATTCATGGTAAGTTCATAATTAATGTTTTTGTGTTGCTGTTTCTGAAAGGTTTTCTGTACACGGTTGAATACATATGATTCGGTTTTGTTTGGTTTGGTTTTATGGCACATCAACCATTGTAGATTATTTAATGCCAAATCCATTTCTATACATATAACTGTTCTATTTCAAATAATTCAGTTTAGTATAAGTACACGGTTTAAATGTCAGAAAGAGTTCTATTTCAAACAATTCAGTTTTGTCTAAGTATAGTTTTTTGTTTAGACACAGTTAAATGTCAAAACAGTTTTATTTTAGTTTAACATAAATACACAGTTTAGTTCTATCTAAAAACAGTACTATTCCAAACGGTTCAGTTTAGCATAAGTACGCAGCTTCAATGTCAAAAACAGTTCTATTCCAAACAATTCAGTTTAGCATAAGTACACCGTTTAGTTCTATTTGTCCCATAGATAGGTCCGTATCCGGGCTAGAGTGGATTTGAGAGCGATGACCATGAAGAGCTATTCAGCATTTCCCAAAACTCTAGCATTACAGGAACCTCACCATCAGACTGTTTTGTGTCACACCAAGGACACTTGTTAGAGAGGTCTTACCCCTCTGTAGAGAAGCAGTCGGTGTATTCTACAGCCCCAGTTGACTTTCAAACAGATCTATTTTATCCCTAAATGGGACCCAAATAGATACAACTACAACTTTCGGTCAAAGAGGAACTGGGAGTAATGGCTGTGAAAGGGTACTCCAGATTTTCCAGATCTCCAGAACTGAAACCTCACCATCAGAAGCTCTTTAATGTCATACCCAGGACACGCCTTTTTTAAAGAGGCTTAAGCCTCTGAAGGGGATACTGAGAGCTTATTCTAAGGCCCTCTGAACCAGTATCATAATTAAAGTGAATAAATTATATCTGTGCAAATAATCATTTTAATGAACGGCTTATTCATATTAATGAACTCCCTGTAAGAGGAGTGGGTGTCCACGTGGTGTAATGGTTAAAGCGATGGACTGCGAAATCGTAGTACGCGAATTCGAACTCCAGTCGCGCAGTTACGTTCACTTTCGGACAAATACCCTTCGGAAAGGTATGAACCCCTTTATCCACCCAGCTATGGGTTAAATAGTACCACTACTGTTCTAAAAGGATAGCTTTGGTATTAAATAATCTATAACGGTTGATATGCCATTAAACAAAGAAATCAAACAATCAATCAATCAACCTGTAAGAGGAAATTTGAATATATTGAATTTATCTCCTGCAAAAGGGCAAGCTCTTCAAAAAGGGATGTCTTGATGAGATTCCAGTTCTGAAGATCTTGGGTGCACTGTGTACCCCCTCATTGCCATTACTCTTAGATCCACTCTGACTCGGAGTGGTAGTACCTATTAGGCATGCTTGCTTTAACGGCACGTCAACCTGTCATTCTATAACTTGCAGTTAGGGAACTGCGTAGTTACATTTTTTATATAATTTCTTAACAGTATTTTGCACAAGGTTATATAATATCAGGTATTCCTATTTAATACAAATAATCTGCAGACAGATATCGAAAAAAGTCCTCATCCATTTTGATTCCTTTTCTGTACTGTCATCCATCAAAACTCCAAAAGTGGATAATCTTCTCATCACTAATCTCCTTAACACTCTAACCTCCGCTCTAAACAAAAAGATTGAATTCTACTGGATCCTGAGCCATATAAGTATCCAGTGAAACCATACAACTGACTCACTAGCCTAATCTGCTCTCAACACGGTACCAGGCAATAGCTCCAAAATACCATACTCTGATCTAAAACCTCAAATCAGGCAAATTTTAACCTACTAATGCCAACAGCTGTGGGAGGAAAATCCAGCTCTTCTTAAAAGAGAGGAAACCAGACACTAGTAAGACTAGAAAAGAAGAAGCCACTTTAAACTGACTATTTATAGGCCACATTCAACTGAAGCTCTCCTATATACTAAAACAGAAACCGCCACCAAAATACTCTAGTAAAAAATCATGCACATACATACTGATAGAATGCAAAGACCTCTCCCATATTCGAAAAGTTTTCTACAAAGCCACAAACATAAAAGAACTATTTGAATCTATAGATCCTACAAAACATAATCAACTATATGAGGAAAATCGGCCTCCGAACAAAGATATAAATTTATGCCCTCGCCACACACACAGAATAGAAAAATTCACCTCAGTAATACGATCTCTGGCTCGTTTAAAAGGTTACCCACAATCTATGGGCTTACAAATCATATATAGGTTTGGGTTGGTTTGGTTTATGGCATTTCAACCATTGTAGGTTATTTAATGCCAAATCCATGTTTAAACATATAGACTGTTCTATTTCAAACAATTCAGTTTAGCATAAATACACTGTTTAGTTCTTTTTAACCCCTGGATACGCCATAAAAATCAACCAACCAACCAACCAACCAACCACTTGAGCCATAAATAAGACCCTAACTGGTTCTACAACTCCGGGTCACAATGGACCTAGGAGTAATGACAATAAAGGGACACTCCATAAATCCCAGATTTTCAGAAGTCGAGCATCAACATCTCATGCTGTTTAGAGACCTACCCAGGATACATCTCTTATGGGGGGGTATATTAACCCTTGACAGGCGATAGAATCACCGTATTTGAATCCTGATGACATGGTAACTCCCTGTTCGGGTCCCCTCTCACTCAATAATATTCATATTCAATAAGACTGTGTGCAATCCCCACAAAAAACCCAAACAAGCAAAAAAAAAAATACTCACAAAAACCCCTCTTAAACAACTACATAAAAATGTAAATTAAAACGTACAATAAACGCGATTCCCTAACCTCTAGGTATAAAATTATCATAGATGAATTGATATGCGGTTAAAGATCAATCAATCAACCAAGGAATCAATGAATCAATTACATTATAAAAAAGTTATTGTAACGGATATCATCGTACAAAAGGAACTTGATGGGCCTAGTTCAAATTCTTTTGAGGGATCACTTTGCGCCTACAGCCTTTGGAAACGTATACCTCTATCTCTTCTACTTCCTACTTCAGCTATGAGTAAAGTAACTGGGCAGCCTTTTTTTTTAACTTGGTATGGCAACACATCTAGGAGAAGCTAAACTCTGAATTCAAACTAGATCCTGTTCAGCATCACGTAAAATTGTATGAAGCATTCTATGAGGATCGAACTCACTAACAATGGTCTGCTAGTTAAGTTCGTTAACTCTTACACGTGTCCTAGATATGACATTAAACCATCTGATGGCGAGGTTTCAGACTTGGAGGTTTGTGGAATGGGAACAACCCCTTTATTGCATTACTCCCTGGTCCACTCTGACCCGGGTAGTAGCACCAGATAGAGTCCTTATCTATGGGTTAAACAGAACAAACTGTGTGCAAACAAATGACAAATTGTAACTGTTATAGAGCAATACTTGAAATGATTCAGCTGTGAGGAAAAAGAGCTCAGGTTAATTTAAGAATGTTATCTACAAAATGTGTTTACAAATCATATATTTGATATATATGTAAAAACTGGATTTGGCATTAAATAACCTACAATGGTTGGTATGCCTTAAAGCCCAACCAAACCAAATTATATATATTTAATGTATATGTATAAACAGGATTTGGCATTAAATGACCTACAATGGTTGATATGCCATCAAACCAAACCAAATCAAACCAAATCATATATATTTAATATATATGTATAAATAGGATTTGGAATTAAATGACCTACAATGGTTGATATGCCATGAAACCCAACCAAACCAAATCATATATATTTAATATATATGTATAAAGAGGATTTGGCATTAAATAATCTACAATGGTTGATATGCCATAAAACCAAATCAAACCAAATCATATATCTTTAATATATATGTATAAACAGGATTTGGAATTAAATGACCAACAAAGGTTGATATGCCATAAAACTAAACCAAACCATATCATATATATTTAATATATATATGTATATAGAGGATTTCGCATTAAATGACCTACAATGGTTGATATGCCATAAAACTAAACCAAACCATATCATATATATTTAATATATATGCATAAACAGGATTTCGCATTAAATGACCTACAATGGTTGATATGCCATAAAACTAAACCAAACCATATCATATATATTTAATATATATGCATAAACAGGATTTCGCATTAAATGACCTACAATGGTTGATATGCCATAAAACTAAACCAAACCATATCATATATATTTAATATATATGCATAAACAGGATTTCGCATTAAATGACCTACAATGGTTGATATGCCATAAAACTAAACCAAACCATATCATATATATTTAATATATATGCATAAACAGGATTTCGCATTAAATGACCTACAATGGTTGATATGCCATAAAACTAAACCAAACCATATCATATATATTTAATATATATGCATAAACAGGATTTCGCATTAAATGACCTACAATGGTTGATATGCCATAAAACTAAACCAAACCATATCATATATATTTAATATATATATGTATATAGAGGATTTCGCATTAAATGACCTACAATGGTTGATATGCCATAAAACTAAACCAAACCATATCATATATATTTAATATATATGCATAAACAGGATTTCGCATTAAATGACCTACAATGGTTGATATGCCATAAAACTAAACCAAACCATATCATATATATTTAATATATATGCATAAACAGGATTTCGCATTAAATGACCTACAATGGTTGATATGCCATAAAACTAAACCAAACCATAACATATATATTTAATATATATGCATAAACAGGATTTCGCATTAAATGACCTACAATGGTTGATATGCCATAAAACTAAACCAAACCATATCATATATATTTAATATATATGCATAAACAGGATTTCGCATTAAATGACCTACAATGGTTGATATGCCATAAAACTAAACCAAACCATATCATATATATTTAATATATATGCATAAACAGGATTTCGCATTAAATGACCTACAATGGTTGATATGCCATAAAACTAAACCAAACCATATCATATATATTTAATATATATGCATAAACAGGATTTCGCATTAAATGACCAACAATGGTTGATATGCCATAAAACTAAACCAAACCATATCATATATATTTAATATATATGCATAAACAGGATTTCGCATTAAATGACCTACAATGGTTGATATGCCATAAAACTAAACCAAACCATATCATATATATTTAATATATATGCATAAACAGGATTTCGCATTAAATGACCTACAATGGTTGATATGCCATAAAACTAAACCAAACCATATCATATATATTTAATATATATGCATAAACAGGATTTCGCATTAAATGACCTGCAATGGTTGATATGCCATAAAACTAAACCAAACCATATCATATATATTTAATATATATGCATAAACAGGATTTCGCATTAAATGACCTACAATGGTTGATATGCCATAAAACTAAACCAAACCATATCATATATATTTAATATATATGCATAAACAGGATTTCGCATTAAATGACCTACAATGGTTGATATGCCATAAAACCAAACCAAAATAATTCTTACACGAGCCGAGAATACGCTCATATTAGCAGCTTCATTTCGTTTATGAAATTCATATGCAAATCTAATATCTGTTGTGACTCGTATCTTGACTCTGATGCATGTTAAATCATGATTTGAAGATTTGGAATCTTTAAATTCAATTTAGTGATCACTTAAGCCCTGAAACTTTTCAGTTGTTATAAATCCAGACAAAAGATTGTTTATTGAAATATATTAAATTGCATTTTAAAAGGAAAGTTGCATTTTGAAATGTATTTAAAACATCTTGATCACACTTAATTCATATATATTAAGTTGAGTTATAAATAATTTCCGTTTTAGTGAAACATAATTTGTTCATGAATTATTTAGCAACAAATCAATTTTAATCAAAAGTTCATTTGTCATTATTTTGAATCACCTCATACAATGTTTATACATATATAGCTTCAAGTAAAATTCAGCTGGTTTTGAGGTTTGGTTAGGTTTCTTTGTTTAATGGCATATCAACTTTTATAGGTTATTAAATGCCAAAGTTATTCTCCTAGAAGAACAGTAGTGGTACGATTAAACCCATAGCTGGGAGGATAAGGGGGTTCATACCTTTCCCAAGGGTATTTGCCCGAAAGTGAACGTAATAGCACGACTGGAGTACGAACTCGCTTACTACGATTCTGCAGTCCATCGCTTTAACCATTACACCACGAGGACACTCCCCCCTGGTTTTGAGCTCAAGATGTTTTCCGTAAACGTTTTAACTTGATCTTCTTCATAAACATTTTTGGTCATTCAAAATATTTTGTTTAGAACAAAAGAGATGGAAATCACCAGAAGAATATTTTCCTATTGTCAAGTGTGGGACATTTTCTGAGAAGATTTTCATCCACACGTTGCAGCTGTATAGAGTCTGCATTGAGTATCTGATTGCAGTTTAAAAATTTAACATAAATGATACCGCGGGAATCCAACTAGACTCAAAGCATAACTTTTCTTCGATGAAGCTCCGCCCTTGGCGCAGACTGCAAAGATTCCTTCTAATCAATTCACTGCGTTGAACATTGTCATAAAGCCCCATTTTCGTCACCTGTAATGAAATCCTAGAGAAGCGGGTTATTTTTCTGCTTTGAAAGAAGACTTGTCATTATAGATATTTAATATTTTCATCAGGAAAAGTATGAGGAACCCAAATGCACTGCTTGCTCAATTTTTCTATGCTTTTCAAGTGGCGGCAGATTGTGGATCGGGGTGTGTTTAGGTCAAGTGCCAATTATCAAGTAGTTTTGCGTGGTTTGCATTCAACTAATTTTCTGTAAGCATCTTGATCGAAGTCTGATAAGCGTCCTGGTCAGGCTTAATCCTTCCACGATGTATTGCCCGAATGAAATTAAAAAAAAACAGTTTTGGACTTAGAGCTAAGTAATGACACTTTGGGCATAAACAATACAAATTTGGAGGTGCCTGTGGTGTACGGGGAGGTGCCCGTTGTGTACGTGGAGGTGCCCGTGGTGTACGTGGAGGTGCCCGAGGTGTAATGGTTATCGTCGCAGGATGTGGACACGACGACACGAGTTCAAATCCTGGACGAGTCTGATTACATTTCACATAGCAATAATACCCTTGGGAAAGGTATGAATCCAAATATTCTCCCTCCAGCTATGGGTAAATAGTAGGGCAGACTAGGTTCTTCAGCCTTGGTGAGGCGACTAGTCTAGGAGAAGGAAAACTCGGAATTCAAACCTGTTAAACTCCGCTTAAAAATTGACCTTGTGTTAAATCCTGCCTGAGCGGAGGGGTTGGGTAAATAGGATAAACAATACAAATTTTCTTAGCTGTTTCGGTAGCGTTTTTGTTATTCTTAAGCTCTCAAAACATAACAATCGTATATGCTCTTTCAGTTCCTCCATTTTGGGGGCAAAAGATCATGAATACTAAAACAAGAATGACTTATAAAGTCCCGCTGAAATCAAGTAATTTCTGGTTGCGTTAAAAACATTGATTGAAAGTTTTAAATGCATAGTTGCAACATTTTCTTAAAAACAGAAATAATTTGAGGCTCAAAAGAATATATATATATATATATATATATATATATATATATATATATGGCTTCTTCATGTTATAATATATATATATATATATATATATTTTTTTTTTATTATAACATGAATAAGTCCGTAAGTAAATTTGATATTTTAGATGTTATCTTTTATAACGTTGATCTACACGTATTTCAGAATCCTAAAGGGGACTATAAAGACTAAAACACGCGCAAAGCAATGTTTATTAAAGATAAAATCTAAAGTAACAAATTTACTTGTGGTTCTATTCATTTTATAATATTAACTTTTCTCTCAAAGGACCATCAAAAAGAAACACACACACACACACACACACACATATATATATATATATATATAGTGTCTGTCCTACTTTGGTCAACTCTGGCTCGAAGTAGTAGCATTTGATAGGGTCCTATCTACCTATCTACTGGCCAAATTGAAATGTTTGACATTTAAATAGAGAGAAAACAAATGACTTATACAACGTTGAATTGTTTTAGATAAAACTGTTTGATCATTTAACTATGTGTAAACAAATGATGGATGTCTTATTGAATTGTTAGTGATACATAACAAAACTTTTAACTTTGTTAGCTTATTCTAAATTGAATTTGTTAAAAATAGAACTGTTTGATCATTTAACTGTGCATATTTAAGAAAATGTGTTTACAAATCATATATCTAATATATATGTATAAACAGGATTCGGCATTAAATAACCAACAATGGTTGATATGCCATCAAAGCAAACCATACCAAACCAAACCTTATGAAAGTGTGGAGGAAGCCTTTTACTCAAAAGCCATCTGGTACATAATTTCTTTGTCATGTTATCCATCGAGGAGAAGGACAACTCTTATATAACACCTGCCCTTGACTTGATTGCTTGTTATGTTGCTTTAGCTTGTCACTGGATAATAATCACGAAAACTTAGTGAGTGGTATTAGTGTGGTACAAGTGTTGACCAAGCGTTGACCATGACGGACAAATGTCCCCTCAGGATGTTTTTCATCTACCAAACTTTCTCTCGAAAAAGTCCTGCGGTAATGGAGATGGGTTGACGAATTCAGACCTGACCAGTTACCTATCCGTGCATGGGCGGCAAGTATCTTAGTTTAATATTAATTTTATGTTCTCTATGACAGAGACTGACCTCGGTGGGGACACTTTTTTTTGTTGAGCAGTCCTGTTTTAGAGGATACAACTCACCAAGGCGGAGAGATGCTGATAGTGGGTGTGTGAGGTTAGGTGGGACGGCAGTGATCTGTTTGTTTGTTTGGTTTGGTTTTATGGCATATCAACCATTGTAGGTTATTTAATGCCAAATTCATTTATATATATATATATATATATATATATATATATATATATATATATATAGTTCAATTTCAAACAATTCAGGTTAGTATTAGTACACAGTTTAAATGTCAAAACAGCTCTGTTTTAATCAATTCAGTTCAGCACAAGCACACAATGTAGTTTTATTTGAACCATAGATAGGACACTATCAGGTGCTATCACTCCGGGCCAGAGTGGACCTCGGAGCAATGGGAATGAAGGAGTATTCAGCATTCTCCAAAGCTCCAGCATCACAGGAGCCTCACGATTGGACTGTTTGTTGTCATATCCAGGACACTCGTTGGGGGAGTCTTACCCTTCTATAGAGATGCAGTCGTTGTATTCTGCAGTGCCAGCTGAATGGACCAGCAGTGTCCTGTGATGACTATGCTGTTATATATATATATATATATATATAATAAATCTAGGAGTTCTACACATACAGTGTTGAGAAAAAGGTTTGAAATGTTTAAATTCAGTTTTATTATCCTTTAAACGCAATGACTGTTCAACTGTTATAAATCCAGAGAAAAAAATTATATGAAAATTTATTTAATAGCATTTTGTAAAGAAAGAGTCTGTCATAATCACAACTTAAGACATTTTAAACACACACACACACACACACACACACATATATATATATATATATATATATATATATATATATATATATATATAATAAATCTAACAGTTCAACAAATACAGCGTAGAAAAAACAATGAAAAAAACGGCGCAAACAGACTCGATACTGCGAAAGTGTCCAATCTTTAACGAGAAGATATTGTCTCTGACAATATTTACAATAATAATAATAATAATAATAAAGGCAATTTTAATAAAATAAGACAGGAAAAAAATGTTGGATAACGTCTAAAGATAAATTTGGATCAACTCAAACAATTCAATTAACTTTAACATTTATTGGGGCTGTCTACAAAGTCATTATTAATGCTGGCAAGATAAGACACTGACCTGACTATAAACATGAATTATAGGCAAAAACAAAAAAAAAAACGCACAACAGAAATGGAAGAACAATCCCGAAATATCACCAGTCAAATGTCATATCAGGAACATTGAACTTTTAATGGTTTTTCTCATGAAAAATGTTCTAAATGCCTTTAAAGTTTGATTTACCGATAATCCTTTTCCACTTCAGTCTCTTGAAGATTATAGATATAGAAAGACAGATAAGGTAAAAAAAAAAAAAAAACAAACAAAAAAAGAAGAAGCAAAAAAAACAAAACAACAAAAAGCAAAAACAAAAAAATCAACAAATAAACAAAAAGTTGGATGATAAACTAAAGTTGAAGGAAGAGAAAAGAAGGTATAAAATTTGAGAGAGAGAGAGAGAGAGAGAGAGAAAGAGAAAGAGAGAGAGAGAGAGAGAGAGAGAGAGAGGGTAGTCATTCGATGAGCGATTGTCAGTGACGCCATATTGGAAAATAAATGCAGTTGAACAGTTCATCCGTATCATTAGTACATTAAAACCAGAATATAAATAAACTGAGAAATCATATGAAAAAAAAAAAAAAAAGATGGGAACATATGTCATAAAATATTAGAAGGTTAGAAGCTGCAATGGTCGCGAAAAGAAGAAGAAGAGGAATGATGCGTGCCAGAAATAAGAGACTGGAGAGTGTTCTAATATAAGAGACTAGAAGCAAGGGATTGATATGAGAGATTAAGAAGGTAAGCAATAGGAGAAGCGGGAATGAAAGATATTAAAAATTCTTAGACGTCAAGATTGGGAAACGGACAATAGAAAAAAAAGAAAAAATGTATTCATAGTTAGAATGTGCCGTATTGCGCACGCGCGCACACACACACTCACATACACACACACACATACATACGTACGCATACTGAGAAATACACAGAGAGATTCAAACAGATATATATATATATATATATATGAGAAGTTTATGGTTCTCACTAGATCACTTGGTGAGTTAATGGAGGACCAAATATTGCAGTATTATTAAATAGTGCTCAATGTCAATGATAGAGCTTATATATATATATATATATATATATACCATGTAATAATAATAATGATAATAATAATAATGATAATAATATACGTATTATTATTATTACATGGTATTATGTACATATATATATATATATATATATGGTTGTGTCTGTGGCCCTGGCTTTCATGATTTCCACATTCGTCAGACATATATACATACATATATATCGATATCGATATATATATTGAGAGAGAGAGAGAGAGAGAGATTTTGACTAGTATTTTCCGCCATCTTTTTTTTTACGGGGAAGTAGGAGAAAATAATTGAGTTGTATGAATGACCAAACATGTTTACAGGTGATGGAAAATCTGTGTACTAATTTATGCAAGCTTACTTGAACCAGTATATGCAGAGATTGGCAGTTAGATAGACTGGTAAAGAGAGAGAGAGAGAGAGAGAGAGAGAGAGAGAGAGAGAGAGAGAAGGAAAGAGATAAAGAGGAGTGGGATAATAGAAAGAAAGAAAGAAAGAAAGAAAGAAAAAAGTTGGTTGTTTGGAAGAGTTTTAAGTCATAACAACCAGGTTATTTAATGTCAAATTCTGTTTATACTTATATATATATATATATATATATATGTGTGTGTGTGTGTGTGTGTGTGTGTGTGTGTGTGTGTGTGTGTGATTTGTTATCACACTTTGTTGATAACGTTTTTCAACGAGCCCGAGCACTTCTTTGCACACAGTTTCATGGTTTCAAGTATTGCTATATAACAGTCACAATTTAACATCAGTCATTTGTATGCACACATACTTTGTAGGTAATTTCATTAAATTAATGGACTTAAGTTTTAATACTTTAAGTTTCATTCACTCGTTTCAATACATTAGTAAATGTTGTGATCATTTTAAACAGCTAAACAATTCAAAATTACTCACGATATCAATGTTTTAAGAGGCAATAAAAGTTCTCAATAATTCTAAGCAAGTAAGACGGCAATTACACAAGAATGCTGCGAGCAATACTGAACAAGTCCTGGCGGTAACACCCCACTAGGCACCAACTATACGGTCACCTGCCTCCCATCACGAAAACTATCCAAGTTAGACGAACCATACATGCAGGACACTGCTGGAGAAGCAGGGACGAGCTCATAAGGGATGTACTCCTATGGACCCCACATATAGCCGGACAAAAGCAGGACGACCAGCTCGAACATACATTCAGCAGCTATGTGAGGATACGGGATGTAGCCCTGAAGACCTACCAGAGGCGATGAACGATAGGGAGAAGTGGCGAGAGAGGGTCAGGGATATCCGTGCTAGCGGCACGACATGATGATGATGAAACATTTCCTACTTAGTTACAATATCAATGTTCTAAGAGTTGATGCATTAATAAATTTCGAAATCATTTTCAATCGGTAAACCCTCTCATTACCTAAATCAGATCTATTTGTGGTTTGGTTGGTTTCTTTGTTTAATGGCATATCAACCTTTTTTAGATTATTTAACGCCAAAGCTATTCTCCTAGAAGAATAGTAGTGGTACTATTTAACCCATAGCTGGGAGGATAAGGGGGTTCATGCCTTTCCCAAGGGTATTTGCTCGAAAGTGAACGTAATAGCGCGACTGGAGTACGAACTCGCTTACTACGATTCCGCAGTCCATCGCTTTAACCATTACACCACGTGGACACCCTAGTTCTATTTGACCCAAAGATAAAACCCTAAGAGTGTTTTATTAAGAAGAATGTAGATTATTATTCATTTTTTAATCTACTGAGATTTCTTGAGGAAGCTCTGCAGAACTTCTGTACTTTATTAGAAAAAACCTCTATGTTCTCTCTGAATGGAATCTTGTGATGATCTTGGATGTTGGGAAATTTTTTGAGTACTGGTCGTCATTTTCGTCTCTAATTTGAGTTTTATAACAGCATAATCGACCTATGATGAACATCCAATTGTTGTCTTTATTTCAAAGAACAATTTACCACCCTCAAAGGGCTATATAGTTTGTATTCACAGTTGAATTAAATGTCTACATAAGAGGATAATGTGGAAAATACCTGTTGTCTAAAATAAATGCTTTTTTTATCAGTAGATTCCAGTCTTATAAATGTACCAACATATATATAAAAAAACACATTTATATAAATGGGCTCACTTCATGTTACAAGGAAGACACTTACATATACTGCATATGCTCGTGTATAAGTCAATATACAGAAATTGAACTCGATTATATGTAGTCCTTTGATTAATGGGGAAGTTGTTCCTTGTCTTTCTAATTAGGATTAATTTTAGTTCAAACTTATGAAATATTACTTGTACGTAGATCGATATTATTTTTTCTTTAAACCAGGACTTCTCAAAGTGGTGCTTATAGATTCCAGAGGAATTAATAAAATTTTCATTGAGAGTGGGGGGGGGGTCCGCAGAGGAGTGGATTTACTTGTTTGTATTTTTAAATCTATTTATAACAGGACACCAAAAGTCAGTGGATCGTGTAAACTAGTCTCCCAATATTTTATCCTAGTAAAATACCTGACTGGGGTGGATGGTCACAAGGGATGTCTTAATGATCCGTTCAAAACATTCGGGTCATTTAAATGAACAAACTGATTCTGACCGAAAAGATCCGGATCTTTTTGGCGTCGTTAACGACACACATAACCATATTTTTCCCGAAAGATAACTTTGACTAACAATAGTGTTTTAAACAAATCATTTTTTAAAACAATTGAATTCTGAAAGATGCCTTTTTATAATAGATTATGGAATGCCTTTGGGGAAAAAAAGGAAGCTTATTTAATATTAAGATTACAAATAAAGATCTAAAAAAAGAAAGAAAAATTATGAAAAAGTAAAATTAAAATACAATGCCTGAAATTTCAATTCTTAACCCTGAAATTTTACTTCTTAACGCTGGAATTTTACTTCTTAACCCTGAAATTTTAATTCTTAAGCCTGAAATTTTAATTATTAACGCTGAAATTTTAGTTCTTAACTCTGAAATTTTAATTCTCAACCCTGAAATTTTACTTCTTAACCCTGAAATTTTAATACTTAACCTTGAAATTTTACTTCTTAACGCTGAAATTTTAATACTTAACCCTGAAATTTTACTTCTTCACCCTGAAATTTTACTTCTTAACCCTGTAATTTTTAATACTTAACCTTGAAATTTTACTTCTTAACGCTAAAATTTTAATTCTTAACCCTGTAGTTTTTAATACTTAACCTTGAAATTTTACTTCTTAACGCTGAAATTTTACTTCTTAACCCTGAAATTTTAATTCTTAACTCTGAAATTTTAATTCTTAGCCCTGAAATTTTAATTCTTAACGCTGAAATTTTAATTCTTAACCCTGAAATTTTAATTCTTCACCCTGAAATTTTACTTCTTAACCCTGAAATTTTACTTCTTCACCCTGAAATTTTAATTCTTAACCCTGAAATTTTACTTCTTAACTCTGAAATTTTACTTCTTAACCCTGAAATTTTAATTCTTAACTCTGAAATTTTAATTCTTAACTCTGAAATTTTAATTCTTAACCCTGAAATCTTACTTCTTCACCCTGAAATTTTACTTCTTCACCCTGAAATTATAATTATTAACCCAGATTTTAAAGGATTTGAAGGAATTGGACATTACTCGATGCTCAAAGAACTGTAGCAAACTATCCTAAACTTTGAGTCAGTGTTGAGTTCATTTTACTTGCTTTTTACAGCTTTTTTTCCCTACACCTCGGTGTAGTAGCTATTGAAAAGGGAGCCTTCACGTTAACCTCGACTAGGGTCACCAACTATATGGTCGAATCTGAGTTTAACCTAATGTATTATTTACTAAGCAAACAGAGAAGCTCTTTGAACGTAGAATGTGGTGGTAGTTATTGGCTCATATTCATAAATAATCAGGATCCCCTCAGTACTCACCAAAACTATCCTTTCCGCTAAAAAATAATGCAATAATTAAAGGAACTCTTGTATTTATAGTCTGCTGATTCTTTTCTAATGTAAATTGTATTAAAAAAAGATAAATTAGTAATGTTTTTGTTGGGTATCACCCACCTTTTTCCACACAACGAACTAAGTCCATCTGCCATATATAGCAGTAGCTACTAATGCCAGGGCAGACTAGAAGGGGAAGAGCAGCTTCTTATAGGAATAGTATTAGAGCGTAAGAGACTGGAGATCGCACTTGATCACCTTACTTGCTACCGTAATAACGGAAGCCAATACTATCGTTGGACTATATGTTTATTCTGTATTCACTAATCCTATGTTCTTGTCTACTAATAGTCTCTCTATTGTATATACTTTTTCCTCAGAATATATCTCTATTTCCTCTCATATCATGGTTTGTCCTTTATTTAATATAACAAGCGTTCACTAACCAGAACGCAACAGTTTTGTAATTTGATATTCCGTTGATTCATTTGAGAGTTAATTAAAATTAAATTTGGTTGCTTTATTTTTGATGGCATATCAACCACTGTAGGTTATTTAATGATGAATCCAGTCTCTTTATATATATATATATATATATATATATATATATATATATATATATACGATTTATAATCATTGGTCTAGTGGGTAGAGTGCTCACCAATGGTCCGGGAAACAAGGGTTCAATCCCAGGTCGTGTCATACCAAAGACTTTAAAAATGGTACTTGATACATCCTTGCTTAACACTCAGCAATATAATGTACGTATCAAGGGTAAAGTCGAGCAATCCAGGGAATGGAGTAGCGCTCTCCCCTGTACCTCGGTGTTGTAGCTATTGAAAAGGGAGCCTTCTGGTGGCTCTCGACTACGGTCGCCAACTATAAACATATTTTGTTAATAGCATTCTTTCATGAGCCTAAGCTCTTTTTTGCATACAGTTAAATGGTTTCAAGCATTGCTATAAAACAGTTACAAATTAACATCAGTCTTTTGCTTGCACACATTTTGTTCTATTTGACCTATAGATAGGACACTATCAGGTGCTACCACTCCGGATCAGAGTGGACCTGGGAGCAATGGCAATGAAGGGTTACTCCATATTCCCCCAAACTCCAAGGCTGTGTCAGATGGTTTAATGTCATCCAGGACACTCGTTGAGTGTGGTTATAAACCTTCTGCAGATATACACTCGGTGTATTCTACAGCGCCAGCTGACTGGGCAATGGTTACAAAGGGTGTATCAAGTAAAAAGTTAGTGAAGACTTGCTTTAATTTTAGGACTTCAAAATTCGACTTATACACGAGTATATATGTCAATTGTCCAATCGACCAAAATATGTCTGATAACAATAACTGCCTTTTATACGTTTTGAATAATTATATTGAAGTTTTGCGAGAATATATCAGCCAGTTATATGAAAGAATTGACAAGCGAGCAGGGTGAGGTTGAACAGCAAAACATTGATTACTTGCTTGTCGCTATATTTAAAGTCAATGAAAGGTAGCGAGGAAAACCTCCAAACTATTGAGGGTAATGGTGGTGAAGTGTAGATTGGGACTGCTTTGATGCATCTATCGCAACTGATACTGAACGGAGGCTGTCTGCTAAAATAGATTTGTTGTTCATGGCTGTCAATCGGTTCACGAAAGGCATGATGGGAAGCTAAGACAAGGGGAGATAACACACACAGTTAAGAGTAAGAAAAGGACCTCTACTTTAGAAACTTTTTTCTTTTCTGTGTGAACTTGTTTTATATTTAACCACTCTTTTCTGGAGATATTATTTATTTATCTTCTAGTCGTTTTCATTTTTTGTCTTTTCATCTTCAAACATACGCGTACATTTTTCTGTTTCATTTTCTATCGTTTTGAGTACTGCATTTAATGGCAAAAAAAACACGGTTTAATTCAGCAGAGTATATAAGACGTAACCTTATTTTGGCTGGGTGCATTAAACTCACCCCTATTTCAACAGGATATATTAGATGCAACTCCCAATTCAGCAGAGTAAATTAGATACACCCCCCCATTTCAGCGGGTCATATTAGATACACCCCCATTTCAGCGGGTCATATTAGATACACCCCCATTTCAGCGGGTCATATTAGAAGCACAGCCATTTCAGCCGGGTATATTAGACACACTCCTATTTTGGCTAGGTTCATTAGACGCACCCCTATTTCAGCCTGCCATATTAGATGAATCCTCATTTCAGCGGGTCATATTTGAAGTACATCTATTTCAGTAGGTCATGTTAGACCCACGCGCATTTTGACGGGGTATATTAGACGCAGTTCCTAATTCAGCCGACCATATTAGACATACCCCTAATTCAGCCGACCATATTAGACATACCCCTAATTCAGCCGACCATATTAGACGTACCCCTAATTCAGCCGACCATATTAGACATACCCCTAATTCAGCCGACCATATTAGACATACCCCTAATTCAGCCGACCATATTAGACGTACCCCTAATTCAGCCGACCATATTAGACATACCCCTAATTCAGCCGACCATATTAGACATACCCCTAATTCAGCCGACCATATTAGACATACCCCTAATTCAGCCGACCGTATTAGACTCAGCTCCTAATTCAGCCGACCATATTAGACATACCCCTAATTCAGCCGACCATATTAGACATACCCCTAATTCAGCCGACCATATTAGACATACCCCTAATTCAGCCGACCATATTAGACGTACCCCTAATTCAGCCGACCATATTAGACATACCCCTAATTCAGCCGACCATATTAGACATACCCCTAATTCAGCCGACCGTATTAGACTCAGCTCCTAATTCAGCCGACCATATTAGACATACCCCTAATTCAGCCGACCATATTAGACATACCCCTAATTCAGCCGACCATATTAGACATACCCCTAATTCAGCCGACCATATTAGACGTACCTCCTAATTCAGCCGACCATATTAGACATACCCCTAATTCAGCCGACCATATTAGACATACCCCTAATTCAGCCGACCATATTAGACATACCCCTAATTCAGCCGACCGTATTAGACTCAGCTCCTAATTCAGCCGACCATATTAGACATACCCCTAATTCAGCCGACCATATTAGACATACCCCTAATTCAGCCGACCATATTAGACGTACCTCCTAATTCAGCCAACCATATTAGACATACCCCTAATTCAGCCGACCATATTAGACGTACCCCTAATTCAGCCGACCATATTAGACATACCCCTAATTCAGCCGACCATATTAGACATACCCCTAATTCAGCCGACCATATTAGACATACCCCTAATTCAGCCGACCGTATTAGACTCAGCTCCTAATTCAGCCGACCATATTAGACATACCCCTAATTCAGCCGACCATATTAGACATACCCCTAATTCAGCCGACCATATTAGACGTACCCCTAATTCAGCCGACCATATTAGACATACCCCTAATTCAGCCGACCATATTAGACATACCCCTAATTCAGCCGACCGTATTAGACTCAGCTCCTAATTCAGCCGACCATATTAGACATACCCCTAATTCAGCCGACCATATTAGACATACCCCTAATTCAGCCGACCATATTAGACGTACCCCTAATTCAGCCGACCATATTAGACATACCCCTAATTCAGCCGACCATATTAGACGTACCCCTAATTCAGCCGACCATATTAGACATACCCCTAATTCAGCCGACCATATTAGACGTACCCCTAATTCAGCCGACCATATTAGACATACCCCTAATTCAGCCGACCATATTAGACATACCCCTAATTCAGCCGACCATATTAGACATACCCCTAATTCAGCCGACCATATTAGACGTACCTCCTAATTCAGCTGGGCAGAGTCAGAAAAAAACAGTTTTAGTGTAAAGTATTTAATGTTTAAAGCTAACGAGGAGTACATTATAAAAGTTCTTCAACTACAGCAGAAAGGATTATCGTATATAAAACCCAACACTTCATTCTTCTCTGACGGACATATTTTTTTGCGGCTTTAGTATTTTTTTTTTTTCCCAGGTTAGCATTTGACAATTACCGGTACATCCGTTCAGTTACATCTCTTTCTTCTGTAGTAACCAGTTGATTATTGAATGGAGTCTATTGGGCTACGTTTAGCTATTATTATAGATTAGCTGGTACCGACGAACGTAATCGGTACTTTGTTACAACAATTCCTTTTGCAGTACCAGCAATAACAATAATAATACACAACAAAGTTGTAAATATAGTTATTTGGTGATAGAGACGAAACGCTCAATTACCAAGCAACAAATGCAGTAAATTAGCGCAAAAAGAGTATAAGACTAGACACAACTTGATAGGGAAGGTAATTCACTGCGAATTGTGCAAGAACTTTAAATTTGACCATACGAACACATGGTATATACACAACCCGGAATCCATCATTGGGATTTTGAGATACAAACGGATCACCTAATTTTGACCAGACGACCAGACCTACTGATAGTAAACAAAAAAAAAGCGAAGCTGTCGAATAGTAGACTTTGCCGTCTTGGCAGACTACAGAGTGAAAATAAACGAAAGCGAAAAGAGAGATAAGTACTGAGATCTTGCTAGATGACTGAAAAACTATGAAAATGTGTACCATATCCAGATACGGCTACGCGAAACGTATATTGACTGTTCATTACATATATAACATAGAACATAGGACTCTCGAAACACGAAAAACACTTACGACTTCTCAGTTCAGGTACGAAACTTTTTATTACCTTTGAGTTTAAAGGTTCTTAGACATAAGGAAGAGAGATACATATTCTTTCTATTCTGGCTTTTTCATCTGCCCCCCCATCTCGAGCGGCACCGACCACAAGGCCTCGCAAACTAGCGAAAGCCAACCGTCTTCTCCCGAGGCAGGTCTCAACTCTACTAACTTTCTTCAAATTCCCAAAATCCTCCGCGCGTTTCCGGTGAGTGACGTCATTCTCACCCTGTAATCCCGTTTCCCATCTCGGAATTCTATCGTGACATTTCTGAGTGATACGTTCGCTCCGCGCGCACGCGCGTGAACACCTGCGTTAATGTTGCACCTAAGTAACCCATGCACTGAGCTGAAAGGTTCTCAGCCTAGCTAAACCCCAAGGCATAAAACGAAATCCCTCGGCCATTATATTACACATGAAGGTGAAATAAATACAAATTGTGGTTGGTGCACTTGTTACAATCCACAAAGGATTGGTAAAGGGACTGGAATAATTATAAATAAGAGGACAAGTAACCATCCAGACTACAGTATTATTAAGATCGGCCAGAATACTGAGAAGAGTCCTGGAGACTTGAGAAGTCTTCTTGTAACTCAGAGTCCATTAAGAAACTATTTGCTGATGCTGGTGTGATAAACTCTCAAAGGAGTAAATAATAATAATAATAAAATTCTCAGAGATTTTGCGATACAAACGAATCACCTAATCCCGGCTAGAAAACCAGACCTTGTGTTAACACGAAAAAAACAGAAAAAAAAAAAAAACCAAAACAAAAACAACCCCCCAAACTCACTGTCTTGTGAAGTTTACCATTCCAGTGAACCATATTGTGAAAATGAAAGAAAGCGAAAAGATAAAAAATTCTTGGACCTTGCTAGAGTACAAAGATTAAGCGGAACATGGTGATATCAATTGTAAATCGTGTATTTGGAACTATCCCAAAAATCTTGGGAGAAAGACTTGATGAATTGAAAATCAGAGGAAGAATCAAGACCATCAAGACTATAGAATTATTCAGATCGCCCAAAATTCTGAGAAGGGTTTTGAAGATCTGGGGAGACGTTGGCGTGAAAAACTCACAAGGAGTAATATCACAAGAGTAAAAAACTCTCTAGGAGTAATAACACAAAAGTGAAAACTCACTAGTAGTAATAACACAAAAGTGAAAAAAGAACTCACAAGGAGTAAAAACACAATAGTGAAAAACTCACAAGGAGTAATAACACAATAGTGAAAAAAAAAACTCACGAGGAGTAATAACGCAAAGTGAAAAAAAAAAAAAATAACAAGGTGTAATAACACAAAAGTGAAAAAAACTCACAAGGAGTAATAACACAAAATTGAAAAAAAAAACTCATGAGTAGTAATAACACAAAATTGAAAAACTCACTACGAGTAATCACACAAAAGTAAATAAAAAACTCACTTGGCGTAATTACACAAAATTGAAAAACTCACTTGGAGCAATAACACAAAAGTGAAAAACTCACAAAGAGTAATTACACAAAATTCGGCACGACTAGGTGGAGAATGTAATCCAGTTAAAATTGTACAAGGTACTAAAATTTAACCGGACAGAACAAGTGGAAAATGCACAAATCAGAAATTACCCGAGAAAATTAGACCAACAAATCCTTGAGGTGTTTGAGATAAAACAGATCATCCGGAAGACTGTGTAATAAGCAAGACGAAACGAAAATGTCAGCATGTAGACTTCACCAAATTAAAGAGGGATTTTCCGTGGCGAAGCGGCAAACATGCTGGGCTGCGTCATCCTAGTAAGCGAGTTCAAACTCCAATCACGCTTTTACGTTCTCTTCCGGACTAAGATACATAAGAAAAGTATGAAGCTCCTTATCTTTCCAACTATCGGTTAAGTACAAACACTACTGTTCTACAACATTTAATTCCCCCGAAGGTTGATATGCCATTAAACAAAGAACCCCACCTTAAAAAAGATGTGGAATATATGTTTGTTTGATATTCAGTGCCATGTAGCTTTAAGTTTGGTTCAATTTAATGGTACATCAACCCTTGATAGTTATTTAATACCAAATCCTGTGTATACATACATAGTAAATAAAGATGGCGAGAGTAGTCGAGGGAGACCCGAAGGCTTCATTTTCAATAGCTACTACACCGAGGTGTAGAGAAGGGCGCTAATCTCTTCCTGGATTGCTCCACTTTACCCTTGATCCGTACCTTAGAATGCAGAGTGTTAAGCAAGGCCGCATCAAGTACCATTGTTTGAGTCTTTGGTATGGCTCGATCTGGGATTGAACCCAGGTCTCCCGGACCATTGGCGAACATTCTTCCCTGTATTAAATATATATGATTAGTAAAAACATTTTGTAGAGAAGATTTAAATGAGCCTGAGCTTATTTTTTGCACACAGTTAAATGGTTTCAAGTATTGTTAAATTATAGTCACGAGTTCAAATCCTGGACGAGATGGATTGCATTTCACATTGCACTAATACCCTTGGGAAAGATATGAATCCAATTATTCTCCCTCCAGCTATGGGTAAATAGTAGGACAGACTAGGTTCTTTAGCCTTGGTCAGGCAACTAGTCTAGGAGAAGGAAAACTCTGAATTCAAACCTGTTAAACCCCGCTTAACAAATTGACCTTGTGTCATATCCTGCCCGAGCGGAGGGGTTGGTAAATATAAATAATAGTCACTATTTAACATCAGTCATTTGTTGGCACTCATAGTTTTAGGTAGTTTCATTTTTGAATGAGTTAAAGCTAATTAGTTATCTCGCTAGTATTGCTATAATTTCCACCTAGATGGTTTTGCTTATTGCTATCTAACACTAATAATTTTATTCAATACTAATCTTGCCCAGAGGGCTAGGGCTGTAGAATACATCGACTGCACTTCTGCAGAGGGGTAAGACCCCCCAATGAGTGTCCAGGATATGACACTAAACAATCTGATGGTGAGGTTCCAGTAATACTGGAACTTTGGGGAATGCGGAGTACCCCTTCATTGCCATCGCTCCCAGGTCCACTCTGGCCCGGATTGGTAACACCTGAAAGGGCTCTATCTATGGGTAAAATAGAACTAACTGCATACTTATGCTAAACTGAATTGTTTGAATTAGAACTGATTGACTAAACTGAATAGCTTGAAATTGAAATGTTTTTGACAATTAAACCGTACTTACATTTAAACTGCGTGCTTATGCTAACTAAAACCGTTCTTACATTTAAACTTCGACATTATGCTGAACTGAATTTTTTGAAATGGAACTGTTTTTGACATTGAAACTGTACTTACACTAAACTGAATTGTTTAATATAGTACTGTTTTGACATTTAACTGTGTGTAAACAAAATCTGTACTTATACTAAACTGAATTAGCTAAAGTAGAACTGCTTGACTAAACTGAATAGCTTGAAATGGAAATGTTTTTGACATTGAAACTGTACTTACATTGAAACTGCGTATTTTTACTAAACTGAATTGTTTGAAATAGAACTATTTTCATAAAAATGGATTAAGCTTTAAATAACCTACAAAGGTTAATATACCATAAACCCAAACAACCAACCAACCATCAATATTAATCATTGGATTGCACACAGTTAAATAGTTCCAAGTATTTTTATTCAACACAAATTATGCTATTGAACACTTTTCATTCATTTGACCAAAGTTAAATGGTTCCAAGTATTGCTAGGTATCCTTAACAACATCAGTCATTTGTTTACATACAGTTAAGTGATCAAACAGTTCTATTTCTAAAAATTCAATTTAGCATGTAATTTGTTTACACATTTTAGATATCAAACAGTTCTATTTGACACATAAATAGGACCTTATCAGGTGCTACCACACTCGGTCAGAGTGGACCTGGGAGTGATGGCAATGAAGGGGTACTTCACAATCCCCAAAGCTCCAGGACTGGAACGTCACCATTAGATAGTTTTGTGTCATATCCAGAACACTCGTTGGGTGAGGTGGGACTTACCACTATGCAGAGATACAGTCGGTGTATTCTACAGCCCCAGCTGACTGGGCTAGCATGTATAAGATCATGTCCATAGACGTACAAACAAGTTTATAAATCTGACTGCATCAATCACCATGTCTATATAAAACATGTTTATAAAATACAATTACTGAGTGTGGAAGAATATTTATATCTATGCATATTTAAAAAGTATCCAAGTACGTTTTTATACCTATAAGTAGGTTTGTGTGGGTAAGTGGTCATATGTATATATGTAATGGAATGATGAACAAAGTGAGTGCCTGGAGAGAGAGAGAGAGAGAGAGAGAGAGAGAGAGAGAGAGAGAGAGAGAGAGAGAATCTACTTGTGTGGAGAGAGAATTTCAATCATAGATCACATAAAAAATGTCCCAAAAACCTAGAAAAAAGAAATGGGAAACTAGAGATTTGAGACTATTCAGAGGATAGCATTTCCTAGACTCGCAAAAATACGTAGAATTCTATAAAAAACACTAGTTTTTGCAGGTGTGAGAGACTTGCAATAATAATGATAATAATAATAAATTTAAATTTGAACACACCAACAAATGCACAACCCAGCATCTGTCCTAGAAAATGCCACACATAAACTCCTATGGGACTTTGACATACACACAGATCACCTAATCTCGGCCAGAAGACCAGATCTTATAATAATTAACAAAAAGAAATTGCAAATTTGTCGACTTTGATGTCCCAGCTGACCACAGAATAAAACTGAAAGAATGTGAAAAGAAGGATAAGTACCTCAACTTTGCTAAAGAATTGAAAAGGCTGTGGAACATGAAAGTAACGATTGTACCAATTGTGATTGGTGCTTTAGGAACAATAACTAAAGGATTAATAAAAGGCCTGGAGGACTTGGAAGTTGGCGGACGGGTAGAGACTATCCAAACGACAGCATTGCTGAGAACGGCTAGAATCCTGAGACGAGTCCTGGAGACTTGAGGCGACTTGCTGTCACTCAAACTCCAGTGAAAAACCATCTGCTAACACTGATGTGAAAAACTCTAAAGGAGTAAATAATAATATTTAGATCTTGCTAGAGAACAACGATGGAATATGAATGTGACGGTGATACCAATTGTAATTGGTGCGCTTGGAACAATCCCCAAAGGATTGGGAAAGGAACTGGAAGATTTGAAAAGTAGAGGACTAGTGGACATCATCCAGGCTACATATTATTAAGATTGGCTAGAATACTGAAAAGAGTCCAGGAGATTTACTGTCACTCAAATTCCAGAAGACAACCATCAGCTCACGTGGTGTGAAAAGATCTCAAAGAAATAATAATAACAATAATAATAAGAAGAATAAGAATAAATGTGCAAGAAATTTAAATTTGACCATACTAACAAATGGTATATGCACAACCCAGCACCTCTCCTCTAAAATGACACACATAAACTCCTAATGGACTTTGACATACAAACGGATCACCTAATCCCGGTCAGAAGACCAGACCTTATAATTATCAACAAAAAGAATAGAATGTGAAAAATTGTCGACTTTGCTGTCCCGGCGGACCACAGAATAAATCTGAAGGAAAGTGAAAAGAAGGATAAGTACCTCGACTTTGTTAGAGAATTGAAAAAGCTGAGAAACATGAAAGTGACGATTGTACCAATTGTGATTGGTACTTTTGGCACAATAACTAAAGGGTTATTAAAAGGCCTGGAAGACTTGGAAGTTGGCGGACGGGTAGAGACATTCCAAATGACAGCATTACTGAGGACGGCCAGAATCCTGAGACGTGTCCTGGAGACTTGAGGCGACTTGCTGTCACTCAAACTCTTGGGAAAAAAAATCAGCTAACACTGCTGTGAAAAACTCTAAAGGAGTAAATAATAATGATAATAAATGTGATTATAACAACAGGAGGCCTTCATAAGAACAAGGAGTATATACAGCTAGGATATAGGAATGGAATTTGGTATTGAAAAATGTTCCACGCTTATAATGAAAAGTTGGAAAGGAGAAACTACGGAACCAATAGAACTGCCAAATAAGGAAGGCATAAGAACGCTTGCAAAGAAGGAAAATACTTTGGAATATTGCAAACAAATCGAAATAAAAGAAAAGTAAGAAAATAGTACCTTAGATGAATGAGAAACCAAGCTCTCCTGCAGAAATCTCATCAACGGAGTAAACACCAGGGTAGCCCCCTTGTAAGACACTGTTGACTATTCTTAAGTTACACGAGAGAGGAACTCAGACAAACGCATCAAAGGACAAGGGAATTGATAACAAGGCCTTTCATCCAAGAGATGATATAGATAGATAATATGTGTCAAGAAAAGAAGGAGGAAGAGGACGCGTCAGAATTGAGCATTGCGTACATGCATCAACACAAGGACTCGAGGAATTCATTAAAGAAAGCAAATAAATTCGTACGAGGTGCATACGATAAGTTTCCAGACTTTTTTTTGTACAAGCATTTAAAATTGTCGTAGACTCTTGAAAATTCAATATGTTATTGCTATATATCTTATGAGATGACTGACCAATTTTTTATGATTTCACGTTCAAATGAACAGCTATCGAAGGAAATTGGAATACAACCTACTAAAGCCTGATTGTCACAGCTGGTGAATTTCAAAAATGTAATCTGACACTTTAGAAGAACGATATGCAATAAAATTCTGTTTTAAACTTGGAAAAAATGCCACAGAAACGGATGGAATGCTTCAGGCTGCTTTTCGACCATCTTGCATGAAATGAGCATCAGTTTTTGAGTGGCATAAGAGATTCAAGGAAGGCAGGGAGTCTGTGGGGGATGATGTGAGGTGTGGAAGGAGTAAGGAAGTCAATACACCAGAGTTGATTGGCCAAACGGTTAGGGTTAGGGTTACTACGTTGAGGTTTTAAGGGAGTTCAGGAAGAGATTCCTAGGGAAGAGGACAGCACTCTTCAAATCGAGTCAGTGGCATTTCCAGTAGAACAATGCACCAGTCCACAACTCCATCCTTGTCACAGACTATTTAACCAAGATGGGCATCAACACAGTTCCTCACCGTCCCTATAGTCCAGACTTTGCTCTCTGTGACTTTTGGTTATTCCCTAAGCTCAGAGGCTGTCGTTATGAGACAATCGAGGAGATGAAAGAGGTTGTGACAAAGGTCATTGACACGCTCACACAAGAGGACTTCCATGGGGCCTTCCAGAAATTGTTGGAAAGGTACAACAAGTGCATTGCAGATTAGTTCGAAGGAGACAAAAGTTTCATGTGTGTACTATCAATAAAAGTGCCCATACGAAAAAAGTCTGGAAACTTATCGTATACACCTCGAATTACATCAACCAGGGACAGCAACGTAAGAATAAAAAAAAATCAACCAAAACCAGAAAACAGAAATGGAAGGAAAAACACCTATACAGCTATTTCCAGTAACAAATTGATAATAATAAGCGAATGCAGCAAATTGGCACATAACAGGTAAAAGTCTAGCACGACTGGGTAGGAAAGGTGATCCATTGGGAATTATGCAAGAAGTTAAAATTTGACCTGGTGTTATATGCACAAACCAGAATCTGGCCAAGAGAACTAGACGCATAAAATTCTCTGGGATTTTGATATACGAACGAATCACTTAATCTCTGCCAGAAAACCCGATCTTGTAACTTAAAAAGAAAAAGAATATGCTATCTGTTGGATTTTCCGTTCCTGCGAACTGCACAATGAAAATAAACTCTAACTCAAGTGATAGACAATCAGCTAAGGTTGATGGGAAAAATTTTCATGATAAAACTGCCTGAATGATGCCGGAGAGCTGAAAAAGCTGTAGTACATGAATGTGACGGTAATACCAAATAGAGTTGGGGATTTTGGAACAGTTTCCTTTGGGTCTTGAAAAGTGACTGACGCAACTAAAGATAAGAAAAAGAATCGGGACCATACAGAACATAACTCTATTGAAATCGTTTAGAATACTTTGTAAAGTCCTGGAAATCTAAGGAGATTTGAAGTTACAGTAAGAACTGGAGCAAAAACACACAACCTTGCTTCTTTCTTTCTTTCTTTCTTTACTTGCTTTTTCCATTTTTTTTCTTTTTCCATTCTTTCTTTCTTTCTTTTTTTCCATTCTTTCTTGCTTGCTTTTTCCATTCTTTCTTTTTTTCTTTCTTTCTTTTTTTCTTTCTTTCTTGTTTGCTTGTTTTTTTCCATTCTTTCTTTCTTTCTTTCTTTCTTTCTTTGCTTTTTCACTTATCTCTTTCCTTCCTTTCTTCGACCATCGTTTTTATCCAACGAATTCATCAGCATCTAGATGATAAATCTTGGACTTATCTTGATTGCTGTGAGAACTAATATACGGTGTTGTATCACTGGCGATCTGAATTGCAGATGCTAATCCGGGAGAAAGAGACAGACTAACTTTTGCCGCTCAATCCACCGGTTTCTGCTCTTCCATAACTCACAAATTTTGAATCGTTTGCTTATCACCCGCCTTTCCAAAACTTGATTCATTACCGCTTATCTTTATTACTTAAAATAAAAGGTGAATGTGTATGAGCAAACACACACACACACACACACACACACACACACACACACACACACACGTTTACATCTATACAGGAATGAACTTTTATATGAATGTACTTGTGAACAGCATGGCTATGTCTATCATCTCCGTCCGACTACTGCGCCGAAGGAATCTTATTCTCCCTTTTTCTTTTCCAACTCTCTATTTTCTTTAGAAGAAACCCTTTCTCTTAATATCTTTTCCTGTCCGTAGCAGTTTAGAAACGTGTGATATATACGCTTCAACACAATAAGGACTCTGATGGAAGTTTTTCCTTAATTACCAGGTTAGCTTTAGCCAGGATTTTCATTAACTCGATCGGAAGAGTAGAGTTTGAGATAGGTAGGCGAGCGGGTTTGAAAGGCCGACTTACTGGGGGTTGGCTTCTTAGGTTGTACCCCCATCTCCCACCCTTGACATTGACAAAACATCATCCCAGCAGATGGTGCTTGGCTGTTTTCTGTTCGGCCGCAATCTTCTCCCTTTTTCTAGTTTATTTACTTCTACACCTAGGTCATGATTTGAGGCCCATTTTTCTTTCTTCCTATTAATCGGCATGTGCTCTAACAATGTTTACGGCGTCGTCCGTATTGCATATAAACACAGTCCGTATCCTGCCAGCAAAGTCTCCGCAGTTCTATTTACGGCACGGTGCATATTACGTATCATAAACCATGTCAATATCTTGTCGGTAATACTACGTCTCTACTCTGGTTCCATATTTATAGTGCATATCTTGTCAACAACTCTGCCTCCCGACTACCGTTTTTGGCGATATTCTCTGCCGTGCATTGATTGCCTTCTGCCTTTTTCTAATATATCCGTCAATAAAAATTAAAGAAGATGAACAAGAAATATATAAAGGAATGATATAATGAATCATAGCGGGAATTCATTTGTTGTTACTGAATTCTCTCCGGTCTGCTAATATAAATCGATTCTTTTCTCTAGCTTTATGGTTTGAACACCCCTACATGCACAGACAGAAACTAACACTCACAGAAACATATATATATATATATAGAGAGAGAGAGAGAGAAAGAGAGAGAGAGAGAGAGAAAGAGAGAGAGTAAAAAGTAAAAAATAGTCGTCAGTTGAATTTTAAACCACTTTAACACGCAGAAAAAAACGACCAATAAACTCTATGACATATCCACAATACATACACAAAGACAAACTTACACACGCTCTCCGTGAGTGTCATCATCATCATGTTGCGCTGGTAGCACGGATATCCCTGACCCTCTCTCGCCACTCCTCCCTATCGTTCGTCGCCCTAGGTAGGTCTTCAGGACAACATCCCGTATCCTCACATAGCTGCTGAATGTATGTTCGTGCTGGTCGTCCTGCTTTTGCACGGCCATGTGTGGGGGTCCATAAGAGTACATCTCTTATGAAGTCGTCCCTGCTTCTCCAGCAGTGTCCTGCATGTCTGGTTCATCTAACTTGAATAGTTTTCGTGATAGGGGGCAGGTGGCCGTACAGTTGGTGTCTTGTGGGGTGTTGCTGCCAGGACTTGTTCAAGATTGCACGTAGCATTTTTTGTATAATTGCCGTCTAGCTTCTTCTCCAGCCGTTTTGTTAGCGTCCATGTGGTGAAGCCATATAGCAGTATCGACGTGACCACTGCCTGGAAGAAACTGCGTTTCATTTTATCGGTTAGGTCTGATTTCCATATAATCCTTAGCCTATTGATAGCTGTCCATGCTTTCGTTAACCTCGTTTCGATGTCCTTTTCGGTTGATGAGACGCTGCTTCCTAGGTAAGTGAATTTGTCCACTAGTTTAAGAGGGGTTCCTTCTAGAGTGGAGATGTACCCCGTTTGATTATAGCACATATATTCCGTTTTGTGTGTATTAACATAGAGGCCTATGCCTGCGGCTGCTCGTTCCAAACTATGCAGTAGTGTTTCGGCTTGGTCAGGTGTATTTGCCAGTATCGCTATGTCATCGGCGTAGTCGGCGTCGGTAATTGTTTTTGCGGGGTACTTTCTGCTTTCTGCTTCTTTGTCAATCGATATTCTAAGTACGTAGTCTAGACAAATGATAAAGAGGTACGGGGCCAGCGTGTCCCCTTGTAGTACTCCTGCTACAATGTCGAAGTATTCTGTGTCTCCATCGTAAAGTTTTTAATAACACCAGAAGGTGCTATTTCCACGCAAATACCACGAAGGACTTATTTGAGAACGTCCACATGGATGATGTTTTGTCGTTCTTGAAAGAGACCGGGTTGTACCAGAAAATATATGCTTGGTTACAATCCTGAAAACACAAACAAACTAATCAACTGAAAGCAAATTATTGCAGAAGAGAAATACCATCATGCTTTTGTTAGTAGAAATGGCAGTGAGAAATAATTAAAAAAAAAACTATCATCCCTAAATAAACTAATGTCATTTAGAAATACTTGAAAATGTTTACTTGTATGCGAGTAAATGAGTCGTTTGATTTTAGCATGGTATCATTAAATTATGTGTTTACAAACCGTACATATGCGTAAACAGGCTTTGACATTAAATAACCTATAGGGGTTGATATGCCATTAAACACAAACAACCAACCAACACTTACACACACATACACATAAACATATACACACATAACAACCTAGAGAAAAACAACAAAAAAGTTTAATTGCATATCAAATATCAAAGACTAATGGGGGGAACAAAAAGTCCACTCCCAAGGGTGGACACAGAACACACTCTTAGAAAGAGAAGGAAAAGTGAAAAAGTAAAAAAGAGAAAAAGAGAGCCAACTCCTACAAGAAGTTTATCACGTAAATAAAAGAAACATCCATCCCATCAAAACCACTATATGCACCAAACACCACCCTGAAAAATCATTATAAGTTCCCTGAACTTAGCAAGATCTCGAAACACGTGTCAGAATAAATAAATGATTTTTAAAAGAATATATATTTCTTTGTGAATCTATTCATTTTAATATATATATATATATATATATATATATATATATATATATATATAAGCAAGTTTGGCTAAAAACGATGGAACACTGTTTATTATTTTTAATTTTGTTTTTTCAAGTCTCCTTGTTATTTTTTTTGTGTCAGGATCTAGGTGGTAAAGGAATTGTCCCATAACTTCTGCCCGAGAGCTTTCGACCACACTTTTGATCGTCATCAGGAGTAGTGTAGTTTTGAGTTGTTTTAATTATTTGTAGCGTTTTGTTTTGAAATTTTTTTCCAACCGAACGTTTTAAAACAAAATGCTGAAAAAGTTCCAACCGAAAACTTCAAAACAAAATAATTAAGACAATAAAAACTCAAACTGTCAACTCAAAACTACATTACCCCTGATGACGACCAAAAGTATGGTTGAAAGCACTTGAGCTGAAGATATGAGACCATTTCTTTACTACCAAGATCCTGACATGAGAAAAATAACAAGGAGACTTGAAAAAATAAAATTAGAAATAATAAACATCGTCTTTAACAAAACTTAATGAGTATAGTGTTCGCCAAAGGTCCGGAAGACCCGGGTTCAATCCCAGGTTGAGTCCTACCAAAAACTCAAAAAATGCTATTTGATGCAGCCTTGCTTACATTCAGCATTATAAGGTACGGATCAAGGGTAAAGTGGAGCAATCCTGGGAAAGGATTAGCGCCTTTCCCTACAACTCGATGTAGTAGCTATTAAAAAATGAGCCTTCGGGTCACCCTCGACTAAGTTCACCAACTTTACTTATGTATACATATAAATATTCGGGAAAAAACTGTTCAATTTTAATTTAAACAGTTTAAATTCTGTGCTAATATATCATTTTAAAAGTATTTGTATAAATAATAACATTTCAAATAGTTAAAGTTTCCTCTTTGTTAATTTTCAATCAGTTCTTTCTGTATTTGATTTTCAAGCTTTTAAATAAAAAATGATGTGATACATATACTTTTTTTTTGCATGATTTCTAGTTTGGTCTTAATTTAGCTTAATGACAATGCTCGGTCCCATGTTGCCAGGATAATATTGCAGAAGCTTACCAATTAAGGAACGGAGATTTTGCCTCGTCCACCATTTTCTCCTAATCTCTCGCCAACTCTCTACCATATTTTAAAGCATCTGTACACTTTCTTTTTACGTCCCAAAACATTCCGTCCCAAAGGAAAAGTAGAAACCTCATTTAAAGAGTTATTGGCATGAAAATCTTCCCAGTTTTAGGATAGTTTATCGATAGCAGAAATGCATTGAGGATCAGAGATCATATTTTGACTGAATAAAACACTCTTTACATTCATTATTTTAACAATAAATGTTTATTCTATTGTCGAACCTTATTTACCTAAAAACTAATCTTACGACTTCTCTCTCTCTCTCTCTCTCTATATATATATATATATATATATATATATATATATAGATAGATAGATATATGGGAGTAAATAATGGATTGTAATCCGACAATATATAAAGAAAAATTGATAAAAAAGTAATCCAAGCAGAAGGAGAGATTTATTGAGAAGTGATATCGACTCTATAGCGTTTCGGTTCTAATGAACCATCGTCAGGTCTATGAGGGACGATATTAATGATTTAACATAACTCATTGTCCTGATGATGGTTCATTAGAACCGAAAAGCTATAGTATCGACTTTACTTCTTAGTAAATCTCTCCTTCTACTTGGATTGCCTTTTCATCAATTTTTATTTATGCGCGCACACACACACACACCCACTCATATATATATATATATATATACAAGAAGGTGATGAGAAGTTCTAGAGCTTACCAATTAGCATTTTTCCAAACGTTTTACTCTTTTTTTCTCAGTGTCATGAATATAAAACTGAACAGGTAAAAACTGTCTCACTTTTCAACAAAAAAACATTTGCTCTTTTGTCAGAGTTCAAGATACACCAAATAATGACTTGAAACAATCAAATTAATATTATAAATGACGTTGACTCTCACTGGGTTCTCTGTACACCCAGCCCTGAGCCACAAACTAAGCAAAAAACTTTGTATATAACTAGTAAAATTATACATTTTGGGTGCCTTGCAATGGAGTAATCGTTAACAAACTGGACTGGCAAACCTTTACCGGTGAATTCAAGTCTCATTGGGTTACCCGTTGTACACATGGCCCTGTGCCACAACTAAGCAAAAAGCTTAACGAGTAAATTGATTCATTTTCACACACTCTGGACACACATTGCGAAATTTATTTATTATGTGTTTATATTTACCCAACGCCTTCGCACGAGCAGGATGCGACACAAGGTCACTTTCTAAGCCTTGTTTGGTTTGAATTCAACGTTTTCCTTCTCACAGATTAGTTGCCATATCAAGGTTACAGAGCACAGTCTGTCCTACTATTTTACCTATCGCTGGAGCAATAATACCTGCATTTATACCTTTTCCTAGGGTATTAAAGCTGAGTAAAATGCAAACAGCCTATATATTGTATGCAGTGATTATATACCGTAAATATATATTGAAATAAATAAACAACATTTCGTTTTGACAAAGGGGTTAGCAAAGTGTAATGGATTATTTAGACGTGTATGACTAAGGACAGTAGTTAAGGCAATGAATTGAGATGGAGAAAAATTAGACCGTCAGTTGTGAATTATATAACCCAATTCGTTATGTGATATTTACGTATTAATATATGATTATGAAAAGTTCGTTTCAGACGTCATTGCTTAAAACTAATTTTGCCAAATTTTCTGAAAGATATTGACATCTATCTATCTATCTATCCCAACCTCTCCGCTTGGGTAGGATATGACACAGGGTCAATGTTTGAGCGGAGTTTGAATTCAGAATATTCTTTCTCCAAGACAAGTTGCCTCGCCAAGGCTAAAGAACCCAGTCTGCCCTACTATTTACCCATAGCTGGAGGGAGAATAATTGGATTCATACCTTTCCCAAGGGTATTAGTGCAATGTGAAATGCAATCAGTCTCGTCCAGGATTTGATCTATCTATCTATCTATCAAAATTTGTTTATATCTATCTATCTATCTATCTATCTATCTACCTAATAAAGACAGAACAAACAAGAAAAGTTGCAAGAAAATATTGTTCGAGGCAATAATAGCGGAACAGGTATAAACTTAAAGATATTAAGACTATAGACAGAATATGTCCGTAACTCAAGTCAACATAAGATAGACAGATACATGAAACTTCAGTGACGGACTTGTGTGCAAAATTCTAATATCTCTCGGTTTATATATATATATATACTTGGTCTCAGAATTATTTTCCCCATCTTCCATAATTATGAAGAAAGCTGTTATACCTCAAATTTTCAAATAAATTTCACTTGCATTTTTTACAGACAATGAAATAATGGATTTGAATGAATATGCAGCTACAACAAAATTTTGGTTTGGTTTGGTTTCATTATTTAATGGCATATCAACCTTTGTTGGTTATTTAATGCCAAAGCCATTCTCCTAGAAGAACAGTCGTGGTACTATTTAACCCATAGCTGTGAGGATAAGGGGGTTCATAGCTTTCCCAAGAGTATTTGTCCGAAAGTGAATATAATAGTGCAACTGGAATTCGAACTCACTAACTACAATTCCGCAGTCCATTGCTTTAACCATTACACCACGAGGACACGCCCTCAACTGAAATTTATTTCAATGTTAACCAATAATTAAAAAAAAAAAAAAAAACGAAAAAAATAAAAATGGGACAAAAGTATTGGTTTTCTTGATCAATAATCAATCGTTTCACCTTCATGAAAACCGATTAAAGACAATAATCAGGGGATTATTGACTTTAATATTTTTTGATAGTTTCTTACAAGATCACTACACACGCCGACTGCTGTTTCCCTCCATTTTCCCCAGCAATAGTTTCTAGTTCCTCCAAATCTAAATATAACTAGTCAAAACTTCTAAAAAACCAGGGGTAATTCCAGACGACATACGGAACAAACAATTTGTGGAAAATTCCGTCAGTATTTACCTATGTTCCCTTTTCCTTAGAAAATACAAGTATTCTTCAGTTGAGTGATAATTCTGATAACAACTATATTGTTGCGTTCTGGTTAGTGAACGCTTGTTATATTACATAAAGGACAAACCACGATATGAGAGGAAATAGAGATATATTCCGAGGAAAAAGTATATACAGTAGAGAGACTATTAGTAGACAAGAACATAGGATTAGTGAATACAGAATAAAGATATAGTCCAACGATAGTATTGGCTTCTGTTATTATGGTAGCAAGTAAGGTGATCTAGTGCAATCTCCAGTCTTCAATGCTCTAATACTATTCCTATAAGAAGCTGCTCTTCACCTTCTAGTCTACCGTGGTATTAGAAGCTACTGCTATATATGGCAGATGGACTTGTTCATTGTGTGGAAAAAGGTGGGTGATACCCAACATATATATATATATATATATATATGAAATAAAGAATATATATATATATATATATATATATATATATATATATATATATTCTTTATTTCATATATATATATATATAAACATGTTCGGTTAAAGGCCACAGATTGTTTTCTTTTCAAAAACTTTAAGTGAAGAAGTTCAAGTCTTCTTGCTGTTTTTTATGTCTTGATCAACCGCTTTTGACCATTTCGCTGGTCATTCTCAGGGATTGTGCTAGGTTATTTGTTGCTGTAAGTTTCAATCACATTTATTTGAAGTGGTTTTTTAACAGATGGGGGGTTGGTTCATTCTTTTATGCTGGGTAGTAAGGTTTGTTATTGAATATGTTTAATATGTTAATACCTGTGTTGAATGCTATTTTATTTATAGTAGGCTTTTTATTTTTTATGGTTATTGCTTCGAGGATTTGTAAACGGTTAGTTGTCTAAATTTTTGAGACGAAGCTTGATGATTCTTATCGTTGTGGAACGTAAACGTTGTGGAAATAACAATAAAGATGAAGACAATAGTGCGAAAACCCTTATTGTAAACGATTGTTATTGTTATTTTCATATATGATTTTTGTATTGTTAATTAGAATCGTTCTTATATATGGGGATTTGAGTTTTTCAGTTTCTTTGTAACGTTTTGTCATTAGATACTGTTTTATGGCGCTTATGTCAAAGAGGTGGTATGTAAGGCGACGAGCGTGTGTGGTTGTTTTATGACCAATGTAAGTATTAGCTGTTATTTTATTTTCCGAGAGGCCTCGACATAAGAAAACTAACAAGAAAACTTAGACGACTTCACTTGAAGATTTTGAAAAGGAAACAATCTGTTGTCTTTAACTGAATAAGTTTAGATAAAGACTTGCTGCCTAAGTATACAATAAATATATATATATGAACAAGAGGGATAATACAATTTTCCTTTATGTTATTTATTTATTTTCTATTGTTCTCAACTAGTTTCGACCTTAAGTTATCGTAAATAAAAAAGTTTTTGCGACCCCCCCCCCACAAAAAAAATTTTCTGAATGTTTTTAAAATAGATATTTTAAAGAGTTCATACACCATAGGAGAAGTTTTTGAAAATTTCCTAAGGACTTGCCAATATTTGTTTTTCCGTTAATAAAACTAATTTTTAGTTGGGTGATTATTCTGATAACAGATCTATTTATCTATCTATGAAAAAAAGGGATGATACAAAAAGGAATATTTCCTTTATGTTCATTTTGTAAAATCTTTTAAGGCATTATTTTCGACCCTAGTTTATCATCACAAAAAAGTTTTTGTAAAAAAAACAACTTTTTAAATGGTTTTAAAACAGATTTTTAAAAGATTTCATAAGATGTCATAAGAGAAGCTACAAAAATAAACTGATGGCGTTAAATGAAAATTATTTCCTGGTATCCTTGTGTTTTCGACTGCTATCTGAACACCTAGGACTGCATTCTCATTTGGGATATGTGTGTTAAATATGAGATGGAGGTGTTTGAAATTAGCATGTCTGCTGGGTTTGTTTTTTTAAAGTTGGGAAGTGTTTATCTATCACTCCAAATCTACCATCCTCTTTCGGGGCAAAGCTATTAAATTTGATGTTAAATCCATTTGGGATCAGTGTTTGGCGACGGGTTATCCGTATATTTTTGTCCGCTTTTAATATAACTGTAATATCGTCCAATGCGTTTTTTTATGATAGTTAACTTTGGATCACTGATAAAACGGTCATCGTTTGTGCAGAAATGTTTTTCTACTGGTTTTAGTTTGTTGTAATCCATGAATTTGATTGGTTGTTTTATGGCATATCAACCTTTGTGGGTTATCTAATGTTCAATATCGTTTAAGCAAGGACGAGCCCATAAGTGACGTTCTTCTTTGGTTCCCTACACATGGACGCAGCAGTGTTAGTAGACCAACGAGAACTTTGCTTCAAATACGTAATTAAGTTTAGAGAACTCGGAATTCAGTTTAGAGGACCTGTCGGGAGAAAGAGAGACAGAGAAATCCATGCCAGCTGCGTGACTTGATGCTGCTGCTGCTGCTGATATATATAGTATTCTTTGGTCCAGTTAAACCGGATTTGGGAGTAATTAAAAATTTATATATATATATATATATATATATATCTAATATCTTCAATCCAATAAATCCGGAATAGGGAATAATTCCAATCATGACAAATAAAATATTAAAAAATAAAATATTAAATTTAAATAATCCTGGTAAAGAGCTCAATATAAATAAAATCCATTGAGCTAATAATAATAAAAAAAATTACAATCGGTCACATTAACACAATAATTCTATTTCTATCCTGTTAAAAGCATTAATATAAATCAATGCTCTAAAAAATTAACAGGACTTCTGCAGATCCAACAAGAAATGGAATTTTGTTATTGGATCTGAAGATGGAAATAAATTTATAATCTTAATGTGACCGATTGTTTATATATATATATATATATATATATATATATATATATATATATATATTTATTATTTAATTTTTATACCTATTCTATAGTTCTAATGGTGTGAAAAAACCTTGATGATACTATTAGAAAAATAAAAAGTTATTACACCAACTGATTTCTGGGAAAAAAAATCCATAAAAAAAGAAAAGACTTACCGAGGTAGAATTCTTCTGAGTCTGTAGGTATCCGTATCTATATATATACGAATACCTAAATACACATTATATATATATATATATATATATATATATATATATATATATATATATATATATATATAAAATGAATTTAAATCGCGAGTTAGAAATCTTCTACGAAAGTTTCACCTTATCGGATCATCAGGAAGTCTAACTCCAACAACGATAAGGTTAAACTTAAGTAGAAGATTTTCGACTGGCGATTTAAGTTAATATTATAATTGGCTCCAATTGTGTTGAGCATTTTTGTAATTGTAGCATTGCAGGATTCGCAGAAAATTTTTAGTTTTCTTTTGACCAACTGACTGCGTATCCCTTGATTTTTTTCAAGGGGTCGGACGAGGTTGGCCTTTTCTTTCTTTTTGACCTATAATTATTTCTTTTTCCCCCGGGCGGTGATTCGAGATACTTTTATCTCTTGTTCCTGACGTTTTTTTTTGTTTTTTTCTGGTACCGTGAATGCTGGTAGATATTAGATTAGTAAATATATATATACATATATGTGTGTAAGTGAATAGTTTATTGGTAACATCTTTTTTAAACGATCCAGAGATCATTTGCTTGTACATAATTAAATGGTTTCAAGTATTGTAACAAGGATTCTACTCAAGACTAATAATTTGTTGGCACAGTGTAAAGTACTTTCAAGCATGGTAAATGATTACATAGTTTTACATAACCCATCAATGGGACCCTAGCAGCTACCACAGACACTTTGGTTCAGAATGGACCTGCGAATAATGATAATGATAGGGTTTTACACATTTACCTAAACTCATGGACAGGATCTTCAGTCTCACATGATTTAGTGTCATATTCAGAGCACTCTTGCTCAGTAGCCTGGGTCTTTAGAATACTCCGACCGCTTCTCTGCTGAGGAGTAAAACCCCAACCCCAAACGAGAGTCCTTGATATGAAACTAAACAATCTGATGGTGAAGTTCCAGTGATGCTGGAGCTTTGGGGAATCCCGAGCAGCCCTTCATTGCCATTGCTCCCAGGTCCACTCTTGGCCGGAAGGGTAGCACCTGATAGGGCCCTATCTGTGGATTAGATAGAACTAAACTGCATACTGATGCTAAACTGAATTGTTTGAATTAGAACTGATTGACTAAATTGAATAGCTTGGTATAGAAATGTTTTTGAAAATTAAAATGTGTACTTACATTTAAACTGCGTGCTTATGCTAAACTGTATTGTTTGAAATGGATTTGTTTTTGACATTGAAACCGTACTTACACTTAACTGAATTGTTTAATAGAGAACTTTTTTGACATTTACCTGTGTGTTAACAAAATCTGTACTTACACTAAACTGAATAAGCTGACTTAGAACTGTTTGAATAAACTGAATAGTTTGAAATAGAAATGCTTTGTCAATTAAAATGTGCATTCATGCTAAACTGACTTGTTTGAAATCGAACTATTTACATAAAAATGGATTTGGCATTAAATAACCTACAAAGGTTTATATGCCATAAAACCCAAACAACCAACCAACAACCAGAACACTCATTGGTGCGTGGGTCTTACGGTCAGCGTATTCTACAACTCCAGCAAAATCCATAGATTCGATTCTATCGTTAGAGTTCTTTATGGAAAGTAAAATGGCCATTCTAACTTTCCAAAGGATTGTCTTTGGCAGGTGGTACCATTGGCCTAATGTTCACCAATGGTCCGGGAGACTGGTGTTCAATCCCAAGTCGAGTCATACCAAAGACTCAAAAATTTTTCTTGATGCCGCCTTGCTTAACATTCAGCATTTTAAGGTAAGGATCAAGGGTAAAGTGGAGCAATCCAGTAAATAGAGTAGTGCCCTCCTCTACACATCGGTGGAGTAGCAATTGAAAACGGACCCTTCAGGTCACCCTCGACTAAGGTCGCCAACCTGATTTTTACAGTACAGTAAATAAATTGCATTTTTACTTCCGTAATTAGATTTGTGAGTATATTGCTGACTGTCTCTGACGGCGGCAGTTACTCGGTGGAGGCTGCCTGACGTAGGTGCTGGGGAAACCTAGCATTTATGCCACGCGGCTGACCCTCCTCAAGCCTAACCCTCCTCGGGGCTAGGTTTATCTCCTGGTGCTTGAGGTGACCCTTTTTAGGGGAATGCCGATGGGGCCCAAGGCATTTTTGGTTTCGCTGGGCGTGTCTGAGCATCGGCACTGCGCCCGGCCCCACCTTAAAAAGGCCTTTTGCCATACTCACCCGTTTAGTGGGGCGCTTGACAAATAGCGTAATTTGATTTGTGGTAAATTTTAAGATTTTTTTCCGTTATGAAACTCGTGAATGGTTTGGTTGATTGCATTGTGATATTCCTAACGGCATGGTAACACTTCTAGGGTTATTTCATGACTAGTGGTTAGGGAATTGCATACATTGCATGTTTAGATTAAAATTATATGTTATCTAGTATTCCTATCAAATACAAATAAATTGTAAAATAGTCTATATGATCCATAGATGGAATCCTAACAGGTAGTAGCACACTGGGTCAGAAGAGAAATGAAAGGGTAATTCCCGGAGATCTAGAACTTGAGCCTCGCTGACAGGGTGGCTTGGTTGACTTAAGGTTTTTGCAGCATTGGTTGTTCTTACTATTACATAGTTCTCTCCCATGGGGGCTGAGCACTCTGGCGAAGGAATTGTCGGCCGCCCCTAGCGTAATGCAAAGCTCTTCGTAAGAATTGAGCACTCTGGTAGCCGATAAGGTATTAAAAAAAAAATGTAAACAAAGGCTGCTGCTGCTGCTGTTGCTAAAATAAATACCTTAAAATTCCCTTAGCCAACGTAGTCCGCTTGGTGGCCGACAGGTCCGAAGCTTAGTCTAACGTAAAGTTGTACGGGTTTCGATCCCGGCTTCGAGCGTCCTGCGTGTCTAGCCACACTGAAGAGTTCTGATAGAACGAAACAGTCTGTCTGTTGATGACAATATATATATATATATATATATATCATCAGGAAAATGTATACAGTCAAACATTTGCTTACATTGACATGATGAGGCTCTCATGGGGAAGTAATTACCTTCGAGGAAGCTTAATGTAATTGGTCATCTTAAAATCGCCACAAGAAACCTCAGTTTCAATCACTATCTAATTATGGCCGGTAAGAAAGAAGAATGAAATTCTAATAGGATACGGCTTCTTTTCAGAGAATTCTGTTTACTCTCTTAAATTCCTTAGATTGCATTTAGAGAACACCTTTTCTTGCATGTAGAGCCGGCTTTAGCTGCTAATATTCGACACCGGTTCCTTCTCCAATCATCGTCGTCTTTATGTCTTGTATTTCGCCCTTAGAATACCTTGAAGAGGAGTAAGACCTCCGCTAAAAATCAAAGCTTTGTCCTGGGTATGACACTAAATTGAATCTGATGGTGAGGCTGGAGATCTGGGGACTGTGGAGTTGTCATTAAATGCAATTACTGACAAAGACTGTTAAGAAACAAGTACACGAGAAAAGTAAATATGAATCTACGATGAACGAGATCACCTAACATATAAGCATAAAAAAACCCCTTGACGGATTGACGTCTTGTTAAAATCTACCAATTAAACAATCAGTCTGTGGTATTGGTGATTTTTTAACGAAAATTTTAATTAAAATGGTGTTACTTGAATTGTTACGAAAATCACAATTAAAATGATGTTACTTGAATTGTTACGAAAATCACAATTAAAATGATGTTACTTGAATTGTTACAAAAATCACAATTAAAATGATGTTACTTGAATTGTTACAAAAATCACAATTAAAATGATGTTACTTGAATTGTTACGAAAATCACAATTAAAATGATGTTACTTGAATTGTTACAAAAATCACAATTAAAATGATGTTACTTGAATTGTTACGAAAATCACAATTAAAATGATGTTACTTGAATTGTTACGAAAATCACAACTAAATGATGTTACTTGAATTGTTACAAAAATCACAATTAAAATGATGTTACTTGAATTGTTACGAAAATCACAATTAAAATGATGTTACTTGAATTGTTACAAAAATTACAATTAAAATGATGTTACTTGAATTGTTACGAAAATCTTAATCAAAATGGTGTTACTTGAATTGTTACGAAAATCACAATTAAAATGATGTTACTTGAATTGTTACGAAAATCACAATTAAAATGATGTTACTTGAATTGTTACGAAAATATCATTTAAAATGGTATTACATCAATTGTTACGAAAATCTTGATTGAAATAATGTTACTTGAATTGTTACGAAAATCTTCATTAGAATGGTGTAACTTAGATTGTTACGAAAATCTCAATAAAACTGGTGTTACGTGAATTATTAAGTCACATTGGATCATGAAGTGAATTAAGAAAGAATAATGAAACTTGAATAAAAATGTATTTATTTCTTTTTGAAATCCTTTTCTTTCAGTGGGGCTTAGAATACGCTGACTGTTTCTCTTTTTAAAGGCTAAATATGCATCTAATAAAAATGCATCTAATAAAAATAAAAGAAAACGATAAGGTAGAGAAATGTTAGGATCTTGCTAGAGAGCTTAAAAAGCTGTGGAACATGAAGGTGGCGGTGATACTAATCGCTGGTGACCTTGAAACGGTCCTCTAAGGGCTGGAAAAGAGACTGGAGGAATTGGAAATGAAAGGAAGAATAGAGACCATCCAGACCACTCAATTGTTAAGATAAGCTAGAATACTTAGTAGAGTCCTGGAAACCTGAAGACATTTGCTCTCACTTAGACTTCTGTGAAAAACCAGCGGTTTTAAACTGGTGGTGAAAACGTGCAAGGAGTAAAACCGTTATTGTTATATAGGAATAACTAGTAAAAACTAAAAAAAAAAAAGACATAAAGAAAAGTGCCTTATAAGTAGAGCAATATATATATATATATATATATATACATATATACATATATATATATATATATATATATATATATATATATATATATATATATAAAGGGTATCTTGGGCATTTTCAATGTTCATGTTAAATATAAAACTCATGAAGTTTTCGTTCTGTTCGAATCTCAAAAGTGTTGATCGTTGGCAGCAAAATGAAGTAAATAAGAAATTAATTCCTACACGCAGCTATAAGGGAAATTTTTTTGAGTTTTTGTATTTAATATTTATTGCACATATATATATAAGAACCGGCTCATTGGCTAGTGGGTAGAATGTTTGCCAATGTTCCTGGGTTCAATCCCAGGTCGAGTCATAGCAAAGACTTTAAAAAATAGTACTTGATACCTCCTTGCTTAACACTCGGCATTATAAGGTACGTATCAAGGGTAAAGTGGAGCAATCCAAGGAAAGCAGTAGCGCCCTCCCCTACACATCGGTGTAGTAGCTATTGAAAAGAGAGCCTTCTGGTCGCAACCGGCTCATTGGTCTAGTGCGTAGAGTGTTCGCCAATGTTCCGGGAGACCGGGGTTCAATCCCAGCTCGAGTCATAGCAAAGACTTTTAAAAATGGCACTTGATACCTCCTTGCTTAACACTCAGCATTATAAGGTACGTATCAAGGGTAAAGTGGAGCAATCCAAGGAAAGGAGTAGCGTCCTCCTATACACATCGGTGTAGTAGCTATTGCAAAGGGAGCCTTCTAGTCGCCCTGGACTACAGTCACCAATTTACTTACTTGCATATATATATATATAAAAAAAAAGGGTGTCCTAGGCACGACACTAAACCGCATATGCTAGTTAATTTTCAATTCTAAATCTCTAGAGTTGCAGAATAGTCCTTCATTGTCATTTATATATATAAATATATATATAGTGTCATCTACTGACAGACTGTTTCGTTCTATTAGAACTCGTCGGTGTGGTTAGTCAAGCTAGATTCCCGAAGCTGGGATCGAAACCTGGCTTACTATAACGCCAATCCAAGATTCTACCACTCAGCCACGAGGAAACCAGCAAAAACAAAGGAAATTTAAATGCCTATGTATCACATTCGTTTTTATTTACATCTTTCCACTTAACTGCTACCGAGAGCTCGATTCATTTAAAGAGCCTTGCTTTCCGATAGTGGCAACCATTATATATATATATATATATATATATATATATATATATATATATATATATATATAAAGGGTGTCCTGGGCACAACACTAAATCGCACATGCTTGTGAATTTTCAACTCTAAAGGTCTAATGTTGCAGAATAGTCCTTTATTGTCATTTCTTTCAGGACCCATCAATGGGTGAGACAAATCTGTTTCAAAATTATTTGTATTCGATTGGAATACTTGATATCGCATAACTGCGTACAAATTATTAGCGTTTCGAATAGTTACTAGAACCTTTAATTATTTCCCAAGAATTATTATTATTATTATTGACTCATAGATAAACGCCCAAAATGTACAACACCGGTGGTTGTGGCCGTAGAATACACCGACTGCATTTCTACACATGAATACGAACCTAACAACGAGTGTTCTGGGTATGAAACTAAATTGGATTTGATAATAGGGCTCCAGTCTTGGAGCTTTGGGAAATACAGAGTACCTTTTAATTGCCATTACTCCCATGTCCACTCTGACCCTATTAGGGTCCCATTTAGGGGTCAAATAGATCTGTTTGAAAATCGTCCGTATTCGATCGTGTACAGAAAAAACTCTCCAGAAATAACAACATAATTTTTAAAAATTATGAACATACTTTGAATGTGATTCTTTAACCTCTAAACATAAAATAACCGTAGACGAGTTGACATGCAGTTAAACTCAATCAATCTATTGATATAAGGTGTTAATTAAATTGCTTTTTGCCCAGCGGGCTGGGGCTGTAGAATACACCGACTGCAAACCCCCCCCTAACAAGTGTCTTGGATATGATACTAAACAATCTGATGGTGAGGTTCCAGTGATGCTCGATCTTTGGGAAATGGGAAGCTCCTCTTCATTGCCATCGGTCGAAGGTTCACACTGGCCCGGAGTGGTAGCACCTGATAAGGCCCTCTCTATGGGTCAAATAGAACTAAACTGTGTACTTATTCTTAACTAAATTACTTGAAATAGAACTGTTTTGATATTTAAACTGCGTACTTATGCTAAACTGAATTGTTTGATATAGAACTGTTTTTGACTTCGAAACTGTACTTACGCTAAATTGAATTGCTTGAATTAGATCGGTCTGACTAAACTGAACAGCTTGAAATAAAAGTGTTTTTGACTATTAAACTGTGTACTCATGCTAGACTAAATTGTTTTAAATAGAACTGATTATTCGTATAAAAATGGATTTGGCGTTAAATAACTTACAAAGGTTTATATGCCATAAAACCCAAACAATCAACTTAAATTGGTTAGTAGAGAGATACCGTATTCATTTACGAATTAATACTATTTCTGTCCCAGAATTGTGGATACATTTCGCGTATGAAATTTGTCGGCAAATGTAGCAATTATTATGGGAGTATGGTCAAAGTATTTTTTCGAAAGTTAATCAGCCATTTTTATACGAATAATCAGTTTAGTATTAGTACGCAGTTTAAATATTTAAGTGTGTAGAAATAAATAACAGACATTAAATTGAATAATTATTATTATATAGTATTACTTTGAATCATTCAACTCTTTGCTAACGAATGACTAATTTTGAAGATAATTACTCCTGCTAAATAGCATTTCTTGATATAGAACTGTTTTTGAATTAAAAACTGTACTTACGCTAAATTGAATTGTTTGAATTAGATCGGTCTGACTAAACTGAACAGCTTGAAATAGAAGTGTTTTTGACTATTAAACTGTTTACTCATGCTAAACTGAATTGTTTTAAATAGAACTAAATAGCGTTTCTTGAAATCATTCAATTGTGTACAAACAAATGAGCTCTGGCAAGGTTAGAAATAACGCTACCTACAAACTATTAGTTTACAAATCATATATATAAACAGGATTTGGCATTAAATAAACCAAAAGGGTTGATATGCCATAAAGCACTATCAAAACAGATCTAACAGGTACAACCACCAGAGTAAGCCAGGAATTAATGGCAATGAAGGGGTACTCCACATACCCTAGGTTCCCTGAATTAGAGTCTTACCATCAGATTTAGGAAAGCCCTCTTTTTTTCGTGGGTGGGTGTCTTACCCTTCTGCTGAGAATATAGAGTATTCTGAGCCCCACCGACAGTAGACGAAGATCAAATTTTTGGAATCTGGAGAAATCGATCTTTTACAATAAAATCACACCTTTAAATTCAGCGTCTATCTTTGTCTCTGGAGCGTTCTATTCTTTTTCTCTTTTAGTCTAATCCAAATCAGTTGTAAATTTAATCGTATTCACTTTCCTATCCGTCTTTCCTAACCGAAATAGCTCGATAAACCC
>OY757916.1:14732811-14740311 GCA_963585895.1 Sepioteuthis lessoniana | reverse complement strand
CTCCAATACTTTAACAAGAGTTATATTCTTTCGCGAGTTATTTACGCTAGTTTTAAGGAGTTTGTTCTCAATTTGATCCATTCAAAGGTATTAAATCCGGTTTATGCTAAAAAAGGGCACGTCATGGATTTTGGAATCAATTAAGGACGTAGGGTAGAGAATGACTATCTATGTGTGTGTGTGTGGGGAGGAGAAAGTGTGTATGTGTGTGTGTGTGTTTTTGTGCATGCAAAATAATAATGACATAAGATAATTTTATTCAGGTCAAATACTCCAAAACAATAAGTAAAATGAAATCGTTGATAAAAATGTCATCTGTCGAAAAATATCCTCCGTCGATTGCTATAAACTAGAGATTCATTATCAATTATAAAAAAATAAACTCTTGAATCTTATCGTCATCGATTCTACACACTCTAAAAGGCGTACATTAAATATCACCTTTATTTGTCGATTTCTCTTCTCCCATGAAGAGATGAAAAAAGTTATCACATGGGTCATACAACCACGGAGAATAATGTATCACTTATATAAGTGCAATTTGTATTTACCACACCTAACTAAAGAAAAAAACATTCTATCACAATCATATCTATAACATTAAATAAAACACGAGTCTTTTACAGTATAATCGGTAAGCCAAGAATACAGCTACTAAAAGCCGTAATCATAAAAGTAAGAAAATCCATGCCAAACATATTCTAGCTTGAGAAAGGGTGTTTTAAATATTTCTTATAATTAATCAATACAGGTCCAATATTACAGCGTCCCAAATATGAAATTGTTGTCATGTAAACATTTAAACAAATAGATTTCCCTGATTTAATGATATAATTCAGACCTTGGCGTCCTGGAAGAGAGGCACCAAATATAGCCCCAAATCTCAGTTTGTCCAAAGATAATATCCGGGTCTCAAATTCCTGAGAATAGCCACAGAATGGTCGAAAGTGCTTAGACTCAGAGGATAGCGCAATGAAGTAGTTTTCACAGACCCATATTGCTGATATATATATATATATATATATATATATATATATATATATATATATATATATATATATCTTTGAAAGAAAACAAGATACGTTGAATAAAAATTATATGTTCCTTGCCGAACACATTATTTAGTAACAGTTGCTCTGTCTCTCTGTCTCTGTCTCTGTCTCTCTCTCACACACACACACACACACACACACACACACACACACACACACACACACACACACACACACACACACACACACACACTTGTCATCAGTAAATTTCACCACTGTAACTGTCAGATGCATCTGCCATCTAGGGTACCAGGGATAGTGGGGGGTTATAACGTTACAACATTAAGGAGTTTATTAGGTAGTAGCAATTTACTTAGCTTTTTGCTTAGATGTGGCACAAGGCCGTATAAATGGGGTACCCAATGAGACCCAAACTCACTCGTGAAGGTTTGCTAGTCTAGCTTGCTAACCATTACACCACCCGAGGTTCCTTGTAACAGTAAGTAACTTGGCCGCTCCTTTTTCAATAGCAATTACACCGAGGTGTACAGGGGCACTACTCTTTTCCCTGGATTGATTCACTTACCCTGAAATATATGCACACTGTTTTATACCTTATAATTCTTAGTGTTAAGCAAGGAGGCATCAAGTAACGTTTTTTAGTCTTTGGTATGACTTGACCTGAAGTATATAATAATGCAATCTTTATTACTGTATAAATAAAACGTTGTGCATTTATTTCTAATAAATTAATCCACTTGTCTCATCAGTGCACGAATGGATAAATAACCCCCTCGAATAACATGGTGTGAAGTCAGTTTTTCTTCAGAAAACTCTTTTGAGACCAAACGATATAACCATTTGCTCACAGTAGTGTGGTTTCAAGTATTTCTATCTAACACTAATAATAATATGGTTTCGAGTAATTCTCCAAGCGTATCGACAGAGCAAATTGTTTAAGTTAAAGACAAAGGCAATTACCATCTTTCTATTTTCATGGTTCAATCGGCTGGGTCTGTAGAATACACCGACTACATCTTTGCAGAGGGGTAAGACTCCTCCAATAAGTGTCCTGTTGTCCAGTCGGCTGGGGCTGTATAATACACCGACTCCATCTCTGCAGAGGGTTAAGACTTCCCCAACAAGTGTCCTGGATATGACACTAAACAATCTCATGATGGAGTTTAGGGAATGCAGAGTACCCCTTTACTGCTATCGCTCACAGGTACACTCTGGCCCGGATTGGTAGCGCCTGATAAGGTCCTATCTATGGGTTAAATAGAACTAAATTACATGCTAATACTAAGCTGAATTGTTTGAAATAGAACTGCTTACATGTATAAAAACGGAATTGACTTTAAATAACCTACCATGTTTGATGTGCCATAAAACTAAACCAAGCGAAACCAAACTTTTAGTTTCATAATAAATAAATAAACTTCACAAAAAATTTGTAATTCTTAAAAATATCATACTTTTCTAGGCAAGCTCTTAAACTATATACATACATATATATATATATATATATACACACACACACACACACTCACAAAGATATATATATATATATATATATATATATATATATATATATATATAATCTGTCTGTGGATGACTATAGAGATATATATCTTCGTAGATGAATTGAGGTCTCGGCAACCGTTGAACGGATGTATGTAAACAATAGTAATTGTGATTCATAACCGTTTAAAATTTACTTCGCAGCTAATATCTCCTCGTGGCTGAATGGTTAGAAGCTTTGGAATGGCGTTTGAGTCAACCGCTACGGGAAGATACTGTCTAGCCACATTAATGAGTTCTGATAGAATGAAACAGATCTGTCTGTGGATGACTATATATATATATATATTAGAATGTTCGGAAATAATGTCTGGCTTTAGAACAATAATCTGAGTTGAGTATCTATCTAATTTATTCATTTGAATACATTAAAAGATAATTTCGGAAAATAATGTCTGGTTTTTGAATAAATAATATCAATGTAATAATAGTTATTTGTTTACACACATTTATATGGTTTCAAGTAACTAATAAGGATTGATACAGGGACTGGAGGACTTGGAAATAAGACGATGAGTAAAGACCTTCAAAACTACGGCCTTATTAAGATCGGCCAGAATACTGAGAAGAGTCCTAGAGACTTGAGGAGACTTGCTGTCACTCAAACTCCAGTGAGAAACCATCAGCAAACGCTTTTGTGAAAAACTCTCAAAAGAGTAAAATAATAATTACAGGAATCCTTAGTAAACAACTATCACTTCAGGTAACCATTCTCATAACAAATAATTTAGCTATACATATTTACCAACCCCTCCGCTCGGGCAGGATATGACACAAGGTCAATTTTTAAGCGGAGTTTAACAGGTTTGAATTCCGAGATTTCCTTCTCCTAGACTAGTTGCCTCACCAAGGCTGAAGAACCTAGTCTGTCTTACTATTTACCCATAGCCGGAGAGAGAATAATTGGATTCATACCTTTCCCAAGAGTATTAGTGCAATGTGAAATGCAATCAGTCTCGTCCAGGATTTGAACTCGTGTCACCGTGTCCATTTCCTACGATGATAGCCATTACACCACGGGCACCTCCAATAAAAAAACAACAAATAATTTAGTTATATGGCATGAAGTATTCCTGTTTAATACTAATAATTTATTCAGATTCATATGGTTTTAAGTACTTATTTCAATTTAATGATAATTCGTTATAAGATTTCAAGTAACTAATTATAATTATCCTTAGTAAGCAATTATCCCTTCAAGTAACTATTCTTAATACAAATAATTTGTAAATATATCTTTTTTCCCCATAGATGGGACCCTAACTAGTGCTATTATACTGATTCAATGGACCTGGGAGTAATGGCAATGAAGGGGTACTTGACACGTCCCAGATCTCCAGAACTGGAGCCTCACCATCAGATGCAATTTAGTGACGTACTCTTACTTCTTTCTAAAGGGTGGGGGTGTCTTATTCCTGTGAAGGGGATAAAGCCAGCGTATCCTAAACCCCACCGACAGGATTGCATTCATACGTTCGTGTCAAAATATCGAAAATGAACGGAAAGACCCAACTCGTGTTCTTTTCTGTCTATTTAAACAGTTTTTTTAATGCTTAATTCAACTGCAAACTGAATAGTTTTTTTTAACTCTTGGCATAGGCGTGGGGACGTGGAATTTTTCTATGAATAATTCCAGGCATGCACACCTAACCTCCTGAAGATTTCTGCTGAGACTTTTCTCAAAGACGAAACTGCAGTTAAAATGCAAGAGATTTCATTTACGTCGTCATCACATAAAGAAAAAGGTAAAATAACGATTCAGTTTGATGTTCGACTATATTTTGTTCTATCTTCGTTTTTTTTTTTTAACTTTATCTCTTAAATCAATTTTTACTTAAAAAAATGAGCCGAAAATGTTCTGATCAGTTCACCGAGCCTGAGGTGACTCACGAAAACAGTTAAAAAAATCTTTTTTCTAAAAAATTCTATCTTCATTACATGACGTTATCGCCAATTGAAACAGTTAAAAATATCTTCATTTGGTATTGTATAACGATTATTACTTAGGTCAAAATGGGAGACAACCTCTCATCAGGGCATAGAATACGCCGACTGTAGACCCTGAGGAGGAGTAAAATCTTCCTCCCCTTAAAATAAAAAAAAGTAGCCCTGTGGGTTGAGGTTGTAGAATACGCTGTATTTGTGCAGGGGAGGTTAAAACTCCCCTAACGAATGTCCTGTAATAACACTAAACAATCTGATAGTGAGGCTCCATATAATCCTAAAGGTTTGGGGAATATGAAGTACTCCTTCATAGCTTTTACTCCCAGGTCCACTTTGTCCGAAGTCGCCGTACTTCATTGGGTCCCACCTATGGGTCAAATCGAAAGGTTTGACCATTTAACTGTGTGCAGACAAATGACTGGTAATAATTTGAATTGTTACGTTGCAATACTTGGAACAATTTAACTGTGGGAAATAAAACTATTAATGTTAGATAACTTTTAACTGAGTGCAAACAAATGACTGATGCTAAATTAAATTGTTAGTGTAAGATAGTAATACTTGTGACTCTTTAACTATGTGCAAACAAATGAGCTTAATTTCTTTTAAAAATGGTTCAAACGAGCTATTTGTTTATAAATCATATATACTTGGTGAATTCAATAAGTTTCCAGACTTTTTTTATACATGCATTAAAAATTGCCGTAGACTCTTGATAATTCAGTATGTTTTTGCTATACATCTTATGAGATGACTGACCAATTTTTATGATTTCCAGGTTCAAATGAACAGCTACAGCAGGAATTGGAATACACCATACTAAAGCCTGATTGTCACAGTTGGTGAATTTCAAAAATGAAATGAGGACACTTAGAAGAACGATATGCAATAAAATTGTGTTTTAAACTTGGAAAAAATGCCACAGAAACGTATGGAATACCTCAGACTGCTTTTTGACTATCTTGCATGAATCGAGCATCCGTTTTTGAGATTCAAGGAAGGCAGGGAGTCTGTGAGGGATGATGAGAGGCGTGGGAAGAGTAAGGAAGTCAATACACCAGAGTTGATTGGCCAACGGGTTAGGATTAGGGTTACTATGTTGAGGTTTTAAGGGAATTCAGCAAGAGATTCCTAGGGAACAGGCCAGCACTCTTCAAACCGGGTCAGTGGCATTTCCATTAGGACAATGCACCAGTCCACAACTCCATCCTTGTTACATACTATTTAACCAAGATAGGCATCAAGACAGTTCCCCACCCTTCCTATAGTCCAGACCTTTCCCCCTGTGACTTTGATTATTCCCTAAGCTCAGAGGCTGTCTTTATGAGACAATTGAGGAGATGAAAGAGGCTGTGACGAAGGTCATTGACACGCTCACACAAGAGGACTTCCAGGGGGCCTTCCAGAAGTTGTTGGAACGGTACAACGAGTGCATTGCAGCCGGAGGAGGTTACTTCGAAGGGAACTAGAGTTTCATATGTGTACTATCAATAAAAGTGCCCATACGAAAAAAGTCTGGAAACTTATTTAATGATCCTCGTATCTAATATGTGTATTAATAGGATTTGGAATTAAATAACCAATTAGGGTTTACATGCCATAGAATCCGACCAACTAACCAAACAACCGAAAACGTAGCGTCCTGAGTATTAAGCTAAAATGGATCTGATAGTAAGGTTCTATTTCTAGTCGCTCTGTCAGACGCCACCGCAACTGAGAGGTAAAATCCGCTAATGAGTGGATATAACATTAAATGGTATCTGATGATGAGAATCCAATCCTGGAGCTTTGGGGAATGTGGAGTACCCCTTAATTACCATTACTCCCAGGTCAACTCAGACTCGGAGTTTTAGTAACTGTTAGGGTCTCATTCATGGGTCAAATAGAACTGTTCAGTCATTTATTTAGGGTTTTTGAGATGAGTTTGTTGAAAGTATACAGTGTACTAATAATCTATATTAGATTGAAATACTTGATAAATAGGATTTCTGATGTTAAATAATTATACTTGACAGCATTCACCTGCGTGTAAACAAATGATTGACATTAAATATAATTATTAGTGTTTGATAGGAATACTTGAAATCATTTAACTGTGTATAAACAAATGAGCTCTGGCAACTCATTTAAAAATAAAGTTACCTAAAAACTATTCGCTTACAAATTAATCATATATTTAAAAAATGAGTAGGTCCACAAAGAGAAACATACTGTATGTAAGAACAAAATGAATAATTCTTATAGAGATACAAACCTCTTGGTGGACCGACTCATTTTTTAAATATTTACTTAGATAGATAGATAGATAGATAGATGAAAAAAAACTTTTTTGTTGGTCCAAAGACAGAATAAAAATATTTTAAAATGAGTTGGTCCACGAAGAGATTTGTATTTTTAAAATTTTAGAATTTTTGAATTTTTTAAAAAATTTTTTAATGAATAAATTTTTAATAAATTTTTGATAAATAGAAAACTACAAATCTCTTCTTAGACCTATATATATATATATATAGCGAAGAAGTAATCGTGTTGCCATTAGCGTCTATTGCAAGCCTCTTCGTAGTTGAATTGAGGTCTCGGCTACCGTTGAACGGATGTATGTAAACAATAGTAATTGTGATTCATAACCGTTTAAAATGTACTTCGCAGCTAATATCTCCTCGTGGCTGAATGGTTAGAAGCTTTGGCTTGGCGTTTGAGTCAACCGGGTTTCGATCCAACCTACGGGAAGATACTGTCTAGCCACACTGATGAGTTCTGATAGAATGAAACAGATCTGTCTGTGGATGACTATATATATATATATATATATATAATCCAGATTTGGCATTAAATAATCCACAAGAGCTGATAGGCCATGAAACAAAAACACCGAACATACAATAACCTGCAGCAGCCTATGATAAAAAGATATCCCTAAACATATTCACTTAAACAGAAAAAGGATTCTACAACTGTATTATATTCTTTAGACGGACGCCCG
>OY757916.1:14712811-14727811 GCA_963585895.1 Sepioteuthis lessoniana | reverse complement strand
TGAAAGGCCATATTTAGCACCACATACTGTAGTGAACAGTTCTCCAATATGAAGCTTGACAACAGTAAGCAATGGTCAAATCTTCTCTTGTCTCACATGCTCTTTGAGTCAACCTCGTCTTTCAATCTTGATATCAAATCTTTGGCAGGACATACTGCATTAAAAAAGGCTCCAATATGAAGCTTGACAGCAGTAAGCAATGGTCAAATCATCTCTTGTCTACCATGATCTTTGAGTCAACCTCAGCTTTCAATCTTGATATTAAATCTTTAGCACTACTTACTGTTTTGAAAAGTTCTAAAAAAATGAAGCATGCCAAAATCACGCTACATCGGCAACTGTTAAATTATCACTTGTCTGATGTTATTCTTCCATCAAACTCTTCATTTAGTCTTGATATTACATGTTTTTATGATTACAAACTACATCAGATGTCTCATTTATTAATTATGATTGTTACTTTGTGAATTTATCTATTTTATTCTGTTCTTTTATAATCGCAGCACCGGGCTCTCCTCAGTCAGACTTTGTTTCACTCGTGCTCAAAAGAAAAGTCATGAAGAAATATGATTTCGAGTAAGGGTGTAACGACAGTTTGCTTTTGCTTCTGTTGACGGAGCACATCAGCCTGTAAATTAAATGTTGAAATCACATAAACAGAAAACTTGATTGGCGCGCACTAAATCACCGCCAACACACAGCAGAAAACAACTTTCTGACTTTCTTAGTTCGATTTATGTTTTAACCTAACTCTTCCACCAACATTAACATGCGACGCAAAGTTAGTGTTTTTTTAGCTGAATACAACCGGTTTGAGTTCCTCCGTCTAGACTGGTTGTTTAACCAAGGTTAAATACGAGGATCATTAAATAAGTTTTCAGACTTTTTTTGTATGGGCACTTTTATTGATAGTACACACATGAAACTCTAGTCCCCTACGAAGTAATCTCCTCCGGCTGCAATCCACTTGAACCGTTCCAACAACTTCTGGAAGGCCCCATGGAAATCCTCTTGTGTGAGCGTGTCAATGACCTTCGTCACAGCCTCTTTCATCTCTTCAATTGTCTCATAACGACAGCCTCTGAGCTTAGGGAATAACCAAAAGTCACAGGGAGCAAGGTCTAGACTATAGGGACGCTGAGGAACTGTCTTGATGCCCATCTTGGTCAAATAGTCTGTGACAAGGATGGAGTTGTGGACTGGTGTATTGTCCTGCTGGAAATGCCACTGAGCCGATTTGAAGAGTGCTGGCCTCTTCGGATGGAATGTCTTGCTGAACTCCCTTAAAACCTCAAAATAGTAACCCTAACCCTAACCCTTTGGCTAAGCAACGCTGGTGTATTGACTTCTTTACTCCTCCCACACCTCTCATCATCCCTCACAGACTCCCTGCCTTCTTGAATCTCTTATGCCACTCAAAAACTGATACTCGATTCATGCAAGATAGTCGAAAAGCAGTCTGAAGCATTCCACACGTCTCTGTGGCATTTTTTCCAAGTTTAAAACACAATTTTATTGCATATCGTTCTTCCTTACGTCCAGATTGCATTTTTGAAATTCACCAGCTGTGTATTCCAATTGCTGCTGTAGCTGTTCATTTGAACGTGAAATCATAAAAATTGGTCCGTCTTCTCACACAATGTATAGCAATAACATACTGAATTCTCAAGTGTCTACGACAATTCTAAATGCCTGTAAAAAAAAATTATGGAAACTTATTGAATTCACATGTAACCTAGTCTGCCCTACTATTTACCCAGTGATGGAGGAAGAATGTTTGGCTTCATACTGTTCTTGGACCCCTTCGCTACGAGCAAGATGCGACACAATATCATAAGGCAAAAAAGTACCCGGACATCAGCTTTCATTTGAACTAACTTAATGAAAATACAGTTTTCTTCGCCATTGTCAATAGAGTCTTTCAAGGAGATACATTCTCTCCATTTATCATTATAATCTGCTTAGATTACGTTCTGCGAGCGTCTGTAGATCTTATAAAAGAAATGGGTTTCATATAAAAAAAGACAAAAACAGATTATATCCCACAGACTAAGCAGAAGATCTAACACTCCACGCAAATGCACCAGCCAAAGCCTAATCCTTGCTGCATCATCTGGTGCAAACAGGATGTGGCATCGGCCTCTATGTGAACACAAATAAAACAGAATTCGTGTGTTTTAAATAAAAGTTACAAGCCTCTGAAATTTATAGAATAGTACACATACCTCAGCAGCAATATCTCATCTACTGAAAGAGATATCAAAATACGCATAGAGTAGGTATAGACTGCCATTGACAGGTTTGTTGATCATGTGGAAATCTGAAACAAGATTTCTTAAAAGCTGTTGCTGTGCCAGTACTTCTGTATGGCAGCACCACCTGGACTTTAATGAAATACACGAGGGAAAAAAAACTAGATCGGAACAAAACAAGAATTTTACGTGCTGTTTTAAACAAATCATGGAAGCAATGCCTCACAAAACAGTAACTGTACAGCCACTAACCTCTCATCTTACAAACCATCGAAATGAGACGAACAAGACATTTTGGACAAGGCTGGAGAAGCAAGCACGAACTCATAAGCGACATGGACGCGCCAGTGCTGACCGTACTGCAAGGATTTATTTATCAGCTTTCTAGTTAGTTATATATCATCTCTGTACGGACACTGGATGCAGTCTAGAGAAACGATGGATTATGAAGTTTAAATAAATATATAGAAACCATCGAAAAATCTCCATCTATACTCGCTTGGTTAATTAAACGAAAATATTTTTGATGCACCCAAATAAAATTCGCAAAATTAAAAACAAAAAGGCGCTTAAAGTAAGGCGAAAAATTGGAGAATGTTATATCTAGTAATTTACTTAGCTTTTTGCTTAGATGTGGCACAAGGCCATATGAATGGGGCACCCAATGAGACTCGAACTCACCCGTGTAGGTTTGCTAGTCTAGCTTGCTAACCATTACGCTACCCGAGGTGCCCAGGAGAGTGTTATATCTATGGTGAACTGATCTTCTTATGAGGCGGTAAAACAGAGAAACGTTGTTGTATACTCAACACAATAATAATGAGCGACACAGTTCTTAGAAAAATATACCTCTCACTTTATTTGAAAGGGTTGTGTGTGAGAGGGAGTTGGAGACCGAACAGAACTGTAACATATTGACCCCCATTCTAATGGCCATCAGCGTTTCTTTCCCGTTCTCCTGGGCTGCTCAACCGGGGGCCTGGGGGCCCAGCCTCTCTGGATGCTGGTTTTCTCTACCGCATCTTATCTCCAAATGGTCTGATCCCCAACTGCTCAGTCGTGGGCCTGAGGGCTCCACCTGCTGGGTGCTGGCTTTCTCTACCGCATCTTGTCACCAACTGGTCTGGTCTCCAAACTGCTCTGAATTATATAATAGTTCAACGCACACCTTCTTGTGGGCGTCACAATTTTGCACTCTTTCAACCTGTCCACGGTCAAGGTTATAATATCCTAATCGACCGGATGCACCTGTTATTTACACTGGTGCATTTCCTATTTTGACCGTCCAGCCGGGTCGTCGGTCAATATACAACAGCGTAACTTACCTCAAATGTTGGACCTTCTTTTATTTATTCACTTTTGTTCCGTCTCTGAGTCTGTAAGAATATATGGTAAGGTAAATGTGATAAAAAAAAGTTTTTTTTCTTTCTTTTGATTGATTCATTCATTCCTACATATCACTTATGCTTTCTTTTCTTTTTTTCATTTTTTTCTTTTCTTTCTTTTGAGGGAAAGAAAAATAAATGAAAAACGTAAAAGGGAAAAATAAAAAATGAAAGAAAAATATAGAAAACGAGAGAGAAATGAAAAGAAATGAGAAAGGAAAAATAAAAGAGAATGAAAGTATAAATAGACATATCTCGTGAAGGAGCCAAAACGAAGAAAAGAATAAACGAATATCTGAAAACAAAAACAAAAAAAAAAAACACAAACACACACACACACACACACACACACACACACACACACACACACAAAAAACGAAAGACAAAAGAAAGAAAGGAAGAAAAAAATGAAAATATTTGATAAGAGAAGGAACGAAAAAAAAAAAAGGAAAGAAGAAAAGGTTGTAAAGTGAAAAAGAAGAACAATACAAAAGAGAAAGTAAACTCAAAGAAAGAAAGAAAGAAAGAAAGAAAGAAAGAAAGAAAGAAAGAAAAGAGAAAGTAAACGTAAAGAAGGTTAAAATAAATAAAGAAAGAAAGCAAACTCAAGGAGGGTTAAAAAAAGAAAGAAATAAATAAAGAAAGAAAGAAAGAAAACACCAAGAAGGTTAAAAGAAAAAAAGAAAGAAAAGATAAAGCAAGCTCAAAGGTTAAAAGAAAGAAAGAAAGAAAGAAAGAAAAAAAAAGAAAGAAAGAAAACTCAAAGAAAGTTGAAAGAAAGAAAGAAAGAAAGAAAGAAAGAAAAACTCATGGATAAGTTTAAAACAGGGAAAAAACATTTGTCAAAATATAGCGAAAAAAAAAAAAAAAGAAAGAAAAGAGATGAAGAAAGAAAAATAATTCCAGAAAGAAAATCTGTGCAGCAAATTGAAAAGTGAAAATAATAGAAAAATACACAGAGAGAGAGAGAGAGAGAGAGAGAGAGAGAGAGAGAGAGAGAGAGAGAGAGAGAGAGAGAGAGAGGGTTTGGAGGAGGGTGGTTAATGGTGCACAAGTAAAGCAAAATGGAAAATAAAGATAAATTTGTAGAAAGAATTACATGGTAACAAGTCAACGTCAAATTGATTTAAAGGACTCGAATATTTGCAATCTCCATCTTTGCTATTCCACTAATCCCTACCCACACCATAGACGCCGACTACAAACAAGCTAACTCGCCACAAATAATAATTTAATGTTAATTACATTGGAAAAACGCGAAGGGTGGGAAGACTGGCGCGAAATTTTGATGAGAATTTTATGATTAGAAGACCCTGAAACAAGAGAAGATTTGTAGCCTCGTTTAGAGCGAAAGCAAGTTGAGGTACAATGACCTATATTTTACATACAAGGATGAATGAAATAAAGAAGTTAATGGTAATTATTATCTGAGTATCACATAAAATTAAGGAAAATACTTAAGAAAAAATCCCGAATAGAAGAGCCTGCTTGCCTTCAAAATCAGCATTTGAAAACTGATCTGCTCTTTCAATCAAATACAGGCATCAGAATGACATACGTAGCTATGCAACTTATCTACTCTCGCGAGGAGCGTGGTTGGTAGTTATTCACGAAAAAGATAGAATGGGCAATCCGAGCTCAAATTCATGCCGAGGCTGTTATTTTTTTTTTTTTCATTTCACTTCTGGCTGGTGTCCTTAGAAAAGTTATAAAACCATTATTTCTCCTCTGTGTTTACGGGTAAAAGCTTGGGTAGAATGGGCCCACCCCGCCTTTGGAAGGACAAATAATTTAGAAGAAAAACACTAAATTCAAACTCCCCAACTAAAAAATCTGTATGGTTGGATAAAATTTCACGATGTAAAAATGGTTTTGCTTTTTGATAAGCAATTAACAGAAGAATGGTGCACCAATGTGCCAAAGATTCTACCGAACAACCCTCTTCAAGTGTTGAATTCAAAATCTTTCATTCTCCTAGAGTGGTTTCTCAACCAAAGCTAAAAACCCAGTCTGCCCAAATACTTACTCATAGCTAGTTAGGGGAAGAACAAATAGATTCAAACCTTTCTCAATGCTATTAACTCGACGTGAAAAGCAGTCAGAACTGAACCCGGATGACCGAATCCAATTTTTAACACGGTAACAGTTACGCTATCATGCCTTACATATGCGTGTTCGTTCATAATATTGCCCAGTCGGCTGGGGCTGTAGAATACACCGACTGCACCTCTGCAGAGGGGTAAGACCCCCACCCAACGAGTGTCCTGATATATGACACTAAACAATCTGATGGTGAGGTTCCAGCAATGCTGGAGCTATGGGGAATGCGGATACCCCTTCATTGCCATCGCTCCCAGGTCCACTCTGGCCCGGAGTGGTAGTACCTGATAGAGCCCTATCTATGGGTTAAATAGAACTAACAGCATACTTATGCTAAAATGAATTGAGTAAACTGAATGGCTTGAAATAGAAACGTTTTTGACAATTAAACCGTACTTACACTTAAACTGCGTGCTTATATTTAACTGAATTATTACAAATAGAACTATTTTTCGACATTAAAACTGTGTTTACACTTAACTGAATTATTACATATAACTGCTTGAATAGTTTGAAATGGAAATGTTTTTGACAATTAAACTGTACTTATGCTAAACTGAACTGTTTACATAAAAATGGATTTGGCGTTAAATAACCTACAAAGGTTGATATGCCATAAAACCAAACCAAATTAAATCAAATCAAATCGTTCATAATATATCTATTTACCAAAGTCTTTTGCCCGAGCAGGATGTGACACAAGGTTAATTTCTAAGATGAGCTTAACAGAGTTGAATTAAGGGTTTTCTTTCTCCTAGGTCGGTTGCCGTACCAGAGGTTAAAGAGCCCAGTTTGCCTCTCCATTCACCCATAGTTAGAAGGAGAATAGCTCGTTCATAATGTAAACATTTTTGTGAAAATGCCGAAAAAGAAATGTGTTGTGTGTGGAACTAAGTTTGCAATAGAAGTTGTTATTGCTTGAATCCAGATTTTATAGGCAGGTCTGTTACTTATAAAAGCTTCTGGTATTATGTACATGATCATTTATAGTGTGTAGTTCTAAGTGTTTTGTGTATCCCTGGTAAATCCCAGAGAACGGAGATTCGACTGGCAGATGAAACCAGCGCCTTTTCATGGAATACTGAATTGAATAAATGACAGAGGAAGTGTCTTTTTCATTAAAAACTCAGATGCATCATTATGGAAATGAATTGTGTCGCCTTCTAGCGGCGATTGGAAAAGTTATCTCGCTAGCAAGGAAGGTAAATCCTGCAAGCTAAAAATATATTCTATGCGACGGCTTCATTGTTCTTGGAGTATTTGTTATTCTTTGCATCGAAATGAATGGACCAAGGACAAAGGACCCAGTCTGTTCGAGTGATTTGAATCTATCTGATGGTGAGTTACCAGATCTGGACATCTGGAAAGTGCATTCGGAGCTGCATTTGGACATCTGGAAAGTGCAGAGTATCCTTTCAGTATTAAACTTGAAGGTCTGCTCTGAACCATAATGGTTGAACCAGTTAAAAATGATTCGTATTCTATAGAACCGTGTTAAAAAAACTCTTAAGAAAAAAACCACACAAAAATGCGAATATTAATCTACAATAAACGCGATTACCGAGCCTCTGGGCTTAAACTAAACCTAGAAGAATTAACATGCCGTTAACAATCAACCAATCAGTTAATCAGAATCGATCTGTTTCCTTCCTCTCGACTACCCATAGTTGGGAAGATAAACTGGGTTTTTTAAAGAGAGAGGAAAATTCTAAATTTAGTCCAGCTGTACTCTGCTTAAAACTGACATCGTGTCACCTCCTGTCTATGATGGAGGAGTTGGGTAAATTCAGACATGCGACAAAAAACTTTATTTCTACAGTGCGAACGCCGCTTTATATGCATTTTGGCCTGCATTCCGCAACCATAAAAATATGCATATGATACTGACATATCATTACCTGATATTGCAAAAGAAATCCATACGACATAAAGCAATACTCTTGAACTGTTTTTTTATAAGCGTGCTATGCTGGCTCTTTTTCTTCGCTGCCGAAAATGCATCGCGAATGGTTGAAAAAAAATAGTGTTTTGTTCCTGAAAACCTGTCTTATCTAACGGTATTGTGTCCTCTGTATTTACCGTTTGGCTGCTCTCAATAACAAGTTAAAAAAAAAAATAATAAAAAACAAAAAACAAAAAAATTCATGAGTTATCGACAGAAAGGTTCAACCTCTACTGCTTTATCACCACTTGACATCGTAAGACAGCATGATAAAAAATGAGGGATTAATTATTCATTGCTAGTAAAAATGCACAGCCAGTGATGGAAAAAATAGTGCTTTGTAGCTGAAAACCTACTCTATCCAAAGGTATTATCATGGATCCTTTATCGGTCGTAGTTTCTATGATTATAAATAGTAGGCTTGACTTTTGATTTTTGACTCGTACAAAATCTCCTGAGACATTAAGCTTAGCTTAGCTAAGTTTGGTGCAAGGCCAGAAATGTGGAGCACTCATTGAAAACCGGACACATTTTCAATGGTCTGAATATTGCACCATAAGAAGCATTCGTGGCTGCATTGTGAATAAATTTGGTGATTTATTTAATATATTATACTGTAATAAGCAAACGTTTTTATATACTTTACCTAAATGAGATTAGAATATTATCACAGTATCATATATATATATATAGAGAGAGAGAGAGAAAGAGAAAGAGAGAGAGAGAGAGAGAGAAGAGAGAAGAGAGAGAACGAAAGTCAAAGAGAAAGGTGGAAAGACGATTGTAGGAGATGTCAATTTTCTTGAGATGCGAATTTAGAAAAAGATTGGTTTAAATTTGGGACAAATAGTACTAATTCAAATTGGGTAGCTGAAATAACAGACGAGTTTAACTGAGTGATTCCAGGAAAAAAAAAATTGGTCTAATGATCATTATAGCTTAGATTATCTTATATTTTAAATCAGTTCATAGTTAAAATCTGGCAGGTGCTTGATTTTCAAGCGTTCTTCCTTAAAAGCTAATTCCACTGGCAAAATGTCCAAATAAATAAATTAAAAAGAAAATGTCTAGAAAACGCGCAAAAAATATACCCAATTGCAAAGAAATCGATTCAAAAACACATTTATGCCCACGTGAATTTACATAAGCGCATATACATCCTTTGACTGGACAACTTTGGTAGTGTAATGGTTAGCAAGCTTGACTAGTAAACCTAGACGAATTCGGTCTTGTGCCGCATCGAAGCAAAGAGCTTCGTAAATTACTATACATACTTTGACTATCCAGTGTATACATTTATGTTTTTGAAACACAGGTCTCTCAAAATAGTGAGCAATAGAGTTGAATAGGCAAATATTACCATGAAAAGGAAGATTCGGCCTCAAATTTCGTACCACCATCCGGCCCTGACGTAGAACACGGTAATGAAATAGGGGCAATATTTTCGGAGCTGTCCTCTTACAAGTTCTGCAGGCAAGGCAGACTCTTACCCATCACTGGAAAAAATGCATAGCCAATAGTGGTGACTATGTACGAAAATAGTGTTTTGATGCTAAAAGCTTGCTCTATCTAAAGGTGTTATTGTGTTCCTTTCATCCAAATTTATGTGAAAATACATAGAAGTCTTTACCTTTCCAGCATCTAGTTCATAGCTTTCCTCACTATCGAAAATGTATAGCCAATGAAGGTAACTATGTAGACGAATAGTGTTTTGTAGCTGAAAACCTGCTTTATCCAACGCAATTATTTTGGCTCCCTGTGTCTATCATAGTTTCTGTGGATATAAATGAGCGTTCATTTATTTCTATTCACAGATCGTATTTTCTCGATCAGTTTTTGCCCATAAATCTTTGCTTTAATTTGCGTAGTTCCAACAAAAAATATCGTTTCTTATTTATGAATTGGTCTAGTGTATTTTTTAAATAACATATCCACTCCTTAATGCCAAAATTTGATTAATTTCTAAATGCTTGATTGTAATCATAAATATATTTCCAATGCTTCATTGCATTAAAAAATACATTTTGTCTCTCTAATCATTTAGGTAAAAAAAAAGAAAAAAATGAAAAAAATATACACGATTTTAAGTGTTCCTTTCAAATAACGATAATTTATAATCATGGTTTCAAGTTACAATTTCTCAATGATAGACACGACTGGTTGGGAAAGGCGATCCGCTGGGACTGTGCAAGAAGTCAAGTCTGGCCATACGAACAAGTGGTATAAGCTCAACCCGGAAATCCATCTTGGAGAATGAGACGCACAAAGTTCTCGGGGATTTTGAGACACAATATCATCATCTCATCATCTTGTCGTGCCATTAGCACGGATATCCCTGACCCTCTATCACCACCCCTGCCTATCGTTCATCGCTTCCGGGCTAAACCCCGTATCCTTACAGAGCTACTGTATGTAGGTGAGAGCTGGTCGCGCTGCCTTTGCCTGGCCATGTGAAGGGGTCCATAGGAGTACATCACTTATGAGCTCGTCCCTACTTCTCCAGCAGTGTCCCACATGTCTGGTTCGTCTAATTTTGATAGTTTTCGTGATGGGTGGTAGGTGGCCGTATAGCTGCTGCTTTGTGGGGTGTTGCCTCCAGGACTTGTTCAATATTGCTTGCAGCGTTCTTGTGTAGTTGCCGTCAAGCTTTTTTTCTGTTTCATTAGCGTCCATGTAGTGCATCCATACAGCAGTATCAACACGACCGCTGCCTTGAAGAAACTACGTTTCATTTTATCGGTCTGGTCTGACTTCCATATGACCGATATTCTATTGATAGCTGTCCATGATTTTGCTAGTCGCGTGTCGATGTCTGGCTCGGTTGATGAGACACTGCTTCCTAAGAAGGTGAACTTGTTAACTAGTTTCATAGAGCTATCGTTTAGTGTGGAAATGTCACCTGTTTGATTAAAGCACAAACATATCACTTAATCTCAACCAAACGACCAGACCAAGAGATAGTTAACAAGAAATAAAAATAAAAAAGAGAACCTACCGAATTGTGTATTTTGCCGTTCAGGCTGACGAGAGATTAAAAGAAAACAAAAAGAGAGGTCAGTACCAAGACATAGCTAGAGAACTAAAAGAAAAACTATGGATCGTGAATGTGACGGTGACATCGATTGTAATTGGCACACTTGGAACAATCCCTAAAGGACTGGTAAAGAGATTGGAAAATTAGGAAATAAGAGAAAAGTGGAGACCATCTGAACTACAGTATTATTAAGAATACTGAGAAGAGTCCTGGAGATTTGATGAGACTTGATGTCACTCACACTCGAGTGAGAAACCGTCAGCTAATGTTGGAGTGAAAAACTCACCAAGAATAAAATGATGATAGAAAGGACCAACCTGTCCATAAAAACACAGAGAGAAATGAAAGAAAACGAAAACGAGCTGAAGAAACTGTGGAATATGAAAGTGACTTCCCAGGTCTTTCCTGGTCTGGAAAAGAGACTGGGCGAACAGGACACCAGAAGAAGAATGGAGACGATCCACACTACATCAGAATTAAGATCAGCTTGGATACTTAAAAGAGTCCTGGAAACCTGAGGAGACTTGCTGTTACTTAGACTTCAGTAAAAAAAATATCGTCAGGTGTAAAATCTACGTATAAAGCGGCTTATTCCGTCAAGGAAAATTTGGTAACTCTTTTTATTTTACTGGCGCAATCATCACTGAATAGATAAATAAAAAAGTAAAAAATTAAAAAGTTAAGAGTTATGCCTAAAATGTATTAGATAATAGATAAAAGGTACCTGATGCCTGGCCCAGTCAGATGGGGCTGCAGAACACACTGAATCCATCTCTGCAGAGGGTAAGACTCTCCCAACGAGTGTCCTGTATATGGCACTTAACAATCTAATGGTGAGGTTCCAGTATTGCTGGTTGGTTGGTTGTTAGGGTTTTATGGCATATCAACCTTTGTAGGTTACTAAACGCCAAATCCATTTTTATGCAAATAGTTCTATTCCAAACAATTCAGTTTAGGATGAGTACACAGTTTAATCGTCAAAAACTTTTCTATTTCAGTCATTCAGTTTATTCAAACAGTTCTAATTCAGTCAATTCAGTTTAGTATGAGTAAAGATTTTGTTTACACACAGTTAAATGTCAAAACAGTTCTATATATAACAGTTCAGTTTAGTGTAAGTAGAGTTACAATGTCAAAAACAGTTTCATTTCAGACAATTCAGTTTAGCATAAACATACAGTTTAAATGTAAGTACACAGTTTAATTGTCAAAACCATTTCTATTTCAAGCTATTCAGTTTATTCAAACAGTTCTAATTCAAACAATTCAATTTAGCATAAGTAATGCAATTAGTGGACCTCGGAGCAATGGCAATGAAGAGGTGCTCCACATTCCCCAAAGCTCTAGCATCAACGTAACTTCATGATCACATTGTTTACTGTCATATCCAGGATACTCGTTGGGGTGAGGTCTTACAAATCATATATATACGAGGTGCATACGATAAGTTTCCAGACTTTTTTCGTATGTGCACTTTTATTGATAGTACACACATGAAACTCTAGTCTCCTTCGAAGTAATCTCCTCCGGCTGCAATGCACTTGTTGTGCCTTTCCAACAACTTCTGGAAGGCCCTATGGAAGTCCTCTTGTGTGAGCGTGTCAATGACCTTCATCACAGCCTCTTTCATCTCGTCAATTGTCTCATAATGACAGCCACTGAGCTTAGGGAATAACTAAAAGTCACAGGGAGCAAGGTGTGGACTATAGGGAGGGTGAGGAACTATGTTGATGCCCATCTTGGTCAAATAGTCTGTGACAAGGATGAAGTTGTGTACTGATGCATTGTCCTCGTGGAAATGGCCTTTGTATTTATAATTCATGCATCGTTTCCTCGTGTAAATTGGATTAAACACTGGTAAATTAGTTACATCTTGTAATTTGATATTCAATTAATTTATTTTATATAAACTGAATTCTAAGATATCCCTTTTAAAATTAATTCATGAGATATTTTTAGTAAAACGAAAAAAGAAAAGAAAATAAGATAATCTAATCCTAAATATAAAAATATAGATTTAACGTAAAAAGAAAAATAATGAAAATACTTGAAATTTTAATTCTTATCCATGATAAAAGATTTTTTAATTAATAAGATAATAATGAAATTATGAACTAAATGTCACTGCCTGACCGAAGAGATCCCGATGTTCACTTGTTACGAGGATCATTAAATAAGTTTCCAGACTTTTTTCGTATGTGCACTTTTATTGATAGTACACACATGAAACTCTAGTCTCCTTCGAAGTAATCTCCTCCAGATGCAATGCACTTGTTGTACCTTTCCAACAACTTCTGGAAGGCCCCATAGAAGTCCTCTTGTGTGAGCGTGTCAATGACCTTTGTCACAGCCCCTTTCATCTCATCCATTGTCTCATAACGACAGCCTCTGAGCTTAGGGAATAACCAAAAGTCACAGGGAGCAAAGTCTGGACTATAGGGACGGTGAGGAACTGTCTTGATGCCCATCTTGGTTAAATAGTCTGTGACCAGGATAGAGTTGTGGACTGGTGCATTGTTCTACTGGAAATGCCACTGACCCGATTTGAAGAGTGCTGGCCTCTTCCCTAGGAATCTCTTGCTTCAAAACCTCAACATAATAACCCTAACCCTGACCCTTTGGCCAATCAACTCTGGTGTATTGACTTCCTTACTCCTCCCACACCTCTCATCATTATGCCACTCAAAAACTGATGATCGATTCATGCAAGATGCCCCAAAAGTAGTCTGAAGCATTCCATACGTTTCTGTGTCATTTTTTACCAAGTTTAAAACAGAATTTTATAGCAACTCGTTCTTCTTAAGTGTCAGATTGCATTTTTGAAATTAACCAGCTGTGACAATCAGGTTTTAGTAGGGTGTTTTCCAATTGCTGATGTTGCTGTTCATTCAAACCTGAAATCATAAAAATTGGTCAGTCATCTCATAAGATGTATAGCAATAACATACTGAATTGTCAAGAGTCAACGATAATTGTAAAAACCTGTACAAAAAGACTGGAAACGTATCGTATGAACCAAGTATACATATATATATATATATATATATATATATATATATATATATATATATATATATATATATAAATTGCATTTGACATTAAACGATTCAAAATGTTAAATATTCCTTGAAACAAAACAAACCCCAACACATTATGGATCGATTTTCTGGTCGTATATAGGTTCCACGTGGTGGGGTTAGTCAAGTTGGTGAATTGAAAACGCAGGAACAATGGTTGGTTGATATCCTTGCAAACCACTTTGGTAAAAAAAGAAAGAAAGAACGTGAAAGAAAGTAAGGGACAAATGAAGAGAGGTTAGGTTGGAAAGAAAGAGTGAAAGAAATGATCCAAAGAAAAAGGAGAAAAGGAAAAGGAAGAAAGTGAAAGAAACGGCAAGATATAGGGAGATTTGTATAGTCTCATCCTCTTACTACACGTTAACCCCATCCCAAATCAAAAACAACCCTCTATAATCCCCACCCACAAAAAAGAAACACCGGATGAATTTGAATTTTTAAAATGGGTCGTGTTGCTATAATAAAAGGGAAGGCGTGATTAGCGTTACAGTTTTTATTGTAGGAAAGTTGGCGAGCTCAGTTCAAATCCCGGATGAGGCTTTTTGCATCTCACTTTATGCTAATGCCCTTGGAAATAATACGAATGCATCTCTTTTGCCCACCCCCTCATAAAAGCTATCGGTTGATAGATGAGAAAGTTGGGCTTTTTAGCCTTGGTATGTCAATTGGTGTAAGACAAGCAAAAAGTTCAATCAAGCTGTACACCGCTTAAATAGACATCGTGTCGCCTCATTTCATGGTGAAGAGGGTTTGTTTTATTTTTGTTTCCTTTTTGTTTAATGACATATCAACTTTTGTTGGTTATATAATGCCAAAGCTATCATTGTAAAAGGACAGTAGTAATACATGCAAGCTATCACATGTCATTTAGCGAGTAGATTGTCACCGTAAACTACAAGCTACTCTGACAGATGCCATGAAAAGGATTTAGGTAGTAGGGTACTTCGAAGTACCTAATAGGTTCAAGTATTTGTTTATGGTCACTACAAATATAATTATTTTCCAAACTTATCCTTCTTTGGTTTGGTGACTTTGTTTAATGGCATATCAACTTTCTTGGGTTATTTAATGCTAAAGACATCTTAATAGAAGAGAATTAGTAGTACTTTTTAATCGATAGCTGAAGGATTAAGGAAGTTGATAATTTCCCGAAGGATATTAGTTCAGAAGTGAACGTTATAGCACGACTGTAGCTCGAACTCGCATACTG
>OY757916.1:14475311-14707811 GCA_963585895.1 Sepioteuthis lessoniana | reverse complement strand
GTTGGGGAATTTGTTTAATGGAAAGATGCCGAAGTGTCATGTGTACTGCTGTTTCGGCTGGCCACATTCTGAGGCCTTACAATGATGGGGGTTGCATGTGTAAAAGATATTGCGTAGGCTGGGGGTGGAAAAAGTATAGGCGAATGGAGAAGTTATGTGTTTGTTACTAGCGGCGATAGTGATGGGGAGGGCGTTCTTAAAAGAGCTTGACAGGATGAGGGAAAGACCCAGTGAAGCATATTCGCAGGAAGAATCGCATAAAAAGGATGAACAAAGAAAGGGGAGATAAGTAAGATAATAACAAAAAAAAAAAAAGAAAGAAAAAAAATGAATGTGATAGACAAAAAGAAACGGAAACTCAGGCAGTTACCTGAATATTAAATTGTGAAGAGGAAGATGTGATAAAAACAAAGGAGAAGGAAAACGATTTAAAAAAGCGATAAAATGTATAGTTGATGCTGTGGGGGAGTGAAGGAAGTATGACATGAATGAAATTTCATCATATATCCGTGTATTAGTCGACTTTTAAAATATAAGTGCTTTGTCTTTATTCAACCCCTCTGCCACGTAAAGGATGTGATACGATTTTTAAACAGAATAAAACTGGGGTCAATTTAGGGTTTTTCTTCTCCAAGACTGGCGGCCATACCAAGGCTAAACAACTCAGTTTTCCCTGGGGTGGGGAAAAGAGAAGAATTCATATCTTTTCCAAGGGCATTAGCTAACAGCCTCGTCCAGCTCCTTGAGGGTAAGGTATTTGTTCCTTATGTGGTCAGCAGGGGTCTTGCCGGGGAAAAATCTAGAATTGGAACGATGAATACCGAGGTGAACCGTATTTTACTTTTGGTGGTTGATGCAACATAATCTTCCTGCTTGGAATCAACCTTCTCTGGAAACGTTGTACTGAGCTTTATAAAATTTATAAAAATACAGAGACATGGATAAAAGAAGGAAAAGTTCTGAGGACACCAGAACTGAATCAAAGAAAAATCTTATTTGCTAAGAAAGGAAAAATGAAAGAAATATACAAACGATATATATATATATATATATATATATATATATATAAAGTGATAGATAGATAGATAGAGAGAGAGAGAGAGTGAGAGAGAAAGAAAGAGAGAGAGGATTAAGTGAATTAAAGAGAGAAGAAATAAAGAAAACGTGGGAAAGAAAGAGTAAAGCGAATATAAGAGAGAAAAGAAACAAAGAGGAGAGAGTGAGAGGGGGAGAGAGAAAGAAGGGAGGAAGGAATGAATGAAGGAGGAAGAACAAAAGATAGAAAAGGGAGAAAGAAAAAGAGCAGAAGAGAGATAGATTGATAGGTAGGTAGGTAGGTAGAGAGAGAGAGAGAGAGAGAGAGAGAGAGAGAGAGAGAGAGAAAGTATAACCTGAACCAAAGAGACAAAAGAAAAAGAAGAAGAGGGAGAAAAGAAGGAAGAACAAAATAAAGAAAGGAAAGGAAGCAAAGAAAAAGAGTAGAAGAGAGAAAAAAAGATGAAGAGAATTAGAAAAAGAGAGAAAAAGAAGATTAAAGAAAGAAAGGGAAAAGAAGCGAGAGGGAGAAAATATAAAATGGATAAAAGAGAGAAAATAAACGAGGAAAAGAATAGAGATAAAGAAAGAGAACAAAAAGATAGAAAAGAAAGAGAAGGGAGAAAGAAAGGATAAAGTGAATTAAAAAGAGAGAAAACAAGAGAGAGAAACAGGAAAAGTTAATGAAAGAGGGAAAATGAATTAAAAATCTGGAAAAACCGGAAGAATGTAAAAGCGAATCTATTTATGTTCCAGCCAAATTATAAAAGAAAAAGAGAGAAAAAGACAAACGAAATAAAGTGATTAGGAATCAGACAAAAATGGCTTGGTTTGGTTGTGTTTTATGGCATATAAACCTTTGTGGATTATTTATTATCACAGCCTGTTTATTCATACATATATTGATATGCGAGGATCATTAAATAAGTTTCCAGACTTTTTTCGTATGGGCACTTTTATTGAGAGTACACCCATGAAAGTCTAGTTCCCTTCGGAGTAATCTTCTGCAGCTGCGATTCACTTGTTGTACCGTTCCAACAACTTCGGCAAGGCCCCATGGAAGTCCTCTTGTGTGAGCGTGTCAATGACCTTCGTCAAAGCCTCTTTCATCTCAATTGGCTCATAACGACAGCCTCTGAGCTTAGGGAATAACTAAAAGTCACAGGGAGCAAGGTCTCGACTATAGGGACGGTGAGGAACTGTCTTGATGCCCATCTTGGTTAAATAGTCTGTGAAAAGGATGGAGTTGTGGACTGGTGCATTGTCCTGGTGGAAATGCCACTGACCCGATTTGAAGAGTGCTGGCCGCTTCCGACGAAATATCTCCCTGAACTCCATTAAAACCTCAACATAGTAACCCTAACCCGTTGGCCAATCAACTCTGGTGTATTGACTTCCTTACTCCTCCTACACCTCTCATCATCCCTCACAGACTCCATGCCTTCCTTGAATCTCTTTTGCCACTCAAAAACTGATGCTCGATTCATGCAAGATGCCCCAAAAGCAGTTTGAAGCATTCCATTCGTTTCTCTGGCATTTTTTCCAAGTTTAAAACAGAATTTTATTCCATATCGTTCTTCTAAAGTGTCCTCACGTCCAGACTGCATTTTTGAAATTCACCAGTTGTGACAATCAGGCTTTAGTAGGGTGTATTCCACTTGCTGCTGTAGCTGTTCATTTGAACGTGAAATCATAAAAATTGGTCAGTCATCTCATAAGATGTATAGCAATAAGATACTGAATAATTAAAAATCTATGACAACTTTAAATTACTGTACGAAAAAAACAAGGCTAGAAACTTATTGAATGCACCACAATTAGATATACATGATTTGTAAGTGAATAGTTTTTCTGTAACTTTATTTTAAAATGAGTTCGAGCTCATTTGTTTGCAAACAGTTAAATGGTATCAAGTATTACTATTTCACATTAATAATTCTATTTATCATGATTGGTTGGTTGGTTGTTTAGGTCTTATGGCGTATCAACGTTTGTAGGTTATTTAACGCCAAATCAATTTTTATGAAAATAGTTCTATTTCAAACACTTCAGTTTAGCATAAATAAGCAGTTTGAATGCAAAAATTAGTGTAGTGAAGGAAGTACGGTTTAGTTCTATTTAACTTATAGATAGGACCCTTATCAGGTGCTACCACTCCGGGCCAGAGCGGACCTGGGAGCAATGGCAACAAAGGGGTACTCCACATTCCCCAAAGCTCCAGCATTATTGGAACCTCACCATCAGATTGTTTAATGTCATATCTAGGAAACTCGTTAGTGGGGGGGTCTTACCCCTCTGCAGAGGTGCACTCCGTGTATTCTATATATTTATTTTTTATTTCTATCTAATTTAAAATTTATTATTTGTGTGCACGCAGCTGATTATTTTAATCATTTGTTTACACACAGTTAAATGGTTTCAAGTATTGCTTTCTAACTCTAATACAGGGTAGAACGATAAAATTATCGTCCTAAAGAAAATTATTTTAAAACTTTTATTGAAAAAATCAATTCAGCTAACTTGATTATGTAGTAGAGCTGACATCTACTGGATGGAACGATAAAATTGTCGTTCTAAAGAAAACAACACTACAGCTTTATTTTAAATCTTTTATTGAAAAAATCAATTTGCACCAGGGGATCACCACACTCTTCAGCACATCCAGGTACACTTTGGTGTTGACTTTCAAGTCGACTTCGAAGATATGAGGTGGCATGATATGACCCTCACTTGAAACCACACCAAAGACCATAACCGTAGCCGGAAACTTTGTTTTCATCACCCTGGGCACGTCCCTGTTATTCGTAGCAATCCAGATTTGCATTTTGAGGGTGATGGCAATGGTCCTGTTGTCATAACTTGGATCGGTAGAGAGCAAGATTTGTACAGCGGTGCACTTCCGATCTACCTCGTTGAACATTGTGTCACTTTCAGACATGATAGAACGCTCCTATCGCTCTTGGGATTTGTACAAAACTGGTCTGCAACATAAAAAGAAAACCAGTTTTCATTAAACGGAAATGGAATCATGTTGTCTTTTCTAGGGCGACAATTTTATCTTTCCACCCTGTAATTCCATGTATTAAAAGGATTCGAGTATTGCTATCTAATTCTGATTATTTCATTTAACATTCATAATTTGTTTGCACATAGTTAAATTATTACTATTCAACATGAGTAATTCTATTTATCATGTATTCCTACCTAATATAAATTTCTTGCTCACAGCAGAATAGTTTCAGATAACTAATACCAATTCCTTGTAAGAGATTGGAAAGTTTTATTTGATCCAGTGATCTTACCCTTACTGGTACTACCACACCGCAGCCCTGTCGGTTGGAGCTGCAGAATACACCGACTGCATCTGTGCAGAGGGGTAAGACTCCCCTAACGAGTGCCCTACATACGACACTAAAAAATCAGATGACGTGGATCCAGTATTACTGGAGCTTTGTGAATGCAGAGTATTCCTTTATTGCCATCACTTCCTGGTCCATTCTGGCCCAGAGTAGTAACACCAGATTGGATTATATCTCTGGGTTGAATAGAACTGTTTGACATTTAAACTGAGTGCAAACAAATGACTGATGTTTAATTGAAAGGTTAGTTATACAAAATAATACGTGGAACCATTTTACTTTGTTGATATGCTAAAATGAATTGATAGAAATAGAAATGTTTGTTATTTAACTGTGAGTAAAAATGACTAATGTTCAATTGAACTGTTAGTGTTAATTAGCAAAATTTGAAAATGATAAACTCTTTGCAAACAAGTGAATAAAGCAGAATTGAATTATAATATTATATAGCAAATACCTGAAACCATTTAACTCTATGAAAAAAAAAAAAAAGACCCCAGGCTCGTTTAATTATCTCATCGACAAAATGTGTTATATATTTATATATTTATATGTTTAAAAATGGATTTGGCGTTAAATAACCAATAATAGTTGATATCCCATAAAACCAAACCAAACCAAACCAAACCAAACTACTCCTCCGGTTCCAAGTGGTTCTGAGAATAATGGTAATGAAGTAGTACTCTACGTTCCTGAAACTCCAAAACTGGAGCCTCACCATCCGATGCAGTCTAATAACATACCCAGGACATTAAAAGGTTTCAAGTACGGCAATCTAACTCTAATAATTCTATTAAAGATTTTTCATTCGTTTGCTGTGAAATTAATCAAGGAATTGTTATATAATATTAACCGGGCCATTGACCGTATGAGTGGAGGGTTCGCAAATGGTCCGGGAGTTCGGGGTTCAATCCTAGGTCGAGTCATAACAAAGACTCAAAAATGGTATTTGATGCTGCCTTGCTTAACACAGAATTATAAGGTAGGGATCAAGGGTAGTGGAGCAATCAAGGGAAGTTGTACCGCTCTCCACTACACCTTGGTGTAGTAGCTATATAAAAGGGAGCCTTCAGGTCACCCTGGACTAAGGTCGCTAACTTTACTTTTACTAATAATTCAATTTAGCATTAATCATTTGCTTGCACACAAGTAAATGGTTTTAAGTATAGTAAATGATCAAATATTTATATTTGACAAATAAATGGGACCCTAGCAGATACTGTCACTCTCGGTCTGAGTGGACCTGGGAGTAATGTCAATGAAAGAGTGTTCCACATTCCCCAAAGCTCTAGAAGTGGAGCCTCTCTATCAAATTCAGTTTAGCGTCATATCGAGGAGCCTCTTACCCTTCTGCAGAGGTATTGTTGGCATATTTTACCGCGCCAGTCGATTGGGTCATAAAGAGATTAGGAATCAGACAAAAAATGGAAATATATAAAGACCATAATGTGAAAATAAATGTAAAACGAAATAGAGAAACTGTAAAAAAAAAAAAACGTGAAATCTTGATAGAAAAAAAGAAGAGAAAATATCAATAAAAACAAAGTTGATATAAAATACCTCACGAAAACATGTGAAGGAAATCATTAGAAATGGCAGAAATACTGAAAAGATATGTTAAAATAATAAACTGGGAAATTAAAAAAGAAATATAGAAATCTTGGGGATTTCTTTTTATTATTGTCAAAAAGAAAGAAAGAAAGAAAGAAAGAAAATTGGAAGGTACGAAAAAGAGAAAGACAGAAAAAAGAAAAAAAGAGATAAAAAAAGAAATATAAGAAGAAAGCAGGAATGAAAGAAAAAAGAAGGAATAAAGAAGGAAAGTAAAAAGAAGACGGTAAAAAAAAACGAAAGAAAAAAGACTAAAAAGAGAATAGAAAAAGAAAAAAGAAGGAACAATAAAAGAAAGAAAGAGAAAAAGGAATTAAGTTGGAAGGAAAAATATTTTTAAAAAAGCAATAGAAAAAGAAAGAAAGACAGAAAGAAATAGGATTGGAAGGAAAGAAAACAAACGAACGAAAAAAGGTAAGTAAGAAAGAAAGAAAGAAAGAAAGAAAGAAAAAAGGAAGAAAGTAAACTAATTAGAAAGAAGTAAGCAGTGAATGAATGAAGGAAAGGAATAAGAAAGAAAGGAAGAAAGAACACATGAAATGGTCAGGGATGAAATAAAGAAAAACAGAAGGAAAGAAAAAAGAAAAAAGACAGAAAGAATGAAAGAAAGAACAAAAAAAGAAAGAAAGAAGGTGGGAGATACGGAAGGAAGGGAAAAAGTAAGAAGACAGGAAAGACAGAAAGAAAGAAAGAAAGAAAACTGTAAATAAGTAAAGAAAAAAGAAAAAACAGAGTTGGGGTGAGGAAAAAGTAATGAATAATATATAGAGGAGGATATCAAGTATTACAGAAAGCCAAACGTAATCTGAGAAAACTGTGGAATATGAGAGAGAGAGAGAGAAAGAGAGAGAGAGAAAGAGAGAGAGAGAGAGAGAGAGAGAGAGAGACACACACACACACACACACACACATAAACAACTAGCGCAATTGGAAATTAGGAGAAAGGAAATGTGGAATAGCAAAAAAAAAAAAAAAAAAGAAAAGAAAAAGGTATATATATATATATATATATATATATATATATATATATATATGTAATAAAAATAGACATAAACATCACGATGTTTCGGAAGGGCATGAGAGATAAGAGAACATGCAAACACAGAGAGGGAGAGGGAGAGAGAGATTGAAAGTGAAAGTGAAAGTGAGAGAGCGCAGAAAAAAATGGTCGTTCGCGAAGACTGAAGGAAGGAAGAAAAGATTCGATAGTGGATTGTGAGATCGATAGAATTTTATACATTTTATATCATCTTTTCTTCTGAGGCTGTCCATTTTTCTTGGTAGTACTTTTGCATGTCTGTGCTTATCTTTATGTACGGGCCAATGTCATTGCTATTGGCAACAGCAAGCATAAAAAGAAGATTTCGAGATCACCTAAATGAAAATGCTACGTGCAGTGTTTTGTAAAACTCGCCGGTTGAGAGAGAAAGACGAAGAGGCAAAATGGCCGCCTATACTCGAAGTCATTCTCGAAAACGAGGCAGACACACGATCAAATACCTACCACACACATACACACATGCGCACACACATTCATTCATTTAATCTGTCACAAGAACGGGTACACTCACAAGTATTTAAACGCACACTTACACATATGCGTATATGTATACCAATGCAGGCATGGGCAAAACTTTTACATTCATATACCGTTCACCCAAAAATAAATACATATCAAAGAATTTTTAGTAAAAACATTTTTCTAATTCAGGATTTTATCATTTATAGTTGAACATTGCACAATCAAAACGGATATTTTTAGGTGTTATTTATTACCAAACTCCAAAAAAAGTGTATGTAAAAAAAAGTGAAACATACGCAAAATTGTATATCGTAAATATATTTTTAAGACAAACTTGATTTTATTTTTATAATTACAAAGTTTCAGTACCGTGGAGTTTGTTAATACGTTTACTGATATTATGAAATAATATTGTTGTTAAAATAATATTGTTGTCGAAATAATATTGTTGTTAAACGTTTACTGATATTATGAAATAGTATTGAATATTATATTCAATACTATTTCATAATATCAGTAAACGTTTTAAAAAATGTCCATCCCCTTCAAGAAAAACTATTCAAGATATTGACACCCAAGAAAAAATACCGCATACACAAAGAGGGAAGGTTGATATGCCATTAAATAAAGAAACCAACCCAACCAACAAACAAACAAGGAGTCTTGGTGGTGTTGTGGCTAATGAGCTAGACTGTACTATCAATAGACTATTAATATGATGTCATAGTCTAGCATGTTAGCCATTACCCTATGGGGAGTCCCGAAAGAATATTGGTTTGGTGGTGGTAAAATAATTCTTTAGGAGGTTTAATTCATCTTTTCATAGAAAAAAAAGAAGAATAAAACTTTTTTTTCAGAAAAGGTATATAAAATCAATTGGATTTAGATCGGGACAGTTCGCTGGCCAGCAAAGAGCTCGGGTCTAAATCCAAGTAAAAATTTACGGTGGAACTCGGCCAGAAGACCAGACCTTGTAATAATCAACAACAAAAAAGAGAATTTGCAAAATTGTCGACATTGCTGTCCCGGCTGACCACAGAATAAAACTGAAAGAATGTGAAAAGAAGGATAAGTACCTCGACCTTGCTAGAGAATTGAAAAAACTATGGAACATGAAAGTGACGATTGTACTTATTGTGACTGGTGCTTTTGGCACAGTAACTAAAGGATTATTGAAGGGCCTGGAGGATTTGAAAGTTGGCGGACGAATGAAGACCATCCAAACGACAGCATTATATTCATATTTAATAAAAAGTTGTATTTGACCCAATATTGTTTGACATTTAAGCTGTGTGCAAACAAATGACGTGTTAATTTGAATTGTTGGTAATACATAGCAATACTTGGAACCATTTAATTGAGTATATATGAATGATAATTTTGAATAGAACAATAATTAGTGTTACATAGTAATATTGTAACCATTTAACTGTGTGCAAACAAATAATTGATATTGAATAGAATTATTAGATAGAATGTTGAAACCATTTAACTGAGTAGAAAAGTAATCCTAGTGTGCAAACAAATTAGTTGTTACTCATATAAAAATGGAATTAACTACAAACTATGAACACAAACAAATGACTGATGTTAAATTTTGACTGTTATATTGCAATACTTGAAACTAACTTTAGGCAAAAAAGGGAAAAAAAGAAAAGAACCTCGGGATCGTTTAAAAATGTAATCTACCAAATGTATTTACAAATATTTGATATAAATGTATAAAAAGGATTTGGTTTGGTTTGGTTTGGTTTCTTTTTTTAGTGGCATATCAAACTTTGTAGGTTATTTAATGCCATAAGCCATTCTCCTAGAAGAACAATAGTGGTACTATTTAACCCATAACTGGGTAAGGAGGTTCATACCTTTCCCAAGGGTATTTGCCCGAAAGTGAACGTAATAGCTCGACTGGAGTACGACGATTCCGCAGTCCATCGCTTTAACCATTACACCACGAGGACACCCCAAAAAGTATTTGGCATTAAATAAACTTCAATGTTTGATAAGAATTAAAACTCAACCCAACCAAACCAAATCATATATATTTAATTTATATGTATAAAGAAGATTTGGCATTAAATAACCTACAACCGCTGATATGCCATAAAACTCAACCAAACCAAATCCCATATATTTAGTTTATATGTATAAAGAAGATTTGGCATTAAATAACCTACAACTGTTGATATGCCATAAAACAAAGCCAAACCACATCCAATGTATTTAATTTATATGTATAAAGAAGATTCGGCATTAAATAACCTTCAACGGTTGATATGTCTTAAAACTCAAACAAACCAAATCCTATATATTTAATTTATATGTATAAAGATGATTTGGTATTAAATAACCTACAATGGCTGATATGCCATGGTTTGGTTTGTTGGGTTTTATGGCATATCAACCTTTGTAGGTTATTTAACGCCAAATCCATTTTTATGTAAATAATCTGTTCTATTTAAAACAATTCAGTTTAGCATAAGTACACAGTTTGTCAAAAACATTTCCATTTCAAACTATTCAAGCAGTTATATGTAACAATTCGGTTAAGTGTAAATACAGTTGTAATGTCTAAAAACAGTTCTATTTCAAATAATTCAGTTAAGCATAAGCACGCAGTTTAAATGTAATTACGGTTTAATTGTCAAAACATTTCTATTTCAAGCTATTCGGTTTACTCAAACAATTCCTTTTAGCATAAGTATGCTGTTAGTTCTATTTAACCCATAGATAGGGCCCTATCAGGTGCTACCACCCCGGGCCAGAGTGGACCTGGAAGCGATGGCAATGAAGGGGTACTCCGCATTCCTCAAAGCTCCAGCATTGCTGGAACCTCACCATCAGATTGTTTAGTGTCATATACAGGACACTCGTTTGCGGGGTCTTACCCCTTTGCAGAGAAGAAGTCGGTGTATTCTACAGCCCCAGCAGACTGGGCAAGCTGATATGCCATAAAACCCAACCAAACCACATCCTATATATTTAATTTATATGTATAAAGATGATTTGGTATTAAATAACTTACAACGGTTGATATGCCATAAAACTCAACCAAACCAAATATTTTAAACCGTACAACTATATGCAAGCCAATGATTATGAACAAACAAAAAAGTGCAATTTAAAATTGAAATGTAATGGAATATTGAAAATACAATTATTATTTTAATTAAACATTTAGAAACAGATAAGATTCTAGCATTAAATACTCCATAAGTAGTTAATGTGCTTTTAAACAAACCAAACCAAACCAAACCAAACCAAGCAAGTAATTAATTACAAATGAATCATATTTCGGTTTTAAGTAATCCACAATTGGTTGATATGTCGTTAAAATAAACCAAACAAAATCGAACCAAACCAAGCCTATAAATAGTTATGATTGCTATCAAACATGTAGAAATGAATGAGATTTCGACTTTAATTTACCCGTTAGGAGCTGATGTGCCGTTAAATAAACAGACCTAACTAAGTGAAATCTTTTAGATAGATAGACAGATAGATGGATAGAGGAGTGTGTATATGTACGTAAGTGTGGGCGAGAGAGAGAGAGAGAGAGACAGAGAGACAGAGAGCGAGAGAGAAGGTTTGATTTCGTTATTTAATGGCATTTCAATTTTCATGGATTATTTAATGCCAAAGTCATTCTTATAGAAACAGGGGTGCTATTTAACCCAGAGCTGAGAGGATAATAGGGTTCATGACTTTTTCAAGGGTATTAGACCAAAATTGAATGTAATAAGACGACTGGTATTCGAACCTGTTTACTTTGAAACTGCAGTCAAGTACTTTAGCTTTTACACCAACACGAGTAAGCAACTCATATTTACACTTTTTATTTTCTGCAAATCTTCAATAATAATAGGTTTTCGGATGAGACCCGTTGTTGGCGCGGAAAGTATAAAATAATCACCGTAGGCGCAGGTATGGATTACAGTGTGTAGTAAAAGTTTGGGAATAAGAATACATGAGGTGAAAGCAGGAAACACCCCAGTAGATTACAGTTTCGTTATATTGCCTGGTGGGGACCAACCTGTCTTTCTCAGATGGTATAAAAGCCCAAAGAGCAAATGCCACCGTATCAATTGCCTGGTCGTCAAGGCTTGCTTCGTATCCATTTCGCTCTGTTTTCTTGTTAACTTCCATCTTTTATTTAAGTGGCATCACAACCGCTACAAGACAGCATTTCGAGCTAGGTACACGTAACACTGTAACATTTTATTCCTTCGTAATCAATACGAATGACCGATAAGACTCTGTCCTCATGTATGCACTCGTAGAAAAATGTCATATATATGTATATATATATAATAAGATTTTGACTGCAATCCCCGGGTTTCATAGTTTTTTTTTTGCAAAACAACAATCATCAGGTATTTTTTCGATTTTCGATTCATTCCATCTTCTTAACTGCCTGATGATTGTTGTTTTGCAAAAAACTCCATGAAACCCAAGGGTCGTAGTCTGAATTCCATGAATTAAATATATATATATACCTAATATACATTTATTTATTATTATTATTATTATTATTATTATAGCTGTATCCTAGATATTGAGCACTCTACATATTATATTGCACTTGGTTCGACACAAACCCACAAAGTGATTTAGTGACAACCAACACTCTTATATATATATATATATAATTTAAAGTATATATATATATATATATATGTATATATATAATCTAAAGTAAATGTTTATCTCACCTCCTTAATGAGGTGTCTTAAGACTAAACTGAACCTGATGGTGTGGATCCATTTCCGGTGAGTGTCTCCTATTACTCCCAGTTTCAATAATAACCCTTTATGGTCCTGTTCGGTGTTCGGTTTCTTTATTTAATGACATATCAATTTTCATGGGTCATTTAATGCCAAAGCCATTCTCGGTAGAAGAACTGCAGAAATACTATTTAACCTAGTGATGGAGGGATTAGAGGGCGGGGTTCATACCTTTCTCAAGGATGTTAGTTCGAAAGGGAAAGTAAAAATGCGACTGGAGTTCGAATTGAAAACAAAACGCTGAAAACGTTCCAACCGACAACTTCAAAACAAAATGTTTCAAGTTATTAAAACAGGAAAAAAAAAAAAATCAACGGTCAACTACCCTACCCTTTATGACGACCAAAAGTATGGTCGAAAGAGCTTTGGCAAAAGATATAGGACAATTCTTTTATTATCTAGATCCTGACACTAGAAAAATAACAAGGAGTCTTGAAAAAATAAGATCAACAATAATAAACAGTGCTCCATCGTCTTTAATAAAACATGCTTGAATATATATATATATATATATATATATATATATATATATAATGGATTCTTATATCGATATCAATGTATTAGGGCACCACAGTTCAGTTAAGGGTATTTTGCTTATAGTGATGAAGGCTTGATTTAGCTGATAACAGGCGAATAGTACATACAATATGCCACCAATTCTCCCGAGCAATACTCTGAAACTAAAGAGACTGCACACGATATGACCTGACATGGGCTAAGACAGAGAAAACTGATGAGTTTTGTTTAGTTTGGTTTGGTTGTGATTCATGGCATATCAACCATTGTTGGTTATTTAATGCCAAATCCTATTTATTCATATATATCAAATATATATGGTTTGGTTTGCTTAGTTTTCATGGCATATCAACCATTGTAAGTTGTTTAAGGTCAAATCCTCTTTATACATATATATGAAATATATATGATTTGGTTTGGTTGGGTTTTATGGCATATCAACCATTGTAGGTTATTTAATGCCAAATCCTTTTTATACATATATACTAAATGTATATGATTTGGTTTCTTTGGGTTTTATGGCATATCAACCATTGATGTTATTTAATGCCAAATTCTCTTTATACATATATATTGAATATATGTGACTTGCAAACACATTTGGTTATAGACATTTTTAAACGAGCCTAAACACATTCTTTGTGCACAAATTTCAAGTATTTCTATCTAATACGAATAATTCTATTTACTATAAATCATTTGTTTGCACTCAGTTAAATGGTTTCAAGTATTGCTATGTGATGGTAACAACTTATTATCAGTCATTTATTTGCACATATTTAGATGGATATACATATATGATTTGCAAGTGAATAGTTTGTAGGTACTTTCATTTTTAAATGAGTTGGAACTAATTTTTTTTTCTGTAATGTAATACCAATAATTCAGTCAAGGAACACTGTTAAAGAGTTTCAATTATTGCTATTTAACACTAAAAATTCTATTCAACATTACCCATTCTTTTGTACACAGTTAATTTTTATCAAAAATTGCTATGTATCATTAACAATTCAATTAGGCAGTCATTTATTTACGCAGTTAAATTGTCAAATAGTTCTATTTGACCCATTGATGGGACCTTTTCAGTTGCTACCAATCCTGGGCAGAGTGTACCAAGGAGCAATGGCGATGAAGGTGTACTTCGTATTCCCCAAATCTCCATGGGTGGAGCCTCGCTATCAGATTGTTTAATGTCACATCCAGGACACATATAAGACGGGGTGTTTACCCGACTGCAGAAACGCAGTCGGTGTATTCTACAGCCCCAGCCAGCTGGACTGGAAAACTCAAGAGAAAAAACTGAATCACTTTAATAGAAGAAGAAACTGATGACATTAGAAGTAATTATGTGAAGGCAAAAATTGGTGTTAGACAGAAAAACTGCAAGTGTAGGTAATGTGGGGACATAAATGAAAGAGTTAAATCATCTTATAAGCAAATACCACAAACCGGCACGAAAGAAATACAAAGCAGGTATGATTGGGTTGGAAAAGTGATCTACCCTGCATTGTGCAAGAGATTCAAATTTGCTCCTGGTGCCAAATTTCATATGCAAAAACCAGAATCAGCCCTTTAAAATGAGATACATAAAATACCCTAGGACTTTGAGATATTAAAGAACAACGCAGTCCTTTCCCAAAGATCAGACCTGGTGTGATAAACAATAAGAAAAGAAACTCTCATGTAGCAGATTGTGTCGGTTCAGCGTACGATAGGTTAAAATATCAAAACTAGTGAAAAGATGGTTGAACACTTGGATTTTTCCAGAGAGCTGAAAAATCTGCGAAACCAGGAGATGATGGTGATATCAATCGAAGTTGGAACTCAGGAAACGACCCCGAAAAGTCTGGAAGGAAAAATTACTAGAAACTATATACTCGTGGGAAAGGAGTAGCACCCTCCTCTACACCTTTGTGTAGTAGTTATCGAAAAGGGAGCCTTTGGGTCACCTTCGATTACTGTCGTCAACTTCTTTTAACTTTTATATATATGTGTATATATTATTTTTATTAGATAAAAATACTTGAAACTGTTTGCAAGCCAATGCTTATAAATCATTTAGAAATGAATAAAAATCAAAGAAAGAATCGAGATCACGGCACTGTTAAAATCAGCTAAAGTATGTTTAAGGGTTTGTTTTGTTTAATGGCATATCAACCTTTGTAGGTTATTTAATGTTAAAGCCATTCTCCCAGTAGAACTAGTAGAACTCATAGCTGGGAGGATAAGGGGGTTCATGCCTTTCCCAAGAGTATTTACCTGAAAGTGCACGTAATAGCGCGACTGGAGTACGAACTCGCTTACTACGATTTCGCAGTCCATCGCTTTAACCATTACACCACGACGATCCGAGAGACCTTAGGAGACATTTTGTCACTCAGTCTTCATTGGAAAACCACCCATAAAAACTGGTAATGAGTAAAATAATATACCTAGTATTTTAGGAAATTGACTTTAGTGTGTATCGTCAGACAAGTAAAACAAAGGAAAAATGTCTTTTATCTCTTTATTAGAAATTATTTAGAAAATATAAATACAATTATATCATTAGTATCTCAACTAGAACAATTAACGCTAGTCAGGTAAATATTTTATTTTCTTTGCTTAATATTTTATCATTCATCAAAGTACTCAAGCTTTCTAGAGGCCCTATGATGTAATCTTTCAGGTTTTCACTCAAGTCGAATTTCATAGGTGGGAATGGAAGATGGAAGACGTGTTGCTATTCAGTATCTTAGTACTATAAACATTTATTATCTAATAAAATCAAAGCATTTCCACAGAAGACACTGGTTCTTGATAATTTGAGTCTGGTTCGGGACTCCTTTTAAAAATATTGGCCAAATATATACGTATTTATCTAGGCTGTCGGTATCGTGAACGAAGATCGGGTTTAAATACCCAATAATTCAGTTCAGTTAAAGATGTGAACCGCTAGTATACCTATTTAGGTGATTTCTTTACAGCGTAAAGACTTGTGTAGAACCATCCAAACATTTTGAATCAGTTGGTAACTGAAGAATGGTTTCAACATTGTTCCACGGATCTTTGAACAACGAACCTCGGGTCTTTAATTCAGAATTTTTCCTATTTGCCTAACAAGGGATATAGAACCTTGTTTCCCTTACTATTTACCCACCGCTGGATAAACAGTATATATATATATATATATATTTGAACTTCATATCGTAAACAAGGAATAATTCGAAATCTCTCGATGAACAAACGGAACGTAGATTCTGCACAATATTCCTAATAGGTCAGGTGACGTTGTTTAAAGAAACCAAGGCTGATTCATTGATCAAACGGCCAATTTTTCTTGTCATAAACAGCCAACTTTTTCATGTCATACAACTTTTCCAAAGTTTTTATATATTTTTACACTTTTTATACACACCCATCGTTATCTTAACATCACTAATATAACTCCGTCATAGTCCTGATGATGGTTCAGCAGAACCGAAACGCTATAGTGTCGACTTTGTTTCTCATTAATTCTCTCCTTCTACTTGGATTATCTTGTTAGCAATTTTTCTTTACAAGCTGTCGGGTTACAATCCATTATTTTCTTCCACACACACACACACACACACACACACACACACATATATATATATATACGGGAAGAAGTCCCGGTTACTTAGCTGTGAAAGTACTAGACTATGACATCGTAGTAAGCGAGATCGAACTCTAGTCTCGGTATTACGTTCACCTTGGGAAGAATATGAACCCCTTTATCCTTCCAGCTGTAGGCTTAATAGTACCACAACTGTTCTTCTATAAGGATGGCTTTGGCATTAAATAATCCACGAAAGTTGATATGCGATTAAATGATATTCATATACGATTATATATACTAACGGGTAACCTAAAGAGAGAAAAAAAAAGAGATTCATTTTCTCTCGTGTAATTTCCTTATTAAATACAGAGTCACTTTTATTACAGCCAAGGATAATTATTTATATTCAAAGGACTTTTTATTTATTTTTTCGTTTATATTTTCCAAGTAACTACATGTTTACACCAAGCGTGGCATGCGGAAGACAGATTTGAGTTCGTTTAGAGATCTAAGATGCCCTTGAAAAATAAATAAATATTTTGAATAAAATGCGATGATTTCCCCAGAAAGAGTAGGAGTAATGTGTGTGGTCGTCGAAAACAGACTGAGCAAGATAAGTTCAAATATCCGACGTGACTGAGTGCATTTCGCTTTTCAGATATCCTTGGGTAAAAGCTTCTTCTCTCATCGGGCCATCGTATTATAAGATACCACAAAAAAAAGAAAAAAAAAAAGAATAAGACTTAACATTTCCTACAACAAATTTAAAACTTCCCACCTAATTATTTTCAATAACTCTTTCTCCTCCACTGAACTTCTTGATAGGACAAACGATGTATACATGTTCAATTGTCCCTTTTGAGACTGTGTCTCCAACGAAAATAATACGTACGTTGGTTTTACGACTACAAATCTTTCAAGACGTCTTACTATTCACCTTAAGGATTCTAGCTCTGTTGCCTCACGTCTTAAAACCCACTTTATTCCTAAACACAAATTTTTAAAAATTCTAGTCGAAAACACCACTATAATTGCACACGAAATTAATAAGCCAGGATTACAAATCATATAAGCCCAATATATAAAAACCAAAAAAAACAAAAAAAAAAAACAAAACAAAACAAAAAACAAACTAGAATTAATAGAATTAATTTTGAAAATAGCGACAATGTCTTGAAATGCCTTTAGTCGTTTCTTATTTTTATTTTATTTTCATTTATTTTTATTTATTTTTGATATTCTATTTTCTTGATAATATTCTATTTCCGTTGATAGCGTTCTGTTTTTATCCGTTCAATGTCATCGGCATCTCGGTTTTATCCAACTTGGGGTTTACGTAATTTTGTTATGTTATAAAAAACCTTAAAAAAAACTCTATAAAAACACTCTTTACTCGTGCAAACAACCTCTGATGATGGCCTATGAAAGGTTCAAAAGAACTCGGGACAAGTTTGGTACATTCATCTACAAATTCTAACCTAAAAAATATGTCTTTATTATTTAATTAAACATGCTTAAATGAAAGTCCGCTGTCCAACTCCTTATACACTCACACACACACACACACACATATATATATATATATTGAAAATTTTAGTAATACATGCATACATACACACACACATATATATATAATATGAAACTTTAGTAATGTATATATATATATATATATATATAATGAGGTTTTTAGTAACATATGTATATATATTTATATATATAAGATATGAGAATGTTGGTAATACATATATATATGAGAATTTTAGTAATATATATATATATATATATATATATACGAGAATTTTTGCAATATGTACACATAATTTTAGTTAATGCAAATTTCATTAAACATAATAGACATTTTATGTCTACATATTTTCTTCTGGATCCGTTCGATTCCCGTATTATTTTTATCGTATTCGGGGGGAATTGTTTTATGCATTGTTCATAGTTGTATGTATCCCTAGTACTTTCTGCCCGACCTTGGGCCATCATCAAGGGAGGATCTATTACAAAATGTAACTTTTGTTTTAGCATATTACTACTGTGTAAGGGCGTCTTTGCCGTTGAAGATTATGGTGTTTGCTTTTACACAGTAGTAATATGCTAAAACAAAAGTTACATCACTTTTGTAATAGATCCTCCCTTGATGATGGCCCAAAGTCGGGCAGAAAGTACTCGGGATACATACAACTATGGACAATACATAAATCAATTCCCCCAGAATACGATAAAAGTAATACGGGAATTCGAACGGATCCAGAAGAAAATATGTAGATATAAAATGTCTATTATGTTTAATGAAATTTGCATTAACGAAGAAATGCTGCCTAAATATTCATAATTTTAGTTATATACATCAAAATTTTTGTAATATACATTTATAAATGACAGTATATATATATATATATATATATATATATATATATATATGTGAGAATTTTAGTTGTAACCTGTCGAATACTACTTCGACTGTGGGTCGGCAGAGTGAAATTCAGTGTCCTGACTATCATTGCTGATTTATTATCCTTATTTTTGTGAAAATGCTGTGGTATAGCTCTACATTTTTGTACGTTGAACACAGTGAAAATTTTACTGATTAAAAACGTTTTTAAAGTTAAATTTTGATAATAATAATAATAATAATAATAATAATAATAATAATAATAATAATAATAAAAATAATAATAATAATAATGGGACTATGACATGCACACTGATCACCTAATCTCGGCCAGAAGACCAGACCTGATAATAATCAACAAAAAAAGAGAATATGCAAAATTGTTGACTTTGCTGTCCTGGCTGACCACAGAATAAAACTGAAAAAACGTGAAAAGAAGGATAAGTACCTCGACCTTGCTAGAGAATTGAAAAAAAATTGGAACATGAAGGTGACAATTATACCAATTGTAATTGGTGCGTTTGGAACCGTAACAAAAGGATTACTAAAGGGACTGGAGGATTTGGAGGTTGGCGGACGAGTGGAGACCATCCAAACTACTACATTATTGAGAACAGCCAGAATACTGAGAAAAGTCCTGGAGACTTGAGGAGACTTGTTGTCACTTAAACCCAAGTGAAAGACCATCAGCTAACGATGATGTGAAACACTCTAATGAGTAAAAGATAATAATAATAATAATAATAATAATAATAATAATAATAATAATATAGAAACAATACTAACAACACGATGACCAACAGAACGACAATAACCAGAAAAAAAGCGGGAAGTAAAACAACTCCATAGACATTTCAAGCGACTAAGAAGTGACATCTCACATAAGAAAATGTGGACGTGGCTAGGGAAAGGAAACCTAAAGAGAGAGAGAGAGAGAAAATGAATCTCTTCAAATAGCAGCACAAGATAACGCCATAAGGACTAACCATGTCAAAGGGAGAATTGATAAGACGCGACAAACCAGCACATATAGATTATGAATAAAAGAGACAAAACGATCAATCACATAACAAGCGAATGCAGCAAAGTAGCACAGAAAGAATATAAGACAAAGCACGACCGGGTGTGCAAGGTGATCCACAGGGTGATGTGCCAGAAGTTGAAGTTTGGCCATAAAAACAATTGGTATATGCACAACCCAGAATCTCTCCGAGTGAATGAGACACACAAACTGCTCTGGGATTTCGAGATACAAACAGATCATCAAATCTCAGCCAGACAACCAGATCTTATAATAATCAATGTGGGGGTGCCCGTGGTGTAATGGTATCGTCGAAGGAAATGGACACGGTGACACAAGTTCAAATCCTGGACGAGACTGATTGCATTTCACATAGCACTAATACCCTTGGGAAAGGTATGAATCCAATTATTCTCCCTCCAGCTATGGATAAATAGTAGGGCAGTCTGGGTTCTTCAGCCTTGGTGATGCAACTACTCTAGGAGAAGGAAAACTCTGAATTCAAACCTGTTAAATTCCGCTTGAAAATTGACCATGTCATATCCTGTCCGAGCGGAGGGGTTGGTAAATAAGTATAATAAAAAAAAAAAGAAGAAAAAAGAACTTGCAGGATTGTGGACTTTGCTGTCCCGGTGGACCACAGAGTGAAATTGAAAGAATGTAGAATTTGGGATAAGTACCTCGACCTTGCTAGGGAATTGAAAAAGCTGTGGAACATGAAAGAGACGATAATCCTATTTACAGACCCCTCCGCTCGGGCAGGATATGACACAAGGTCAATTTTTAAGCGGAGTTTAACAGGTTTGAATTCAGAGTTTTCCTTCTCCTTGACTAGTTGCCTAACCAAGGCTGAAGAACCCAGTCTGTCCTACTATTTACCCATAGCTGGAGGGAGAATTATTGGATTCATACCTTTCCCAAGGGTATTAGTATATAATGTGAAATGCAATCATTATCGTCCAGGATTTGAACTCGTGTCGCTGTGTCCATATCCTACGACGATAACCATTACATCACGAAAGAGACGATAATGCCAATTGTAATTAGTGCTCTTAGTACAGTCACGAAATGATTAGTACAAGGACGGGAGGACTTGGAAATAGCATGACGAGCGGAGATCATCTAAACAACTGCATTTTTGCGATCGTCCAGAATACTGAGAAGAGTCCTGGAAACTTGAGGAGACTTTTCTTACTCAAACTCCAGTGAGAAACCATCAGGTAACCCTGGTGTGAAAAACTCTCAGAAGAGAACAAATAATAATAATAATAATAATATAGGGATTTGAGGAATTGTAAATAAGAGGACGCGTAGAGACCATGCAAACGACTGCATTAAGATCAGCAAGAATACCGAGCAGAGTCATTGAGAAATGAGGACATTTGCCGTCACTCAAACTTCAGTTGGAAACAATTAGTTAACGCTGGCGTGAACAACTCTTACTAGAGTGAAATAATAACAATAATAATTATAATCCCTCCAGGGGAATGACACACAGAAACTCCGATGGTATTTTCACCTACAGACGGATCACCTAATATCGGCCAGACGACCAGACCTAATAATAATCTACAAAAAGAAAAGAGATCTTGCAAAATTGTAGCCTTTGCTGTCTCGGCTGACCACAGAGTAAACTCGAAATAAGGATAAGTACTTGGAGGTGCCCGTGGTGTAATGGCTATCGTCGTAGGAAATGGACACGGTGACACGAGTTCAAATCCTGGTCGAGACTGATTGCATTTTACATAGCACCAACACCCTTGGGAAAGGTATGAATCCAATTATTCTCCCTCCAGCTGTGGGTAAATAGTAGGACAGACTGTATTCTTCAGCCTTGGTGATGCAACTAGTCTATGAGAAGGAAAACTCTGAATTCAAAACCTGTTAAACTCCGCTTAAAATTTGACCTTGTGTCATATCCTTCCCGAGCAGAGGGGTTGGGTAAATATGATACAGATAAGTACTTGGATCTTACTTAGGAATTGAAAAAACTGTGGAACATGAAAGTGACGTTACAACCAATTATAATTGGTGCTCTTGGTACAGTAACCGAAGGATTATTAAAGAACCTGGAGGGCTTAGAAATAAGAGGGCGAGAGGAGACTAACCAAACTATTACACTATTGAGATCGCCCAGATTACTGAGAAGATTCTAGATACTTGGTGTCACTCAAACTTCAATGAAAGACAACCAGCTAACGTTGATGTGAAAACTCTCAAGGAATAATAATAATAATGATTGTGAATAAGAGGAAGACAGAGAACATCCAAACGACAGCATTTTTAAGATGGGCCAGAATAGTGAGAAGAGTCTTTGAGATGTGAGGAGATTTGCAATCACTCAAAATCCAGTGAGAAATTATTAACTAACGCTGATGTGAAAATCTTTCTCAAGAGTGAAATAATAATAATAATAATAATAATAATACATCTAATTCCGGTCAAAAGACCACACTTACTGTTGGTTGAGAAAAAAGAAAATAAAAGAAAAACAAAGATTGGAGAACCTGCTGAGTAGTAGACTTTGCTGTCCGATGGACAGCCAAGTGAAAATGAAAGGAAACAAAAATAGAGATATACTTAGACATTGCCAGAGAAATAAAAAAAGCTATGGATCATGAAGGTGACTGTGATACCAATTGTAATTAGTGCACTTGGAACGATCCCCAGTTGTTTAATAAGTGGTCTGGAAGATTTAGAAATCGGAGGACGAGCAGAGACCATCCAGACTACAGCATTGTTAAAATCGACCAGAATACTGAGAAGTGTCCTGGAGACCCGATGACACTTGCTGTAACCCAAATTCCGCCGAAAGACCATCTTTTTGCGCTGGTGTGAAAATTTTGCAAGGAGGTGTCTTCGTGGTGTAATGGTTAAAGCGCTAGACAACGGAATCGTTGTACGCAAATTAGAACTCCAGTCGCGCTATTACATTCACTTTCGGACAAATACCCTTGGGAAAAGTATGAACCTCCTTATCCTCTTCTTAGCTCTGGGTTAAATAGCATCACTGCTGTTCTTCTAGAAGGATGGAGTTGGCATTAAGAAACCCAAGGCGGTTGATATGCCATTTAACAAAGAAACCAAACTAAAAACTTGCAAATAATGATAATGATAACGGATCACCAAATTCAGGCCAGATGAACAGATCTAATATTAAGTAATAATAAGCAAAATAAACTTGCCTTCTTGTAGATTTTCTAATTCCAGTGGAGCTCAGTAAAAACTTACACACACACACACACACACACACATATATATATATATATATATATATAAGAGAGAAGATAAAAATTCTTGGATCTCGCCGAAGAGTTGAAGATGCAATGGAACATGATGGTGACGGTGGTACCAATTGTAATTGGTGCACTTGGAGAACTGTCCAAAGACTTGGAAAGATGGCTTGAAGTGTTGGAAATCTTAGGAAGAATAGGGACCAGCCAAACAACTGCAATGATCGGCTAGAAAACTCAAGGAGACTTGAAGCGATCCGCTGTCACCAACTAATGGGAATAATAATGATAATAATGATAATACCATCCAGATTGCAGCATTAATTAGTTCGGCCGAAAAGTCTTACATAATAATCGCGAAAAATAACAAACTCCATAATGACCAAATTTGTTGAAGCGAAAATAGATAAGAGATCAGAATTGTAAGGGAAGGTAAAGTTGAGATAGAGACGAAACGATTTATCCCATGATAAACAAAATGCAGCAAATTAGAGCAAAAAAAGTATACATGACTGGGTTGGCAAGGTGATCAACTGGGAATTGTGTAAGAAACTGAAATTTGACCAAACAACCAAATAGCATTTGCACAATCAAGAATCCATCCAGGAGAATAAGAAGCACAAAACTCTCTGTGATTTTGAAATACAAACGGATAACTTTCGACCGGACGTAGTAATAATTAACAAAAAAAGTGAACTTGCTTTGCAGTGGACATTGTCGTTCCAGCGGACCACAGAGTGAAAATCATATAAAGCGAAAAGAGAGACGAGTACCAGGACCTTGTTAGAGAACTAAAAAATCTATGGAACATGTGAGTGATTGTGATAGCAATTATGATTGTAGCGTTCGGAACGGTCCCCAATGGCTTAATAAAAAAAAAACCCTGGAAGACTTGGAAATCAGAAAACGAGGTGTGGTACTATAGCTTCACGACACCTAGTTGGCCGCTGGTCTCGTGATTACCACATGTGTCGACTGGTCTTTCTCTGTTTCTTTCTACGCCCACGTTGCTTTAAGATCCGAGGAAAGATGGATGTGGTCCAGTCGATGAAGGTTGGAATTCGTGTTGGAAAGAAGAAAAGTTGCCCAGCAAATTTAGAGAAATGACGACAAAAGCGTTTCTTATAAACAGTAACAAACGTTTAGTTACACAGTTGTTTAAATAATTTTTCATTAAACACCGCAGACTGGGGGTGAAAGTAGTTGACTGGCGGAGTCTTAACTGCAATTAGGCAGTGTCAAAATGGCGAATGCAATGGCAACGGATTTGGTTCTTTAAGCGGCGAATTCCTGAACCAACTCCGTTGCCATTGCATTTGACACATGTGGTAATCACGAGACCAGCGGCCAACTAGGTGTCATGAAGCTATAGTACCACAGAGCAAACCCATCCAGAGGAGAGTTCAGGAGACCTGAGAAGACTTGTTGTCACTCAGACTCCAGTTGTTACATAGCCGTAATACATATACAACCATACACATATACATGCGGAAACAAAATCAACAATAATGACGAACGAACACACTTCTTTAGAAAAATATACCTCTCACACTTTATTCGAAAGGGTTGCGAAATGTGTGAGAGGTGAGTTGGAGACTGAACAGACTGCAACATATTGACCCCAAGTTCCTCCGTCTTTAGCAGCACTTTTTTCTCATTCTACTAGGCTGCTCAACCGGGGGTCCAGAGGGTTCTTACTACAGCATCTTATCTCCAACTAACTGAACCTGTCTGTGGCACCGGGTTACATAATTGTTTGATGTTCACCAGCTTCTTGTGGGCATCACATCTGCACTCAATTCAACCCGTCCACAGTCAAGGTTATACCCTGATATCTTCGACCGGATGCACCTGCTATTTACACAGGTGCATCTCTTGACAGCTCGGCCGAAGGTCAATATGTTACACTGTCAAAGACCATAAGCTAATACTAGTGTTAAAATCTTGCGAAGCGTAATATAATACACTACATCACTAATAATAAGTACGTATCTGACGGATTTTTAAAAAATTTAACTTTCTTTTAAAGCAAAGAAACCGGAATATTCTTATTTCTCGTGGAACATTAAACAATAAAAACGGGTATTATTTAAAATTTATTTCCAAACTCCTCGGTTTTAAAACTTATTGATTTGTGAGTGATTGGAAACAAACGGATACAGCGCAGCTTGATCTCTTGAACTGGGTATTTACCACCGGATGTTGTATAGTGTCTTGCCATGGAGACACGAAAGAGAGAGAATTAGGTTAAAAAAATTGTAAAAGAAAGAATAAAAGAGGAAAATAAAGGAAAATATTGAAAGAAAGAACAAGAAAGAGAATGAAATAAAATATTAAAGAGAGAGAGAGAGAGAGAGGAAGAGAGAGAGAGATTGTACAAGAGGGTGGAGAGAGAAGAATAAGAGAATAGGAAGTGAGAGAACGAGAGATTGAAAAAAAGCAAAAATCTTTAAATAATCCAAAGAGTATAAGGTGAAGAGAAACCAATAGCAAAACGAGAGAGAGAGAGACAGAGAGAGAGACAGAGAGAGAGAGAAAGAGAGAGAGAGAGAGTTTATAAGAGAACTGGATCGCACAAGAGGGTGGAGAGAGAAGAAAAAGTGAATAGGAAAGAATAAGAAGAAATGAGTGTAGAGAAAAAGAGAGATAGATAGATAGATAGAGAGAGAGAGAGAGAGAGAGAGAGAGAGAGAGGGGAAGAAAGAAAAAAGTTTAAAATAAACCAGAGTGTATAAGAGGAAGAGAAAGCAATAGCGAAGAGAGAGAGAGAGAGAGAGAGAGAGAGAGAGAGAGAGAGAGAGAGATTAGTAAATTTATGAATACTTTTTTCTTCCCTTTCTCCGACTTTTACTTTCACTTTCCCTTATTTTGCCCCGTTTTCTTCTTTCTGTCTTTCTTTCTTTCTCTTTTACTTTTTGCTACTCTCTTTCTTATAAACTGGAGGGAATACCATTAACGGAAAGTAAAAACTAGAATTGTGATAGGGAAAGAGAAGTTGAAAGAAAATGCAATAAGTAAGCTAGGATGGGAAAAAGAGGTAGTGAACATAAAATGGAAGGAAGTAGCGAGAGAGAGAGAGAGAGAGAGAGAGAGAGAGAGAGAGAGAGAAGTGGGGAGATGAGAATAAAGACAGAGATAATATTTAGAGTGAGGGTGAGATGCAAAGAATGATTTTGCGCTTTTCTGAGCATGGTATTCTGTCATCTGGCGATGTTCGATTTAATACATTTACGAGCCACTCAACCAAGTCGCGATCAGCTCGACATAGAAATCTTAGCCGAAATTAATTTTACTTGTATTTCTTTTCGCTTTCTTTTCCTTTTGTTTTTCTCTTTCTCAATCCCCGCATATTGACATTTGTAACGTTCATTATCCAAGGTCATCACCGAAGCTGATTCGGCGATAGAAATCTAAACAGTGTCGGATTGGGTTCAGTAATTTATTCGTCAATGTTTCTGAAGATAATCTTTAATAGAAATGAAAAAAAAAAGGAAAAATATACAAAAGGGAAATACAAACAGAAAACTAAAAAAAAAAAAAAATAAATAAACAAAACAAAAAATAAAAACAAACACATATCCTCTGTCCTCTTCGCATTGAGGAGATCTTTTCCCTGCTTGTGAAGATGCTTCAATACCGGAATGCTCATTCAGACACAATCTTGATTGATCTGCGATTAAAATGAAACAATGGCAGCTGCTGATGACGTGAGATTTTTCCCGCCAACGGCCGCTGGATCCACTTTTCGCTATGCAATTCTCCGCCTGTTAGTTGCGCATCATTGCACAGCTGAAACAGACATCTGGGCAAACTCATTAGATTAGTGACTGCAGGCTACTTGGTAACATTCAAACATTTTGGTCATAGCCAACATGCTCCGTCGTTCTATTGACTGTGTACACTTTTTGCAAAAATGGCAAAACAGTTATTTATAATTCGCTATATATTTAAAGCGACTTCGATTTTTTAAAAATTTGAACTTTGACTATTATTTTAAAAAGGTATTTCCCCAAAAATTTATAAATAGCCTTCAAATCTTGGTTATAGCTAACTTGTACATTCGTTCTGCAGACTGCGCATATCTGTCGCCAATATGCCGATACAGTTATCTCAAACTCGTCCAATGTGCAAATCTTTTTCAAGATTTGATTATTATTTCCAAAAAAATATTTTACCAAATACTTAAAAATATCGTTCATGTTTTGATCAGAGCCTACATGCTCATTTGTTCTGCAGACCCTTAATTGTTTTCGGTCAGGCTAACTAAATCAAATCATTATCTTTATGTTTAACAGTATAAAGCATACAAGACTGTTATTCTAAAAAAGAAAAAGGAAAAATATTTCACCAAAAATTTGTAAATCTTCTCCATGTTTTGGTCAGAGACAACTTACACATTCGTTCTGCAGACTCTTATTTTGTGTCAGTCAGGGTAGCTAAACCGAATCTTTATCCTTTTGTCTAACTGTATAAAAGAAAAAAAAAACACCTTTCCGCTAAAATCTATAGATAGCATTCATGTTTTGGTCATAGTCAGTTTGCTCATTCGTTCTGCAGACCCTTACTTATATCGATCAGGCTAGCTAAACCGAAACGTTATCGTTTTATTTAAATGCAGACTTGATTATTATTTTAAAAAAGTACTTCACAAAAAAAAAAAAAAAAAAAAATTAATTTTAAAAAATATCCAAAACTTTTGGTCATAGTCAACTTGTTCAGTTGATTTGCTGAATGGGTACACTTTCGCAAAGATGACCCAGTTATCCATAAATCGTTATATGTAAATTTAAATCACCTTACAAAGAGTCTCCGTGACGTAATGGTTAAAGTGTTGCTCTGTGGCCTTAAAGTAAGCTAGTTCAAATTCCAATCGTTGTATTGCGTTTACTCTCGGAGTCATACCGTTCAGAAAAGTACGAATCCCTTTATTTCTACATCTATGGATTAAATAATTCTTCTTCTATGATGGCTTTGGCTTTAAATATTCTCCGAATGTTAAAATACCATAAAACAAAAGAAAGGTAAGTTCAATTTGAATTTTTATTATTTCTTCAAATAAGTATTTTACTAAAAAAGAATTTAGAAAAGATATTAAAATATAGATGTATTTTTACTTTCTTGGAAGACGATTTGAAGAAATGGACGTTAAATGTTCGTGTTTTAAATGCGTTTCAATGAGGGTAATATATGAGTTATGACTTATGGTCAAGTCAGGATGAAAATACCTATTCCGTCTGTATAACTGAAGTTAAGCAATGACGAGTCTGTTGAATATTTAGATGGGTGGTAACTTTAGCAACAGCAGGTAGTGCAATTAACTTGTGGCCTGTATGCTATATCTAAATAAAACTTACTGAACAACTAGATAAGCAAAAACACTGTTTCCAGCGAGATCACCAAAGTTAAGCCACGATGACCCTGTTTAAAACTTGGATGAGTGACCACTTAAGCTACAGGAAGTACTGAAAGTAAACTGCGGCTTGTGTGTGCCATATCAAAGCTTAGTGAAAATAACATGTAAGCTATGCTCAACTTTGAGTAGGGTGGGGTTGTTGTGTATGCTATGGACAAGTACAAAAAATGTTCTATCATAGCGAGTTGTGTCACGAAGGCGTTACTTTACTCCGATTTCCAAATATCTATCAGTCTAGCAAGATGTTTTTGTTTCTTTAATGGCATATCAACTTTCATGAGTTATTTAATGTCAATGCTTGCCTTCTCAAAGACCGTTAGTGGTGCTATCTAACCTATAGCTGGAAGGGACAAGGGGGTAAACACCTTTCCCGAGGGTATTTGTACGAAAATGAACGTAATAGCGTGACTTGAGTTTGAACTTGCTTACTACGAAGTAAAAGTCTATCACGTGGTCCCTACGTCACGGGGTTTTCCTCCAAGCAATGATAAGGTCAATGCAGAATAATGAGACTTTGTGTTGCTATAGTAACACGTAACATTTCTTGTGTAAACTAAAGGAAGCATGGAAAAGAAAGAAGGTGAAGTCGGAAGGAAAGAGAAATTGAGAAAGACAAAAATACAGAGAATAGAAAGGACTGAAGGGGAGAGAGAGAGAGAGAGAGAGAGAGATTAAGTGACGTATCATACGCAAACGATCCCATCAGTTATGATGGGAAGTATGCTAGAATATTAGAAATTTGTGGTTTTTAATTATATTCTGATATTTTAGCGGAATATTAAGTAAATATCCACAAAATCATTTGGAGTATATATATATATATATATATACTCCAAATGATTTTGAGGATATATATTCCCCTATCCCCGTAGGGTTGAGTTCTCTGGCGAAGAATCGTTACCTACTCTAGATTTACTGGATTGAAGAATATCCTACATATATATATATGTGTGTGTGTGTGTGTATATATATATATATATATATATATAGAGAGAGAGAGAGAGAGAGAGACATACATAAATTTACCAATCATCAACTAAATAAACTCAGTGAAATTATAGGGAGCAACAATATATTAAGTAATTCAGTTATCCATTAGGACCCTACCATAAGATCCGCTAAAGTATGCTCACCATATTATATGATCATTTTAAATTATAAACTCATTCACTTGTTTCTCGACTAGGAAAATTATCAAAACATATCATGATTTTAATTACAGAAGTATAAATATAATTTACACACTAGATTGTACACTGCCTTAAGTAAGATATTAGAAAATCAGATTCACCATTTTATTTCCGATTATTTAACTATAGACACAATCAATCTGTCGATTATGATATATACTAAATTTAATAGATCTTCATTAAGACATTTGTCTAGATACAGAGGAAATACAAACAAATTCTGCCTCAGTTATTAATACTTAGTTAAAGGCATTCCAAATCGGTCGTTTAGAACTGGTAACAGCTGAAATAGAAATTTCAAACAGAAAAATCTACACCAGCAATTATCTTCCCTGGTCAGATGTTCAAAACTTATATACCACCACACTTTTAGGCGGCAAATTATTCTGGAAATTACTTTATTTTTCAAGTTTATTTATTTTCAAAAGTATTTTAACAGAATTATGTAAGGAAGAATTTCGATGAAATGCATTTTTTTTGCAGTGAAAGACATAGAATACGAAAAAAGGAAAAAATAATTAGCAAGCTCATGAGCATAAGAGTAAGAAAAATAAAAGCGTTAAAGGGATATATATATATATATATATATATATATATATATATATATATATATATTGTCATTCGAAACGTTCTAAGACTCACCAAGAAGGAGTCAGAGAAACAAAAGTATCCTGGAAACGTCAACTCTTTTTAGTTTGTGCTCTGGCATCAGCATTTCTGGGACCTATCTTGCAGACGGCTTTTCTCATTCCCAAGATAAAAAATGTTCAGTAATGACTCTTGGTGAGGTTTAGAACTTTTGAACGACCTTCGTCTCTCTCTCTCTCTCTCTCTCTCTCTCTCCATATATATAGATAAAGAAAGAAAGTAATTCGTAGATAAGGAAAGACGAGAGGAAAGGAAAGGCAATGGTGAAAGAGAGTTAAAGAGAAGAAAGAAAAGTAAGGATTATTGGGGAAGGAATAAGAGGGAGAGAGGGTAAATATCAAACGATAGAGATTGAGATTGAGAAATAGATGTGTTATTGCATCTTTCTTTCTCAAGTTTTCACTCTTTTGCTTTCACTTTTTCTTTTTCTTTTTTTCTTCTTCATTTTCTTTTCTTTTTTTTCTTTCTTACAACTTGTTCATCTCATTCTTATGAACAGGTGAAAATATGATGCAAAGAGAGTAAAAGGATGTATGTGTGTGTGCGTGAGCTTTTGTAAGAGACTGAGAGAGGAGAGAGGAATAGAAGTAAAATTTATTAAGAAAACAAGAGAGAATGTGAGAAAGAGAAAGTAAATTCAAGATAAAGAGAGAGAGAGAGAGAGAGAGGAGGAGAAAGAAAGAGTGAAATAGTGAAAGAGAAAGAGAAAGAAAGAAAAAGAGAGGAGGAGAATGAGTAGATATGCAGAAGAGAATATGAGGAAGAAAAATAGTGTTTGTGTGTATGTGATATATATATATATATATATAGAGAGAGAGATGTGAAGGAAGAAAACATTTTTTTTTCTGCCTATTTCTCTCTTTCCCTTTTATTATTTCTTTCTCTTATCTGCGCTGTTTGTTTCATTCATTCATTCATTTTTTTTTCTTTTTATTGTTTCTTCATATTTTACTTTCCCTTTTTCTCTTTCTCATAAGAAAAAAAAGAGAAATTAATATATATATATATATATATATATAGAGAGAGAGAGAGAGAGAGAGAGAAACTGAGAATTATCTGTTTCTGACTTTTACTTTTACTTTCACTTTTACTGAGTCTTCCCTATCTGCTTATTCGTTCTTTCTTTCTTTCCTTCTTGTTTTTTTTTACTTTCTGTCTCTCCTTTTCTTGTTAATAAGCGAAGACAAGTGTTAAAGCAAGTATAGAACACTTACAAAAATGAGATCATTCTAATAGATTTTGACGGAAAATAAAATTTCAACACTCTCGCGAAGTATTTCAATTGACTCAAGAAGAAACAAAGAGGTGGACTATAGCAAATGATCAAATATATAGATAAACACGATTCCAAAATAAGAAATATATTAACAGGACTCAGACTTCATATATAGGTCAAAATCGTCATTGTCCTTCGGGGTGTAGGAATTTTATTTTCCATCAGTATCAATAGCTGGTGGTGATAGTCATTTACTATTCTCAATTTAATTTAGCACAAAATCAAAAGTATGGGGCTCCCTGTGAGAATCAAATTCACTTATAACAGTCTGCTTAGCTGGGTTTTGCTCATTATCAAATCAGCATCTTTTATGGCCCTAAGAGAGATCTAGATAGATAGAGAGAAAGAAAGTGAGAGAGAGAGAGAGAGAGAAATGGAGGAGGATAGCAGTAGAAAGCGAACCTACACATTGGCAATACTCTACTCCTTTTGTCTTCCCTGTTATCTAATGCTTTCGGTGTGATTTTTACTCTGTGTGCCTTCCTATCAAAGTTCGGACACCTTCTCCACCCCACCAGTAAATACCTGTTTCTTCCAGTCAAATGTGTTTTTATTTCTTATTCTGCAACTTTGGGTTCAAAGAAGTGGTGGTCTGCATTCATCTCCGTGAGAGCGAATTTCTTTTTTCTACACATCAGATATATAATTAGTAGGCATTTACTAAGTTTAGTTTAGATTGAAACAAGGCCAGAAGAATGGGCACTCAGTGAGAATCGAACTCAGAGACTTCGTGTTTAGATGACTAACAATGTACAACTGCCCAGAAGGATGAGGCACCTTGTAAGAAGCAAAATCACTAATAATTGTTGGTTAGCTTATGTTTAGCTTATAAGAATTTACTAAACTTAACTTAAAAAGGCCTGAAATATGGAGCACCCGTAAATTTTAGTAGACTTTGTTTAGTCAGGCACCTAGGTTCAGATTACTGTATTTGCTGTTCCAGATATTTGGCAGTGATAGATAAATTGTTAAAAATGTAAATATACCCATTTCTCAAATATTTACATATTTTCATATGGATATTTTTCGAGTTTTAAATATTTACTTTTTCAGGTAACTGTTTCTGATTAATTTTTTGCATGCGAATAAAACGTCACTACAGTAATTAAGATGCAAAAGAAAATTGTTGATAGAAAAAAGAACCAGTATGAAAACTTTCTTACTCACAACACAACCTTGAAATATTCACCAGTCACGTTATTTTCAATGTTCTTTGTCGCTTCGTTTTGCTAGCTTTGGGCTTCAGAGGCCAAAAGGAAGAAAACTCAATAAGCCAAATAGACAAGAAAAAAATGTCTGAGAAAATATAGATGAAAGAAAGAAAAAGAAAAGGATAAAAAAGAACGTCACAGTAAAGATACACCTAAAAAAATGGCTTATTCAATTGCTGGTTGTATTTTTTGAGTGTGAAAAGAAGTATGGGGGTCTGCCATTCGACTGCAAACCGAATGGTGCAATGAAGTCTGACAGGTGGCTGGGTAATTTTTACCTGCACAGCTCCCCGAAGAGGCCAGCAAGAAATGCTGTCGCCCGTCCTTACATAACATCATCATTCTACTAATATCTGGCGACCTGCCCGCACTGGAACCCAATTAAGCACGCGAGGCACAAGCTACGGAGACCTGTCGTCCAACTCTACAAGACCACTCCCACCCACCAATATATTCCTAGCTTTTCTCACTTAAAAGATAGCTTCGCGTTCCCTGGCTTACCTCTTACTCTTTACACCAAGTAAAAATTGACAGCGCTTGGCCTTTGAGACGTAAATTCTTTTCCGTGACACCATCCATAGAAAAAAACTTCTGTAATGAAGGCCGGTGAGCCGACAGTTACTTTTGCATATGTGATTTTTTTTTCACTTTGCACTGATCATTATTTTAGTTGTTGGCTGAATTGATGAAAGACCATGCAGGCCTGGAAAAGAGGTGTACAGCTCTCCACTCAAATCGTCAGAAAAGCGTCAACAAATATATATATATATATATATATATATATATATATATATATATATAAACAAAAAAAAAGTAGTAAAAATAACGAATAAAAAATAAACAAAGAAAAAAAGGAAAACAAAAAAATCATATACAACTATTACGGTTCACGAATATTCACGCAACACTTTCAACAAGTAAAAACTGACCAGTCTGTCAAATAAAGAACAACAAAAACACACACGCGCACATAATACGAAAAGCATCAAATGTTTAAAAAGTTTATAGGGCATACAGTGAGAATCGAATTCAGTTGCAATTATTTGCCTGCCTGTGCTTAGCATAGTTGTCATTTAATAAGCTTAGGTTAGTTTCATTATGTTTGGCTTCTCTGTTTTTAATGGTATATCAACCTTCCGGGGTTAATTCATACTAAAGGCATATTTGGTTTGGTTTGGTTTGGCTTTATGGCATATCAACCATTGTTGGTTATTTAATGCCAAATCCTGTTTTTACATATATGATTTGTAAGCACACTTTGTAGATAAACGTAGTTAAATGATCAAACAGTTCTATTTCTAACAATTTACTTTAGCATAAATAAAAAAAGTTAACTGGTTGCAAGTATTGTTATGTATCACCAACAATTCAATTAAACATCACTCATTTGTTTACGCATAGTTAAATGGTTTAACATTTCTTTTTCTAACGATTCAGTTTATCATAAACCATTTGTTTGCACTCAGTTTAAATGTCAAACAGTTTTATTTGACCCATACATAAGATCCTTTCAGGTGCTACAACTTTGGGCCCGAGTGGACCTGGGTGTGATGGCAGTGAAACCGTACTCCGCTTTACCCAAAGCTCCATCAGATTGTTTAGCGTCATATCCAGAACACTCTTTGGGGGAGAGTTTTACTCCTCTGCAGAGAAGCAGCCCCAGCCGACTGGGCAGAGGTTATTTAATAGCAAAGCTATCCTTTTAGGAGAGCGTTGGTGTCTTATTTGACCTATAGCTGGGGGAGATAAGGGGGTAGTAATCCGAAAATGAACGTCATAGCGCAACCGATGTTCGAACTCGCTTTCTACGATTTCGCAGCCCAGAACGTTAGCCACTACACTATGAGGACTATCCTTTAGCTTAGTTTGATGCTAGGTCAAAAGTATCGGGCTCTTAATGAGAAATGAACTTGATAGCAATGGTCAGCTAATCTGTGCTCAGGTTAATAGTCATTTACTAAGCATTGGTCTTGTGGGTAGAGTGTTTGCTAAAAGACGACATCAAGAAATTCTGGACACTTGTTTCTGCAATGCGTCTGAAAAGTCCTCCGCTGGTCACGCCTGGGTTATTCACAGCTTCACATTTAATTCGTGACAGAGAACGTTGGAAAATAACCCTTGAGTGACCACTATGGGCCGTCTTACATATCTTCCAAGGAGCTGGAACAAATTCTTTCACATCTTCCAATTATTTTGGATATTTCTAATATTGATTTACTTTTTACAAGTTCAGGTGTAATAACAGACCTTTCAGAAGCGGAGAAGACATATTTGACCTATAATTGCACGATTTGGCCCGAGAGACCGTGGTTCAATCCCAGGTCGATTCATACCAAAGACTCAAAAAATGGTACTTGACGCTTCTTTGCTTAATACTCAGCAATTATCAGGTACAGATCAAGGGTAAAGTGGAACAATATTGGGAAAAGAGTATCGCCCTCCCCTACATCTCTGTGTACTAATTAAAGAAATGGGAGTCTTCGGGTTACCCTCGACTTTGGTAGCCAACTTTACTTACTTACTAAGCTTTACTTAGTTTGACACAAGTCGGAAGGATGAGGCATCTACTGAGAACCAAATTCACTAACAATAGCGCGCTGGCTCTGCTTAGCTTAATAGTATTTTAGTAAACTTGGATTAGTTTGGCGCACGGCTCGAAGTTTTTGATTAATTATTAAGTTTTTTTACTTCTAACTTAGCAAAGCTTAGTACGATACAAAATAAGATAGAGATTAGAATCTTGCAAATGGCCATTGCTTACCTTAAAGTTGTAGTTGTAGTAGGCGACCGTGGTCGAGGGTGACCAGAGGGGTCCCTTTTCAATAGCTACTACACCAAGTAGGGCGCTACTCCTTTCCCTGGATTGCTTCACTTTACCCTTGAAAAGTACCTTATATCGCTAAGTGTTAAGCAAAGAGGTATCAATTACCATTTTTAAAGTCTTTGGTATGACGCTACCTGGGATTGAACCCAGGTCTCCCGGACCATTGGCGAAAAAATCTGGGCACGTGGTGACTTGCTCAATGACTGGTGTCAATAAAAAGTAGCCAAATACAAAGCATCGAAGCAAACTATAAGCGTTTGTCAGTCTTAATGATAATGTTTGTTCATTATTATCAATGAGGGCTATTAAACTAATCTAAGTTTTGAAAAAAAATACAAAAGTTATTTATCAAATTAAACATTTTTGTTTTCTATCCTTTTTGATTTTAACAATGTTGAAGTCTCGATAGTCTCGTTTCTTTCTCTGATCTCCAGTTTCGTAGTCTCTTCTCCATGTGCTTAAGGTCCAACATAATTGGCATCACAATCTCCTTTATGATCAACAGTTATTTCCGTTCTCCGGCAAGGTCCAGGTATTTTTTCTGCACTTATTTTCACTTTGTGGTCAACTTCAACTGCAAAATCCACTAGATAACAAATTATTTTTTCTTTTTAATTGAAATGAGGTTTGGTTTTCTGGACGGGATTGGGAGGTCTACATTAGTTATGGTATCGCCTCAACTTTGCGCAGAGGCGCTACCATAGCTAATGAGGATTTCCCGTGGCGTGGTTTATAGCTAGTTGAAAACTATTCATTTCTTAAGTAATTCATCCAATGAAATATTTTCCCCCGCTCATTTGGTTTTCTGTCTTGCTCTCCGTCTGTGCCTGTTTGTCGTATTCACTTCTTATGTGGTTTAAATTTAATCTTTTTCTCTCATTGTCTCACTCAACCCCCCTCTCTCTCACACCTCCCCTCTCACTCTGATCCTCTCTCTCTCTCTCTCTCTCTCACACACATTTTCTCTATTAATATCGTCCATACTTGCTATTTTCCTGCGTGTTATCTATTTTGGTTTTTACATAATTAGTACTTAGGACATTATTTTGTGCTGCTAATAAGATATTCAGTCCCTTTTTTGAGGTTTCCTCTGCGTAACTATGCTCGTGTCATTTTCTTGTCAAATTCCTGTCACGTTACTATCATTATTATCATTATTATTTTGCTTCTTATGAAATATTCATCCCGATTTCATCAGATGGTCTTTCACTGGTGACAGCAAGTCGTCTCCCGTCTCCCTGACTCTTCTGAATATTATTGCCAAACCCAATAATGCTGTAGTCGGGTTTCGAATTCCTCTGGTCTCTTTACGAAAACATTAAGAACTGTTTTCAGTGCCCCTACTACAGTTGGTATCATCGTCATTTTTATGTTCCAGTTTTTTTTTTCAGGTCTCTGGCAAGATCCAAGTCTTCCGCCGGAACAGCATGATCCACTATATGACATCTTCCTCCTCTTCTTCTTCCTCTTCTTCTTCTTCTTCTTCTTCTTCTTCTTCTTCTTCTTCTTCTTATTATTATTATTATTATTATTATTATTATTATTATTCCTCTGGGGTCTGAGTGACAGCAAGTCTCCTCAAGTCTCTAGGACTCTTCTCAGTATTCTGGTCGATCTCAACAATGCTGTCGTTTGGATGGTCTCCACTTGTCCTTTTATTTCCACGTCCTCCAGTCTCCGTCCCAATCCTTTTGTGACTGTATCAAGAGCACTAATTACAATTGGTATCACCGTCACTTTCTTGTTCCCTAGTTTTTCAGTTCTCTTGCAAGATCCAAGTGTTTATCTGTTTTTCTAATCTTTGATTTTCACTTTGTGGTCAGCCAGAACGGCAAATTTCCGTATTTGGAAGATTCTCTTTTTTTTTTTTGGTCTTCTAGCCGGGAGTAGGTGGTACTTTTGTTTCTCAAAATCCCAGAGAACTTTGTGCGTCTTATTCTCCAGGAGGGATTCTAGTTTGTGCATATACCATTTGGTTGTATGGTCAAATTTCAATTTCTTGCATTATTCCCAGTAGATCACCTTCCCCGCACAGTCGTGCCTAGTATTATACACTTTTGTGTTAATTCGCTGCATTCGCTTATTATGGGATTAATCGTTTCGTGTCTATCATCACATATCCTACAGTTGCTATTTTGTTGCGTCTCATCTAATTTTACTTTAACATAGTTGGTCCTTATGACGTGGTTTTGAGCTGCTATTAAAAGAGATTGATTCTTCTTCTTCTTCTTCTTCTTCTTCTTCTTCTTCTTCTTCTTCTTCTTCTTATTATTATTATTATTATTATTATTATTATTATTATTATTATTTACTCCTTTAGAGTTTTTCACATCAGTATTAGCTGATGTTTTTTCACTGGAGTTTGAGTCACAAGTCTCCTCAAGTCTCCTGAACTCTCCTCAGTATTCTGGTCGTTCTCAATAATGCTGTCCTTTGGATAGTCTCCACTCGTCCGCCAACTTCCAAGTACTCAAGACCCTTTAATAATCCTTTAGTTGCTGTGCCAAGAGCATCAATCACAATTGGCACAATCGTCACTTTCATGTTCCACAACTTTTTCAATTCTCTAGCAAGGTCAAGGTATTATTATTATTATTATTATTATTATTATTGTGAGAGCTATGAATTACTTTATTCTCTTAGTTGGACCATTCTAAAATTATTTCACTTGCAATCATTTCGGTACAATGTATCATTTATTAGCTGTATTCTGCTATCATAAAAACTTGCAAAAATTGGATCATGGCAGAAGTTAATGCGAAAGGCCAAACTATGCAAAATTGTTTTCTGTATTTATAGCCAATATATTTGCAGCACATTTCATATCAGAACTGAATTTCTAAACTGTAGTGTTAATAGGCTGACAGAACCAAAATGAATGTGACGGCGCTAAATTTCAAAGAAGTTGACTTTAATTATAGCAAACCGACAAAAAGCCCCAAGGGGACAGCTTTAACGCTAACCTTGCTTATTCTAATGACATTTACGAAGTCAAAAAGCTTGTCAGATAGCAGAGTAACACTTAAAATAATTAGAGTAGGGTAAAAAAAAATAAGTTAAAAAAAGAGAAGATTATAGCAGTAGCCAACATTTTACTTGCAACGCAGATGTCGACAAGTGGAGGTCGTTAATAAGGACAAAAATAGATTAAATAGGGCCTTTAAAAATACTGGGTGACGTAGCGGTTACTGGGCTGTAAAAAGCGAGTCCAAACTCCAGTCCCGCAATCACTTTCGTACTAATACCCTCGAGAAAGTTATGGACCCCCTTATTCCTCAGTTGTGTTTTAAATAGTACCTCTACTGTCTTTCTTCAAGGATGGATTCAACATAAAATACCCCACGAAGGTTGATATGTTATTAAACAAAGAAACCAAATCAAACCTTGAAAATGCTACTCTGAAGTATATATATATATATATATATTGGAAACTGCAAGTAATAATTTAGTTGGTTCAGTTTCGTTCAGTTCATTTAGTGGCATATCAAACCCCACTGAGTTATTTAAAGGCGAAATTTGATTTATTTGTAAATTTGATCGAGTGACAGATTTTAATGGTATGCAAATCCACCTAGGGTTATATTATGCCTAGAGGTTTCGGATTCACGTTCATTGTACATTCGTATTTACATTTTATCGTTTTGTTTCTTAAGATATTGATGAGTTGATGGGCTTTGTTTTATGGCATATCAACCCTTGTAGGTTATTTAATGCCAACTCCAGTTTATACATTAATATGATTTGTAAATGAAGTTAGGAGGCAACATTTTTCAAGGGGCCAGTTTTGGTTTGGTTTAGTTTAATGGCACATCAACCATTGCTGTTTATTTAATACCATATCCATTTTTATACATATAAGTAATTCTGTTTCAAAAGTACACAGTTTAGTTCTATATGGCTCCTAGGTATCAGGTGCTACCACTCCAAGCCAGAGTGGATGCAAAGTACCCCAAATAGGGGTACTTTGCATTCCCTAAAGCTCCAGCATCACTGGATCCTCACTATCAGATCCTTGAGTGTCATAGTGTCACATAGGCCGGGGGGAGTCTTACCCCTCTGCAGAAATTCAGTCGGTGTATTCCGACTGAACCAGTTTTGAAGATCTTTTGTAAAATATATATATCATATCAAGTATTCTTATCTAATACGGATAATTTGTATACCGTTGTATCGTTTCATGTATATCTATCTCATACTAATAATCATATCGTCATGGGGGTGTCCTCGTGGTGTAATGGTTAAAGCGATGGACTGCGGAATCGTTATTACTTTCACTTTCGGGCAAATACCCTTGGGAAAGGTATAAACCCCCTTATCCTCCCAGTTATGGGTTAAATAGTACCACTACTGTTCTTCTAGAAGAATGGCTTTGGCATTAAATAACCTAAAAAGAGTTGATATGCCATTAAACAAAGAAACCAAACCGAACCTCATATCGTCATCATCATCATGTCATGCTGGTAGCACGGATATCCCTGACCATCTCTCGCCACTTTTCCCTATCGTTCATCGCCTCAGGCAGGTCTTCTGGACAACATCCCGTATCCTCACATAGTTGCTGAATGTATGTTCGTGCTGGTCGTCCTGCTTTTGCACGGCCATGTGTGGGGGTCCATAACAATACATTACTTATGAGCTCGTCCCTGCTTCTCCAGCAGTGTCCTGCATGTCTGGTTCAATACTCTCTTGTTTATTCCAAGATATATGGACCTGTGCTACGACTACTACTACTAATAATAATAATAAAGTCTAAGGGGAATAGAGATTGTAGGATTTGCAGATAGATAGAGAGAGAGAGAGAGAGAGAGAGAGAGAGAGAGAGAGAGAGAGAGAGAGGGGAAGAGACGCAGCAATCAGCCAATCCGACTCGACTGGTCGGGGACGTTGATCCATAGGGAACTGGACAAACGACTTTTGATCAATCTAATGGCACATACACTGACCAGAATCTATTCTGAGACGAAAAAACACAAAATTCACGGGCGTTTTGAGATAAAAACTGATCATCCAGTCCCAGAGGTCCAGGCCTTGTGTTAGTCTACAAGAATACAAACTTCGATTTGTCTACTTTGCCGTTTCAGCAAACCACAACGTGAAAGAAAGAAAAGGAATATTAGAAAAATTCAACCTTGCTAGAGAACTCATTAGACTGTGGAACATAGAGGTGACGGTGCATCCAGTGATAGTCGAAGCTCTTAGAACTATTTCAAAAAACCTGAAAAAGAGGCAAAGATAGCTGAAGGGTAGAAACTACTTAGAACACAGGTTCTACTGGAATCGGCTCGAATACTGAGAAGTGTCCTTGAGAGGTGAGGTCACTTAGTATAACTCAAAAGTCTGCTGGTACTTGTGTGGAAACGCACAAAGCGTAAAAAAATTATTTGGTATTCCCACTCACTTCAAGTGGAGGTGCCAGTGGTGTAATGGTTATCGTCGCAGGATATGGACACGGCGACACGAGTTCAAATCCTGGACTTGACTGATTGCATTTCACATAGCTCTAATACCCTTGGGAAAGGTATGAATCCAATTCTTCTCCCTCCAGCTATGGGGAAATAGTAGGGCAGACTAGGTTCTTCAGCCTTGGTGAGGCAACTAGTCTAGGAGAAGGAAAACTCTGAACTCAAACCTGTTAAACTCCGCTTAAAAATTGACCTTGTGTCATATCCTGCCCGAGCGGAGGGGTTGGGTAAATAGGATTCCCACGCACTTCAAACGTTATAATTGAGACAGAAAATTATTAAGTCATGCTTTACTAAGATTTGCTTAGTAAAATATTATTTTGAAAGTTTTGATAATCCAATAAGGATAGATCTCGTTACATTTGTGATGTGAGAGTCAAGTGTATTAACCGATGCTCCATGGCAAGGCATCTTGAACATAATACTGGATCTAACGGGCAGTAATTGAAGTTGCAGAAGTTATTTTTGATGTATTTCTGTTTTTCTTTATTTTCTTTTAATCAAATAAGGACTGTCACTTAGGCCACGATTCGCATTTATTTCTCAGAGCAATGACAATTGGTCTAACAAGTGCAGTTAATTCAAGACCTAAAAGAACAACTTTCTTTTGTGTAGATATATTTCAAGCATTGCCTTAACGTTAAGGAACGTTTCTGAATAAGGATAATTGACATTAAGGGAAAAAAATACGGTAAAAAACCAGTGAGTTTATGCAGAAATAGTACAGCTTCCACCATTAACTGAATGGTACCAGTGAAAATGTTCTTTGGTTGCCTCTGTTTCAACTTGTTCTTTTGAACTGTGTAGGTGTGCCAAAATTAACCATTTTTTATTTTTAAAATGACTGATTATAAGATAGGTAACGAAGGTTTATAGTGAAAATCAATCAGATTGCACTATACTATAAATTAGATTCCTCTTTATTTTGCATTCTCATATATATGCATAAAATATTTTTTAAATATGCATATATATATATATATATATATATATATATATATATATATATATATTAGGTAATATATAAAACACTGAAAAATACACAAGATTATATATATATATATATATATGTGCGTGTGTGTGCGTGTGTGTGAATATGTATTTGATATTAAGCATTTGAATATATATAAATATGAAAAGTATATATGTAGATATATCTGCGTCTGTGGCCGAATATGTATGTATGCATAGATTTGCATGTAAACTTTATATATATATATATATATATATATATATATATATATATATATACGTATAATTCACAGATAAAACGGTCGCAGTCTTTTAAATTAATTTATGTACAAAAATACGGATCCATATCCCAATATTCAAATATGAAAAAAGCAAAACAAGAACTGTTACAGTTTGGATGACTGTATCACTGGGGTTTCGAATACACCTACAGCGGGGAAATGTCACCCACCAAGAAAAAAAAAGAAAAAAAGAGGTGTATAACTCTTTATTTCAACTTGTGTTGAGGCTTCAACTCTAGATCTCTGGGAAGTTTCAAGTCACCGTTTTCATTGCCAAGTCAACTTTGATAGAGACGAGTAGAAACTGTTAGGGTCACATCTATGGTTCAAATAGATATGTTTGAAAATTATTTGCATTTGATAGGAATACTTGAAAATATATTACTGTGTACAAACATATGATCATTATTGAATATAATCATTAAAGTTAAACCATTTAACTGTATGCAAAGAATTCTTTATTAAGAATCATTACTTGAAGTTTCAATTGTTTTGAAGGAAGTATGAGTTACATGAGAACATATAACTGTGTGCAAACAAATGGTTATGATTAATTAGAAATAGTAATAGCAAGTAAAGTTGTTGACCTTAGTCGAGAGTGACTCGAAGGCTCCCTTTTCGATAACTACTACACCAAGGTATAAGGGAGGGCGCTACTTCTTTCCCTGGATTGCTCCACTTTACCCTTGATCCGTACCTTATAATGCTGAGTGTTAAGCAAGGAGGGATCAAGTACCATTTTTTGAGTCTTTTGGTATGACTCGACCTGGGATTGAACGCAGGTCTCCCGGGACATTGGCGAACACTCTAAGCATCATGCTAATGTACAGTACTTGAAAACATATCATTGTGTATGAATTCTTTTTATTAAATAGTAATACTTTGCATCATATAACTCAGTCTGAGCAAATGGTTACTGATTGATTAGTGAAATTACAAAATACAATGGAATATGGAAAATGTTGTTGTTATTGTAAGTAAAAAGTAAAGTTGGCGACCATAGTCGAGGGTGATCCGAAGGCTCCCTTTTCAATAGCTACTACACCAAGGTGTAGGGGACGGTGCTACTCATGTCCTTGGATTGCTCCACTTTACCATTGATCTGTACCTTATAATGCTGAGTGTTAAGCAAGGAGGGATCAAGTACCATTTTTGAGTCTTTGGTATGAGTCGACCTAGGATTGAACCCAGGTCTCCTGGACCATTGGTGAACACTCTACTCATTAGTCATAGTAATGAAACCTCTAAAAATGAATTTAAATGAGCAACTATAAATTCATAAAAATACATTCTTTTCCTTCCAAGAAGTTTAGATTTTGTTCAATATAGCTCGCAGCATTGAACCAGTCCTGGATGCTCCACCCCACAAAGCAGCAGCTGTACGGCCATTCACCACCCATCACGAAAACTATCCAAGTTAGACGAACCAGACATGCAGGGCACTGCTGAAGTAGGGACGAGCTCATAAGTGATGTACTCCAGTGGACTCCTTTACATGGACAACGAGCTCGAACATATATACAGCTGCTCGGTGCCGATACGGGATTTAACTCCGAAGACCTGCCGGAAGCAATGGACGATAGGGAGGGGTGGCGAAAGAGGGTCAGGGATATCAGTGTGGATAGCTCCACAAGATGATGATCATGATGATGATGAATTTAGATTTTAGAAGCCATCTTTTTTTATACTGTACAAAAATATCAATGAAAATATTTAAAAGCCAAAATAATAGGTAATGTTAAATTCGTCAATTAGCAAGTGTAAGACACAACAGGGCGGGAAAGGTGATCTCACTGGGAATTGTGCAAGAAGTTTAAATTTGACCAAACGGACAAATAGTATATGCACAATCAGGAATCTATCCTGGGAAATGAGACAAAGTTTTCTTGGATTTTGAAATACAAAAATATCTCCTAATCTCGGCTAGACGGCCGGACCTAATGATAGTCAACAAAAAAAAAAAGTAAAAAAAAAAAGAGAGAACCTGCCGAATCGTAGACTTTGCCGTTCCTGCAGACCACAGAGTAAAATTAAAAGGTGAAAAGAAGGATAAATATCTGGACCTTGCTAAAGAGCTGAAGAAGTAGTTGGTGCACTTGGAATGATCCCTAAAGGCTTGGTAAGGGAATTGGAAGACTTAGAAATCAGCAGACAAGTAGAGACCATCCAAACTACAGAATTATTGAGAACGGCCAGAATACTGAGAAGAGTCCTGGAGGCATAAGGAGACTTGAAATTACTCAAACTCCAGTGAGAAACCATCCGCTAACATCGGCGTGAAAAACTCTCAAAGGAGTATAATAATAATAATAATAATAATCTTTTCATTTTTTAGCAGTTTGCATTTAAGTATGACAATACCTGTAAATGGTGACTATCTTTTGATACTGTGTATATCAATAATCGAGTATTCAAAAAATCACAATAAAACCAACTTCCAAGCATTTAAAGTTTAAATCCTAACGAACTTAACCTCCAAACTGTTTACACATTTCTATGACAACCTCTAAAATCAACTTCAATTTTTTGTTATTTTTTTACGAAACAAGTTTAATAATCAACTATTAAAAAACCATAATAGATTAGTCAAAAATTAATACTAAATAATTTAACTTCCTAGCAGTTTATATCCGGGTATGGCCACATCTGAAAACTCTACCTATCTTTTGTTATTCTGTATGAAACAATTTCAATAATCAAGTATTTCCTACCATCCACTACAAAACTAAGAATCAGTCTAATCTTGTTTGTTTTTGTGGCCAATAATAGAATTACGTCCTATAAACTGTGGCGCTTTGCAAATTATCATACGAATTGCAACAGTGAGCTCAAAGGGAACAAATCTCGGTGTTGTACAGTCTGGAAGAGAAAATCATTTTATATTTGCCTTGTACGAGTGTCATGACATTCATTGTGGCGACTGAATGCAATCATCAGATTAAGACAACATCATGAAAATTATCATCGCTGGATATGGACAAATTCGCCAGCGAATCAATCACATACACCTTTTATTTTTATTCAGTGCAGTAATTACTATTAAATTCAATTTGCTTTACACTGCTGGCCTTCTTACTCAAAGCTGGGAAAGAAGTGAAAGAGCTCGTAATAGGGGTCAGGCCTGCGATGTCAGCAGTGTCGAATGCCTTATAGATAATCAGGATTGTCTTCTGCTATTTAGATATATATTTGCATGTGTATGTGTGTCTATCTTCCTGCTTCCCCTTCAATAGATATATAAATCAGAGTATATATATATATATATATACGTATAGTGGCACGTGGGAAGCTATATGTGATAAATAAACGGGTTCACCTATATAATGATGAAGGTTGTTCCTGAGCGCTGTGTCTGTTCGGTTCTCATCAAGGTTTAGCAGCTCAGTCCCAACAGATGTGTATTTACGTTCCCTGAAGAGATGATCACAGTGTGGGTTCAGTGAAGCATGTCACTCTTGTAGATTGCGCCTCGCTTTGGAGGTGAACAGCTTAGGCGGGATAGGGGTGTGAAAGAACTGACGAAGGCGTTGTTCCGGCAGTGTGTGTGTGTGTGTGTGTGTGTGTGTGAGAGAGAGAGAGAGAGAGAGAGAGAGAGAGAGAGAGAGAGAGAGAGAGAGAGAGAGAGAGAGAGTAGCGCAGGACAAAAGTGGAGAAGAGAGTCCGTTCTCGTGGAATGTCCGCACACTTGATGAGAAAGACTAAGGCCAGGAGAGAGAAATTATAATGACTTCGACGGTTGGCTGTTTGCTCATTTGTTTCGATCATGGAAACTTTCTTCTCTCGTCGTTTCTTTTTCTTCGCCAGTTTTTGGTGTTTCCACAACCTCCCTCTTCTTTTCGTGCAAATCACTGGCCGTGCTGTCTCAAAGATTTCCGCTTTCCCCGACATGTTCCCGAAAGACCCCAGAGGTGGTCAATGAAATTAAAGCTTCGGCATTTGAACGATTGTTCATCACATTATAACTATTATTTCGTTATTTGGGAACCAATTGGTAGAGACTTGTATTGCTTGTAAACGAGAAAACACAGACGAACTTGAACACAGGCACAAGTATATGTTGTTACGTTTTCATATATAGATATTAAATAATAAAACACATACACACACACATATAAATATAAAATCATACGTACATTTAATTATCCATCGAATATTGTATAACCATTATATATATATATATATATATATGCGTGTGTGTGTATGTGCGTAGATGGGTGTAGCGGAGCCTGACGGTTATCGTTGTAAAATAATGGAACAGACATGCCGAGTTCAGAACCTGGACGAGGCTGTTTGTGTGTCACTTCGCGTTAATGCCCTCAGAAAAATCCAGAATCCTATCCTGTCTAGGCGTAAAATAGAAGGGCAGATTGGGCTCTCTACTTGTGGTAGGGTAACTAAAAGAAAAAGAATTACTTTCTATTCAAATGCTAAGAAGTCTTTTTCGGAAGAATCTGTGGTTCATTGCTCTTCTATTTATTTGTTATTTTCTGTGTCTGGTGCGACAATAAACTTCAGCAATTCAAAAAAGAAATTACCGGTGTTGGTAGAGTAACGGTTCATATATTTTGCTGGATGGTTAAGCTCGCATCATACGTCTTGAAAGACTGAAGAGTCCATATATATATATATATATATATATATATATATATATATATATATATATATATATATATATATGTGTGTGTGTGTGTGTGTGTGTGTGTGATTTTGAGGAGTTGGGCCGTATAGTAAAATATATTCAATAGATATTCATATGTATTTAAAGTTTATATGCAAATTTTTCTTTATATATTCCTTTGTTGAGTCAATATATATTCATACATATACTTGCATATCTAATATAATCACAATACATATATAAGCATATATATATATATATATATATATATATATATATATATGCCACTGACCCGATTTGAAGAGTGCTGGCCTCTTCCCTAGGAATCTCTGGCTGAACTCCCTTAAAATCTCAACATAGTAACCCTAAACCTAACCCTTTGGTCAATTCAACTCTGGTGTATTGACTTCGTTACTCCTCCCATACCTCTCACCATCCCTCACAGACTCCCTGGCTTCCTTGAATCTCTTATGCCACTCAAAAACTGATGCTCGATTCATGCAAGATGCTCTAAAAGAAGTCTAAAGCATTCCATACGTTTCTGTGGTATTTTTTCAAAGTTTAAAATATAATTTTATTGCATATCGTTCTTCTAAAGTGTCCTTACGTCCATATTGCATTTTTGAAATTCACTAGCTATGGCAATCAGGCTTTAGTAGGGTGTAATCCAATTGCTGCTGTTGGCTGTTCATTTGAAGCTGAAATCATGAAAATTGGTCAGTCATTTCATGATATAAAGCAATAACAGTGAATTTTCAAGAGTCTACGACAATTGTAAATACCTGTACAAAAAAGTCTAGAAACTTTTTGAAGGCACCACTTAGCTTGTTAGATTTTTTTTCTTTTGCTTTTTAGGTTTTTATTCCATGTATGAATAGAACTTTTTAATACTTTAATTAAACTTTGTACGTCCTCACACACACACACACACACACACACACACACACACACACACACACACATATATATATATATATATATATAGGTGCTCTGACTCTATTTGTTGTTTATATATCTCCGGGTCTTTGTCTCAAACTAAAATTCTAGCGTCAATCTTCTTTTTTCAAGTTGTGACTTTTCCCTCCTTTTCATATTTCTAATTTTCATATTTTTGTTCCCATAAGGCTTTTTTAAAAACAGAAACATGTTAGGAAAACTATTGAAACTGAATATTGTTTATTATTTATTTTTTAAGCAATTTTTGAACAGTTTAAAAAAAGCAACATCCTTATGTATAACATTAATTATTCTTGCCTGAGTTTATGTTGTTACTATGATTTTCTCATAAAACAGTGATGATTGCTTTGTTGGTAATCAAACAGCACATTTAAAAAGTTTATTAAATTTTTTCAAATATACATATATATATATATATATATATATATATATATATATTGTAAAAGGAAGAAAACGGAAAGAAAAATACTACTAAATGGATAAGAAAATTTATGGATAAATATTAGTTAATATATGTATATAGATATAAAATTAGTTTATATATATATATATATATATAATTTGAAAAATATTTAGAGAACGTATTCTTTATATAAAATTTGACAACGTTTTGGTCTCTGCAAACCTTTTCATAGCAATATATTTGTCAAATGTTTCATCTGAAAAAAATTTTCAAATACAAAAGATTAAACGAAAAGAAAAAATATAATAAAACTTTATTTTTTGTTTTCTTTTTGCATTTAAAAATTATTTTTCAGATGAAACATTAAACAATTATTTTACTGCCCTGAAGATGGTCACATAGATCTAAACGATGGCATATTTCATATAAAGAATAAACTGTCTCAATATTTTGTTTCTTCATATTTCATATTTACATTGCCTGTTTAAATATTTATTGCAAGTATTGTATTGATCGAAGTTTAAATTGACATGAATATCTCAGTCGTTTTTGACAATAGCTACTAACGTTTATTCTTCTTGTATTTAGGAAGCTATGTTAGTTATGGGAGAGTGATTTATCAAAATGTTTACTTACCCACACCTATCTCAGTTAATCGGTTGCTTAGACTGACACACAAACTCTTACAGATTCCTATACACACTTATACACAATTAAACTCAGATATCTATCTATCTATCTATCTATCTATCTATCTATCTAAATTTGTTTATATCTATCTATCTATCTATCTATCTATCTAAATTTGTTTCTATCTATCTATCTATCTATCTATCCGTTTGTTTCTATCTATCTATCTATCTATCTATCTATCCGTTTGTTTATATCTATCTATCTATCTATCTATCTAAATTTGTTTATATCTATCTATCTATCTATCTATCTATCCGTTTGTTTCTATCTATCTATCTATCTATCTATCTATCTATCCGTTTGTTTATATCTATCTATCTATCTATCTATCTAAATTTGTTTATATCTATCTATCTATCTATCTATCTATCTATCTAAATTTGTTTATATCCATCAATCTATCTATCTATCAGCACATGTTCTGTCTAAAGCGTGACGTAACCGTTATCACTGCAATAAACGAATTCAGTAAGCCGAGTTTGATGGTTTTTTTTTTTGTTGATTTTCACTACGAGCTTATGTCCCTAGGAAAGACAAGGATCAAACCCATCTACCTTCAACTATGAGTAAATAGTAAAGCAGATTTAGTTCTTTACTCTTAGTTTGGGAACCAGTTTAGAAGAAGGAAAACTCGGAACTCTAAAACTAGTTGTACTCTGCCTAAAAATTAAGTTTCTGTCGCAATCTTCGATTTGCATCAGGGTAATATATATATATATATATATATATATATATATATATATATCATCATGTCGTGCCGCTAGCACGGATATCCTTGACCCTCTCTCACCACTTTTCCCTATTATTCATCGCCTCTGGCAGGCCTTCAGGGCAACATTCCGTATCCTTACATAGCTGCTGTATGTATGTTCGAGCTGGTCGTCCTGCTTTTGCTTTGCCATACGTGGGGGTCCATAGAAGTACATCACTGATGAGCTCGTCTCTGCTTCTTCTGCCGTGTCCTGCATGTCTCGTTCGTCTAGCTTGGATAGTTTTCGTGATGGGAGGCAGGCGGCCGTATAGTTGGTGTCTTGTGGGGTGTTGCCGCCGGGACTTGTTCAATATTGCTCGCAGCATTCTTGTGTAATTGGCGTCTAGCTTCTTCTCCAGCCGTTTAGTTAACGTCCAAGTAGTGCATCCATACAGCAGTATCGATACGACCGCTGCTTGGAAGGAAATGTGTTTCATTTTATCGGTCAGGTCTGATTTCCATATGATCGAGAGCCTATAGATAGCTGTTCATGCCTTCGTTAGCCGCGTGTCGATGTCTTTTTCGGTTAATGAGACACTGCTTCCTAGGTAGGTGAATTTGTCTACCAGTTTCAGAGAGGTTCCCTTGAGTGTGGAAATGTCGCCTGCTTGATTAAAGCACATATTCAGTTTTGTGTGCATATATAAATATATATATAAACTGACTATTAATTTAGATGCATGCTTGTCAGATTCTTTTTTTGTATGTACGTGTCGGATCTATCTCTCATACTAAATTAAAATCTTACACTAATTCATATATTTTTGCACGTGTATTTTTTTTATAAATGTTAACATCTGTTGTAATTTATTTAAGTTTTCCTTTGATATAAACAGAAAATCAATATTAGAATACGGACCTCTGTTTACTTATAGTACTAACTGTTTCTTAAGTATTCTCCCATCGAAGTATTGAACAGGCTCATCACTGCTTAACTCCGGATAAACGGGAGATTTCAACAGGATTTAGAATTCTTAGTAGTGTGTATTTACCAAACCCTTCCTTAAGCTGTGAAAGAAAGTTTATTTTTAACGAGGTTTACCAGGTTTGAATTCAGAGTTTCCTTTCTCCTAGACTGGTGGCCATACTATAGTTAAAGGGTCCAGTCTGCCCTACTAATTTCCCGTTGCTGGCTGGAGAATAGTTGGATTTATATCTTTTCCTATAGGTATTAGCACTATATGAAATGCAAACAGCCTCGTGTAAGATTTGAATCCAACTTGTCATATCCGTTTCCTACAACGATAACCGTTGTACTGAAAGCGCCTCCAATATTTGGTTCTAGAGAAGATATTTTGTCGAATTCCCGCATACCAAGAACCAATGTTAGCATTAGCATATCTATGATATACTAACACAGGACACAACGGAAAGAAAGACAAGATAAACTTATTTACATTAGCAAGAACATATGATCTTTTATTTACATAATATATGTACAAGTAAAAAAGAATTTACAAACACGGCGTTGGGGCTAACGTGCTGGATTGTGAGTTTGTAGTGTGCGAGTTCGAACTCTAGTGGCGTTATTACGTTCACTTTCACATTAATAACCTTGGGAAACGTATGGTCCCATTTATCCCTTTAACAACAGGTTAAATAGCACCACTACTGTCCTTCTACATGGATGGCTTTGACATTAAAGGTTGATATGCTATTAACCAATGAAACCAAACAACTGTATCCCATGGTAAAATTAAATACACATTGTTCCAAAAATAAGCAGTATGAAAAAGGGGTACAAAATGAAAAAAAACTTACTTGACAATTATGGGTAAAATAGTCTTTACCATTCTCCAGCTGGATCATTGACGTGGTCTAGAATATTAAAAAAAACCCCTAAAAAACAACAAAACAAAACAAAAACAAGAGGTTGAAATTTGCTTCAGGACTGTCGTGCAATATCCTACGAAGCCTTTAACAGACATGTCACTTCTCCTAAAGGAGATAATTATTCATGTTATCCGTAAAAATGTTGTCAATATAAAATCCTGATTGTATCTAAGTTTATAAAAATTCATGACTATATTAACCTATCAGCTGATTTAAATAAACAACTATGGAAGCATCTTTATGATACTTTCATTTCTAACGCTATTTCCAACTATTTACTATTCCTGTCGACATATTCTCGAAATCTTTCCTTGGTAATCTCCACAATACCACACCTGCCTTTCTAATAAAGGTGATGAAATTTTTGGGATGATTCCTTGAATGTCCTGATAGGGATAGTGAACTGGGGGAGGTTGTGTATGAGATCGTAATATCGTAAATGTGCTCCCACAGAAGTGTTATTATTTTTAAACCATCGTGTAGAACTCCCTAGGGAATTAGAATCTATCTATCTATCTATCTATCTATCTATCTATCTATCTATCTATCTATCTATCTATCTATCTATCTATCTTTCTTTCTTTCTTTCTTTTCTAATCTATCTATCTTTTCTAATCTATCTATCTATCTATCTATCTATCTATCTTTCTTTCTTTTCTAATCTATCTATCTTTTCTAATCTATCTATCTATCTATCTATCTATCTATCTATCTATCTATCTATCAATCTTTCTTTCTTTCTTTCTTTCTTTCTTTCTTTTCTAATCTATCTATCTATCTATCTATCTATCTATCTATCTATCTATCTATCTATCTATCTATCTTTTCTAATCTATCTATCTATCTATCTATCTTTTCTAATCTATCTATCTATCTATCTATCTATCTATCTATCTTTCTTTCTTTCTTTCTTTCTTTTCTAATTTATCTATCTTTTCTAATCTATCTATCTATCTATCTATCTATCTATCTATCTATCTATCTTTTCTAATTTATCTATCTATCTATCTATCTATCTATCTATCTATCTATCTTTTCTAATTTATCTATCTTTTCTAATCTATCTATCTATCTATCTATCTATCTATCTATCTATTCTAATCTATCTATCTATCTATCTATCTATCTATCTATCTATCTATCTATCTATCTATCTATCTATCTTTCTTTCTTTCTTTCTTTCTTTCTTTCTTTCTTTTCTAATCTATCTATCTATCTATCTATCTATCTATCTATCTATCTATCTATCTATCTTTTCTAATCTATCTATCTATCTATCTATCTATCTTTTCTAATCTATCTATCTATCTATCTATCTATCTATCTTTCTTTCTTTCTTTCTTTCTTTCTTTCTTTTCTAATTTATCTATCTTTTCTAATCTATCTATCTATCTATCTATCTATCTATCTATCTATCTATCTATCTTTTCTAATTTATCTATCTATCTATCTATCTATCTATCTATCTTTTCTAATTTATCTATCTTTTCTAATCTATCTATCTATCTATCTATCTATCTATTCTAATCTATCTATCTATCTATCTATCTATCTATCTATCTATCTATCTATCTATCTATCTATCTTTTCTAATCTATCTATCTATCTATCTATCTATCTTTCTTTCTTTCTTTCTTTCTTTCTTTTCTAATCTGTCTATCTTTTCTAATCTATCTATCTATCTATCTATCTATCTATCTATCTATCTATTCTAATCTATCTATCTATCTATCTATCTATCTATCTATCTATCTATCTATCTTGTTTATATGTGTTATCGTTGAAGCACCTGCATATGCATTAATATACACAAATCATACATAAGAATGTGTAGACGTGTATGTATAAACATACGTACTTGCATTCAGATCCCCCCATATATATATATATATATAATCATTGTCTAAAGAAAAGAAGATATCTTTCTCCGTATATATGTCAATGATATATACATACTAATACTTATCTTTACCCATATTGATATATTTACTTTACTCAAGTGTAAAGACAAGCACATGCATATTTGCTTACATATTCCACGTGCATACTCATATGCACATATTAGCATGAGTGCACAAACAAAAATTCTTACACGCACGCATGCGCACATGGGTCGGAGCATACGCCCAGTACACCTGTGCTCCTTCGCTGAATGAAAGATGTCCGTGGCCGGAGTGCCATCAATCACCTCTAAATAACATTGTGCATCGAGTATGAAATGCAAAATGATGAGGCTATCGACAACAATTGACCACAAGCGAGACCAGTCCGTACACAGTGATAATAACTTTATCGAGACGAAACAGAATTGCAATTCAGAACTCTTTATCACCATCTTCATCTTCGTGTAGAGCATCATAGATTGCCGGAATGTTTACTTACAGAGCAAGCCCACCTCCAGACAGCATAGATTATGGGTCAGTCTTTTTTAAGGCATATCAATACCTGTTGGGTTTTCCGTGCCGATGTTAATCCTCCTTTTTTAAACAATTATATATTTTCAATTAACAAATTATAATCAATGATTGCTTTAAACAACTATTCTAAATACAAATAATTTGTATGTCTTAATATTGTTTCAAATCAACTTTCTATTTAAGAATAATTTCTACAAAACTACTCGGTTTCAAGTATTCCTATCTAATACTAATAGTTTATTTATAATTACATAGTTTTAAGTAACTGTTTCTATTTGATTATGATAATAATTTTTTTTGGCACACAGTTATATAGTTTCAAGAGCTTTTACCTATTATTAATGATTAATATGGTTTCCAGTATTTATATCTCATACTAATGATTTGTACACATTTTTAGGCTGATATCACCAACTCATAGGTCTAGTAAGAAGAGTGTTCGCCAATGATCAGAAAGACCTGGGTTCAATCCCAGGTCGCGTCATACTAAAGACTTTAAAAATGATACTTGATACTGCCTTGCTTAACACTCTGCAATATAAGGTAAGTATCAAGGTTAAAGTGGAGCAATCCTGGGAAAGGAGTAGTGCCCTCCCCTACTCCTCAGTGTAGTAGCTATTGTAAAGAGAGCCTTCTGGTCACCCTCGCCTACGGTCGCCGACTTTATTTACTTACTTTAGGCAGATTGGATTCCATGACAAGCTACCCTGTTTCCGTGACCAACAAACACTTTTAAAACAGTCCTACTGACTTCATCTAAGTTAGCTAATCAGCCTAGCGGTGAACCGGTAACAAACGAAAACACAAACGACAAGAATTATATATATATATATATATATATATATATATATATATAAGTTCTTTTTCTATGTATTTATAGCTCTACACATGTATATCCATATATAAATAAAATGTGCGGAAGTCAAATTTTTCACTTCAATACAGACACAAATCCTGGATTTAAGAAGAATCAATCCCCTATCAAAATAATCTTCACTTTAAAAGATCAATTATTGTCATTATTCATCTCCTGAAGAAGATTATAGACTCAGAAACACGAGTAGAACAATATGTAAATAATGAAAAAATAAATGACCATATTCAAATTCATTTTCAGACCAATTCATTTTAAAATATTTACTTTTATTTCATTGGATCAACATCAACTTACATATATATATATAGAGAGAGAGAGAGAAAGAGGGAGGGAGAGAGAGAGAGAGAGAGAGAGAGAGAGAGAGAGAGAGATAGAGAGTGCGTACATATAGAAGAGCGTATATATAGAAGGGCGTACAAAAATTAAATGCAGTACGGATATATACAGCTACTCTTTGTGAGCAGTATCCTTTATTAGATTGGTGTATACTGTTGTAGCTTTGAAGGGCTAGAAATGAACAACACAAATAGATGTAAGGTATACAGCAGCACATATTGTGGGAAATACAGACAGCACCAGTTACCAGTAACTGACTAGACTTGCTTGACTCGTTTATCGAATCAGTCCCAGTAGTGTCGGGGAGGGCCCATGCAGTGACACCATGGGGTATATTATCCTAACATATGCATAAAAAAGGGATGGTTGAAATTAAAGGTCAAGCTAACTCACCGACTTATCACGTGGTGCAACCCTCATAACCAAGTTTAATCTCAATTTATTCCAAAATGAATTCATCGAGTATCAAATTACAAAACAGGAAGTGCCGAGATGTAATGGTTATCGTCGTAGGAAATGGACACGGCGACACGAGTTCAAATCCTAGACGAGACTGATTGCATTTCACATAGCACTAATACCCTTCGGAAAGGTATGAATTCAATTATTCTCCCTCCAGCTATGGATAAATAGTAGAGCAGACTGGGTTCTTCAACCTCGGTGAGGCAACTAGTCTAGAAGGAAAACTCTGAATTCAAACCTGTTAAACTCCGCTTAAAAAATGACCTTGTGTTATATCCTGCCCGAGCAGAGGGGTTGGACAAAAAAAGGAAGTGTCCGTGGTGTAATGGTTATCGTCGTAGGAAATGGACACGGTGACACGAGTTCAAATCCTGGACCAGGCTAACTGCATTTCACATAGCACTAATACCCTTGGGAAAGGTATGAATCCAATTATTCTCCCTCCAGATATGGGTAAATATTAGTGCAGATTAGGTTCTTCAGCCTTGGTGAGGCAACTAGTCTAAAAGAAGGAAAACTCTGAATCCACACCTGTTAAACTCCGCTTAAAAATTGACCTTGTGTCATATCCTGCCCGAGCGAAGGGGTTGGTAAATATGATATGATTAAATTACAAAACAAAACTAATTTTCTTGCGTTAAACATGATTTACACGAGAAAAGAATCATTAAATTAGAGTTGCATACAGACGTTTGTTTACACAGCTGGAACATCTGGTTCTGTCAAGATGATTGCAAGAAGCAAGTAAATTATCGGAAGCACGTCAAGTTGCTGACAAACAGAATACATGGGCATTGTGGAGTCATACATACGGCTCATAGCAGATGCAGCGAATCTAGCCGGGGTCAGTCTTCAATTTGGAGTCTTCGATCTAGATATGGTCAGCCATCGAGGCTGCCTGCCAGGTATCCGGTGGGGCAACGGCCTGTTCTGATTCTGGTACAAGTATTAAGTATTGAAGGATTGAACCTGCCACCTCCAGATGATTGTCTCCTTAGAAGCTTAGGGACCCAACGCTTATAACGGTTATGCTATGTATCCTGTTGGACAATTCAGAGTGAATTTTTGGGACTTATAAACATAATGTTCTTACTTGACTAGGATTACTACTATTATGTATGATTTTTTACCTGTGCTCATATTCATTTTTTTCATACTGGAGGTTGCAGGTTCAATCCTGACTGCAGGCGAGTAACAATACATGAATACTTAATACTTGTACCCGGTTATGGCTAACGGAATCAGAACAGGCGGTTCCCGTGGATTCAATAACAGACGTAGTTCGATGTTCCGTGAAGGTTGCCAAGTTCGACAAACACCTGAAGAAGGCCGGAGGACATATCGGCCGAAACGTTGTGGAAATAATAATATAGGAATACTTAACACTTCTACCCGGTTATAGCTAACGGAATCAGAACAGGCGACCCCCGTGGATTCAATAAAGGAAGTAGTTCGAAGTTCCGTGAAGGTTCCCGAGTTCGACAAACACCCGAAGAAGGCCGGAGGACATATCGGCCGAAACGTTATGAAAATAACAATAAAGATGAAGACAATAGTCCGAAAAGCCTTAATGATAAAACTCATCAAGCTTCGTCTCAGAAATTTAGACAATTAAGGTCCAAGTAAGGCTTCCATAACTTTTACTTCCAAACCTGTCCAGGTATTTATCTCTATATTTTATCCTTTTCAGTAATTCAGCTATATTTTTTTTTATCTCTACTTTAATCTTTAGTAATTTGAACCATATATTCAGGATATTTGAATTTTGTTTTTTGTTCCTGTATGTATAATATAACCGTGATTACAAAATGAAACATTTTTAAGAAATTATTCAGTGAAAATTCTTTTTGATCTTAAGACTCTAGAAGCATCATTCAATAGAGAAACCGTCGATGTTTATTATTACGAAGTCATAAATAGAATTTCTGACCAGAAAATACTACATGTCAAGATTTCTGTATAGAAATGCTAGAAAATCGTCAAGTTGAAGATAGATTTGTGGAGTGTCTGATTTTCAGTAACGAGGCAACATTTCTAAATCAACGGGAAACAAAAACAAAACAAAACAAAAAACAAAAAACAAAAAACAACAACAACAACAACAACAAAAAACAAGACAAAAAAACATAACCAAACATTATGTTTATAAGTGGAATTCGAAACACCAACTACATATATTGTGGTGCCACATGGTGTGGTGCAACTGTCATGGTAGCTGTAAATGAACAAGGTAAATCAATTTAATAACCTGAATAGGGCTGTTGTTAGCTTTTCCCACTTTTCGCTATTGCTAATTCGAAAGGCCTGAATCCATCTGTTCTTTCAGTCAGTTAGGTGTCTTTAGTCTTGGTATAACAACCAATCCAGAAGAAAGAAAACTCCGAAAAATTGACGTTGTGTCATGGTGGAGTGGTTGAGTAAAAAATATGACACTGGAATATGTATTTGTACAGCCTCTCACGGCTAGAATGTGACATCAAGTTAATTTTTAAGTGGTATAAGTTGATTTAAATTCAGAGCTTTCCTACTTTGGTTGCCGATCTAAACCCAAAGAATTTAAATCATGATTTCTGTAAAAAAATGCTGGAGAGTAGAGAAGTTGAAGATAGATTTATACACCTCTGTTTTTTTTTTCGGGTAGAGTGTGCTAATCCCCCTGCAGGAGATACAATCGCTCTATTCGAGGTCCCACGGACAGAATAGTGCTTATAAAGATTTTAAAACATAAAATTTAGTTAATTTAATCAATTAAGTTATTTTATATTTTATTCATTCGTTTAATTTCTCAAAAAATTGTTTAACCTTTGCATGTTTTTTATCGTAACCTTTGAGAACAAATTGAAATACCAAGAATTGCCGTTTTACCATACTCTATAAAAGACTTGACAACGGCCAGACGATTGCATCATTAGATGCGTTAATATGACGCCGTTTGCGTAGTCTTGAAGCTGCCGGCTGTCTGCTTCCCCCTTATTCATTTTAAAACTTCCCCAGTCCTTCTCCCTGAAACCACTCATTAAATTCAACACAATCTACGCGTTATTGTCCTGTAATGTATTCGTTTGCTCAATGAAGTGTTTATTGAAGTTTAAATTTTTTTAGCATCCTCCAAACAACCCTCCTTCTCTATTGCTGCTTGCCGTTTAGAAGCCTCTCCTTTAGCCCCTCCCCTTCAACACAATCCCCCCGCTCTCGTCTATTAACTATAGTCGACGACACGAAGTCTAAAGGTTCGACCTCTGCAGAGAAGGAAATGGGAAATTTCAAATCGGGTTGGGGAAGAGGGTTTTTTTAAGAAGAAAAATTAAAAAAAAGTAAGATTCAACTCCTTAAGTTGGTGTGTTCATGATGAGATGAGCATGTCAATATCGGTCAAAAGGTAACACTTTCATTGCCACCGATATTTTTAGTTGATCTCTGCCATCTTCATCTTTTTTATATATTCCCTTTTTTTTCATTTTTATAAATGTGTATAATTTATTTATTTATTTTTCAAAATTTCGAATTATTCCTCTTCTTTCTTTTCCTCAACCTCATTAGATCTTGCAGTTTTCCTTCCTTTCTTCTCCTTTCCTTCCTTCTTTTCTTAAGGATCGCCTTGTTATTTTGTCGACCCATTTTATTTGTACTTGTTTTTCTTCGTTTGTCGAATTTCATTTATTAATTGAAATTTTGTTGAAATCAAAATAAGCAAATAGAAAAATAAATTTAAGAAAGTATTAAAAAAAAGAAGATATTTCAGACATTTCGCATCGCTGTTATATTTTTGTCCGCTCTCAATTTTGATTCTTGAAGAACTTTCCTTGCCCTTTCTTTTTTTCTTTCTTTCTTTCTTTCTTTTTTTAGGAATTTCCATGTTCTTCCTTTCTTCCTTTCTTTCTTTCTTAAGAATTTCCATGTTCTTCCTTCCTTCCTTCCTTCCTTTCTTCCTTTCTTTCTTTCTTTCTTAGCAATTTCCATTTTCTTTCTTTCTTTCTTTTTTTCTTAAGAATTTCCATGTTCTTTCTTTCTTTCTTTCTTTCTTTCTTAGGAATTTCCATGTCCCTCTTTCTTTCTTTCTTTCTTTCATTCTAAGGAATTTCCATGTCCCTCTTTCTTTCTTTCTTTCTTAGGAATTTCCATGTTCTTTCTTTCTTTCTTTCTTTCTTTCTTAGGAATTTCCATGTTCTTTCTTTCTTAGGATTTTTCATGTTTTTTCTTTCTTTCTTAGGAATTTCCATGTAATTTCTTTCTTTCTTTCTTAGGAATTTCCATGTTCTTCCTTCCTTTCTTTCTTTCTTTCTTTCTTTCTTTCTTTCTAAGGAATTTCCATGTTCCTCTTTCTTTCTTTCTTTCTTTCTTTCTTTCTTTCTTTCTTAGGAATTTCCATGTTCTTTCTTTTTTTCTTTCTTTCTTTCTTTCTTTCTTAGGAATTTCTATGTTCTTTCTTTCTTTCTTTCTTTCTTTCTTTCTTTCTTTCTTTCTTTCTTAGGAATTTCCATGTTCTTTCTTTCTTTCTTTCTTTCTTTCTTTCTTTCTTTCTTAGGAATTTCCATGTTCTTTCTTTTTTTCTTTCTTTCTTTCTTTCTTTCTTTCTTAGGCAATTCCATGTTCTTTCTTTCTTTCTTTCTTAGGATTTTTCATGTTTTTTCTTTCTTTCTTTCTTAGGAATTTCCATGTAATTTCTTTCTTTCTTTCTTAGGAATTTCCATGTTCTTCCTTTCTTTCTTTCTTTTATCAAATTCTTGAAAAATCCTTCTTTATTTCTTTTTCTTGTTGTTTCTACATTTCTTCTCTCTTTTTCTCTTTTCTTTATCACCCCTTCTCTCACTTCTTCCTTTCACCATCTCTTTCTCTTTTTATTCTTCGTTTTTATCATTATTTCCACCAAATCCTTTGTCATAGTCTCCTTCTAGTCTTATTATTCACTCTCTCTCTCTCTCTCTCTCTCTCTCTTCTCTCTGTGGGTCTCTCTCCCCTTCCCGTTCAACCATCGTCTGTTTTCTCCCACAGTACCCCCTTTTCCTCCCTACGGCATCAAAAGCACCACTGCCTGCTGCCCGATTATTATTATAGATGCCCCCCTCTCTCTATTTCTCTCTCTCTCTCTTTTCTATTAATTTTGCCGCTCTCTTTTCTCTTATTGTTATTTACTTGTCTGTATTTCTTTTATCGTTATTGTCATTTTTGTTGTGAGGGAGTTCATTGCTGGTTTGCCGGAGTGTCATAACCTGTTGCCAATTTCGACAGCAGCTGGTGTAACAACGCATATTCAAGTGGGATCAACTGGAAAAGATTGCAGCCATTAAAGTTTAATAGTCAGGAAAATTATTGAAATTTTCTACATTTAAACGCCATTCTCAAGTAGACATGAATCACCGTTTCAGATTATTGCTATAATGTCAGACAGAGCTTCTATCAGTCAATTTTAACACTAACAGTTTTACTTTTTTCTTCTTTATTTCAACTCGTTTTATTTTGTTATTTTTTTCCCGCCTTCATTTCCATTCTTATAATTTTCGCTTTATTATTTCTTCTTTTGTTGATCATTTCTTAAAACGTTTTCAAGCGCATTTTCTTTGGGTTTTTTCTTTTATATTTTGTTAAATTATTCTTCATTAAAGTTTTTTTTTTTTAAAGAGTCATCTTTCTTTCATTTTTAATAATTCCTATGTTCTTTCTTTCTTTCTTTCTTTCTTTCTTGGAAATTCCATTCTCTTTCTTTCTTTCTTTCTTTCTTTCTTTCTATTTCAGCAATCTTAATATTCTGTCTGCCAGTCTCTCTTAAAGAATAAAAAATAAAAAATAAAAACAAAACTTTGATCTTTCTTGTCTTTCTTTCTTTCTATTCTTGAAATGTCTCGCTTTCTTTCACTACTCCTCTGTCTCTATCTTTCTCTTTCTCTTTCTCTCTCTCTCTTTCTCTCTCTGCCTTGTAGATTATCTCTTCTAAAAATTAGATATTCTTTCTTTTTTGAAAGAAAAAAAGAAATAAAGGAAGAAAGAAAGAAAGAAAGAAATTCATGGAAAAGAAAAAAATTTCCCATAGATTTCTTTCTTTCTTTCTTTCTTTCTTTCTTTCTTTCTTTCTTTTCAGACAGTTTGCATATTCACTCTTCCAAAAATATAAATCCCTCTCCCTTCCAAAAGACTCTTTAACAAACCTTCAGTTTGTCTTTCTTCCTTTCTTTTTTCTGGCAATATCTTTATCTCTCCCTCTTTCTCTTTACTTCATACTCTTTCTTTCCTAATTATCTATATTCTTTCTTTCTTTCTTTCTTTCCAAATATTTCAATTTTTTTTTCTCTATCCTTGTTTCTTTCCTTCTATCAACCAAGTTCATTGATCATTTACAAAAAATCAAAATCCATCTTATTTCTTTCTTTTATTCTTTAACGTTCCATTCATTTTATTCCCTTCTCTTCAAGTTATTCTTTCTCATTATCCATGCCAATATTTTCTGTTTCCTTCTCATTTTATGGCAATTGTTTCTATTCATTTCTTCTCTTCGCGCTAAGAATGGTAACCAACATTTAAGCCTACAGTTACGTCTGTACACGTGTAAGTTAGACCACATGTGAGCATGCGTACTTTGTCAGTGTGCACTGAAAGACGCCAAGGCATAGCAGCGCCAATGAGAATTCGCGTGTATATGCGTACAATCGACTGCATCCATAAGTTTCCCGTGTGTTCTTGCTTGTCTGCATGCCAGCAAGCACGCATGCACCATCGATGTGTCTTTGATTATAATGTATTTGCAAACATTTCCGTGTGTCAGTCATGCAATTTTCTATCAATAGATAGAGTGGTGGTGCGTCTCCTCTGTCGCTGATAAGCATATTTATTGTCAATTGACTATGACCAGACGACAGAGCTGATGTTTCAGCTGATAGGAAGATATCTGGACTTTAAATAAACGCACGACTGAAATAAAAATAAAGAACCAAAGAGAGAGAGAGAGAGAGAGAGAGAGAGAGAGAGAGAGAGAGAGAGCGAGAGAGAGCGAGATTGAATAAATTGAATCTAAAATATTTTTTTAAAATGTAAAACAAAAAGTAAGTGTACTTCTTCATGTCTCTGTTTTCCCTGAGGTTGTCAGAGGCATTTTATTTAAAATCCTAGAGTAAAAAAAACAACAAAAAACAAAAACAAAAAAAAAGAAGAAAAAAGATAAAAACAAAGCAAAAAACAAACAAGCAAAAAAGCGAATAAAAGAATACCTCGTGTAATATTTTAGATCACGCACAATCTGTTAATATGTGTCGTTATATTTATAGCAAAATCTGTGACAAAACGTACATCTGACTTTAATGTGACTGTTGTGTTTCGGTTTCAAGTGATCATTTATTGTAACCACGAAAACAAAATACATCCATTCATTGTTTTTAAGAAAAAGGTAATATCCTTATGATTTTAGTATTTCTTGTGGAACCTTATAAAATGTAAACGGATATTTTTAGGTGTCATTTGATGCCAGACTCTTCGGCATTAAAACTAGGCGACCAAAAATAAAATTGCCTGACTATTTTTAAGAAGGGAATTTTTAAAGGACTGATTCATGTTTTTCGTTACTGAGTTTGGTAATAAATGACACCTAATAATATCCGAGAGCGTCTATGTAGCGTAGTGGCTGACATGCTTGACTGAGACAATGTAGTTAGCAAGTTCGAACTCCAGTTAAGCATAGCTTAACTGGAGCATTTACTTTGGGAATAATGCCCTTGGGAAAAATACGAACCCCTTCAGCCCCAACAGCTATAGGTTAAAGAGTACAACTAGTTCTGCAATTTTGGGTTGGACAATAAATAACCGACAAAGATTGATATGCCATTAATAAACGAAACCGTAACCAAACTTATTAATAGCTATTTTGATTGTAAAATGTTCCGTTTGAAGTAATCGTATCCAGGTATACGTAATACATTTAATAAGTTTCCAGATTTATTTTGTTCAGGCATTTAAAATTGTCGTAGACTCGTGAAAATTCAGTATGTTATTGCTATACATCTTATGAAATGACTGACCGATTTTTATGATTTCAGGTTCAAATGAACAGCTACAGCAATAATTGGAATACACACCTACTAAAGCCTGATTGTCCCAGCTGGTGAATTGCAAAAATGCAATCTGGACGTGAGAACACTTTAGAAGAACGATATGCAATAAAATTGTGTTTTAAACTTGAAAAAAAAATGCCACAGAAACGTATGGAATACTTCAGACTGCTTTTCGACCATCTTGCATGAAACGAGCATCAGTTTTTGAGTGGCATAAGGGATTCAAGGAAGGCTGGGAGTCTGTGAGGGATGACGAGAGGTGTGGGAGGAGTAAGGAAGTCAATTGACCAGAGTTGATTAGCCAAAGGGTTAGGGTAAGGGTTACTATGTTGAGGTTTAAAGGGATTTCAGGAAGAGATTCCTAGGGAAGAGGCCAGCACTCTTCAAATCGGGTCAGTGGCATTTCCACCTGGACAATGCACCTGTCCACAACTCTATCCTTGTCACAGACTATTTGACCAAGATAGGCATCAAGACAGTTCGGCAGCTTCCCTATAGTCCAGACCTTGCTCCCTGTAACTTTTGGTTATTCTCTAAGCTCAGAGGCTGTCGTTATGAGAGAATTGAGGAGATGAAAGAGGCCGTGACGAAGGTCATTGACACGCTCACACAAGAGGACTTCCATGAGGCCTTCGAAAAGTTGTTTGAACGGTACAACAAGTGCATTGTAGCCCGAGGAGATTACTTTGAAGGGGACTTGAGTTTCATGTGTGTACTATCAATAAAAGTGCCCATACGAAAAAGTCTGGAAACTTATTTAATGATTCTCGTAATTGGTTTAATTTTTTTTTCAAAATATTTAAATATATACTTTTTCATGGCGTTACTGTATACCCTAAGAGAATATGTATGCAGGTATTTACCAAGTCTTCTTCACGGGCAGGATGTGACACAAGGTCAATTTTTAAGCGGAGTTCAACAGGTTCTAATTCCGAGTTTTTCTTCTTCTTGACTGGTTGCCTAACTAAGGCTGAAATTGAGTTTGCCTTACTATTTACCCATAGTTGGAGAGAGAATAATTGGATTTATATCTTTTCAAAAGGTATCAGTTTTATGTTAAATGCAATCAGTCTCGTCCAGGATTTTAACTCTCGATGTAAAAACAGGATTTGGTTTTAAATAACCAGCAATGGTTGATATACTATAAAATCAAACGAAACCAAACCAAGACCGAGTGTGTGGGAAGGTAGTTATGATATATATATATATATATATATATATATATATATATATATATATATATATATGTTTTGGCTTCCTTTTTTGGGTATTATTTTTCCGTCACAGTAAGAGGCGAATAGGAGTTCCGCAAAGTTCATTTTTTGTAGTTCATTTGGCTGGGAGTACCAGGTATCTTATTTATGTGTTCATCTCTCCCCTACTTACTCATACCCAGTGCTCCCACTATTACTGGCATCATTTAAGGTATCAGAATTTTAAAAAATCATTTCCTGGTCTTTGTATTTACTTATTTTATAATAATCTTACACTGACATCTGTTGGCATTGATATATCAATTGGAAGACACGTTTTTCTTTTAGAGTCCTCGACTATCACATCTTATCTATTGCATTTTATTTCTCTGTCAGAAAAGTCCTTTAAAATACTTGCTTCTTTGGCATCTGTAATTGGTTCTGGTTGGTGTTAGATCTATTTATCCCTATGTAGTATTTCAAAGTATTTACATTGGCCTCGTGAGTAGAGCATTCGCCAATGGTCCAGAAGACCTGGGTTCAATCCCTGGTCGCGTCATACCAAAGACTTTAAAAATGGTACTTGATACCGCCTTGCTTAGTACTCAGCAATATAACGTACGTATCAATGGTAAAGTGCAGCAATCCAGGGAAAGGAGTAGCGCCCTCCCCTACACCTCGTTGTTGTAGCTATCGAAAAGGGCGCCTTCTGGTCGTCCTCGACTGAGGTCGCCAACTTTACTCCTTACTTATATATTTTCTCAGAAATATAATAGTATCTAAATATTTTCCAGTTATTACTTTCTGGTGAGTTTTTCACATCAGCATTAGCTTTCACTAGTCTGAACGACAGCAAGTCACCTCATCTCCAGGACTGTTCTCAATATTCTGGTGGAGGTGCCGGTGGTGTAATGGTTATATTCGTAGGAAATGGACACGAAGGAAATGGACACGGCAACACGAGTTCAAATCCAGGACGAAACTGATTTCTTTCCACCATAGCACTAATACCCTTGGGTAAGGTATGAATCCAATCATTCTCCCTCCAGCTATGGGTAAATAGTAAGGAAGACTGGGTTCTTCAACCTTGGTGAGGCAACTAGTCTAGGGAAAGGAAAACTCTGAATTCAAACCTGTTAAACCCCGCTTAAAAATTGACCTTGTGTCATATCCTGCCCGAGTGGAGGGGTTGGGTAAATATGGTTCTCAATAATCTGGTTGACCTCAACAATGCTGTTGTCTGATCTCGGCTCGTTTTCGGATTTATAACTTCTCCAGCCTCCTTTCCAAGCCTTTCTAGACCGTTCAGAGTGCTACAATTTCAATTGGCAGAACCGTCACGTCCCATAGCTGTTTTAGTTCTCGAAGCATCGCTTGTAAGCGCTATGAACTGGTGGTTCAGTTGTAGAGTTTCGGCACTACAATCTGTGGTCGCTGGTTCTATCTGCAGTGGTGGAGATCACAGTATACTCTACTAATGAGACCTGGTAAGGTCGAAGCAGCGGTCTGTTGTTTTCGTGTTCGCCGGATTTTCTGGTCATGGTAATTTAATTCACAATCGAATTCCTCAACTAAAAAGGAATATGCTGAACTTGTCTCTCTTTTTGTTTTATTTAATCTTTACTCAGCGGTCCGTAAAATTCACAATCCTGCAGTTTCTCTTTTTTCTATTTTGTTAACTATCCATATTTACTAACCCCTCTGCTCGGGCAGGATATGACACAAGGTCAATTTTTAAACGGAGTTTAACAGGTTTGAATTCAGAGTTTTCCTTCTAGATTAGTTGCTTCACCAAGGCTGAAGAACCTAGTCTGCCCTACTAATTACTCATAGCTGGAGGGAGAATACTTCGACCATACCGTTCCCAAGAGTATTAGTGCTATGTGAAATGCAATCAGTCTCGTCCAGGATTTGAACTCGCGTCCCTGTGTCCATTTCCTACGACGATAACCATTACACCACGGGCACCTCCTATATCACAGGGTCTATTTTATTAACTATCACTTGTTCTGCCATTCTGGTTGGGATCAGATGATCAATTTTGATCTTCAAATCCCAGAGAATTTTACGTCCTGGAAAATTTCTGGTTTGTGCATATGCCGTTTGTTAGTAAAGTCAAATTTCAATATCTTGCACAATTCCTTGCTTGCCCAGTCGGCTGTGGCTATAGAATACACCGACTGCTTCTCTGTAGAGTGGTAAGACCCCCCCTCCACCAACGAATGTCCTGGATATAACACTAAGCAATCTGATGGTGAGGTTCCAGCGATGCTGGAACTTTGGGTAATGCGGAGTACCCCTATATTGCCATCGCTCCCAAGTCCACTCTGGTATCAGCTGATAAGGTTCCCATCTGTGGTTTAAATAGAACTAACCGCATACTTATGCTAAACTGAATTGTTTGATTAAATTGAATAGCTTGATATAGAAATGTTTTTGACAATTAAAACGTACTTACATTTAAACTGCATGCTTATGCTAAACTGAATTATTTAAAATAGAATTGTTTTTTGACATTGAAACTGTATTTACTCTAAACTGAATTGTTTAACATAGAACTGTTTTGACATTTAACCGTGTGTAAACAAAATCTGTACTTATACTAAAGTACTCAATCAGGGGTCCAGAGAGCCCCCTCTGCTTGGTGCTGGTTCTCTCTACAGCAACTTATCTCCAACTAACACGAACTTCCTGTGCACCGAGTTATATTATTGTTTTACGCCCACTCAGTTCAACCTGTCGACAGTCAAGGTTATCCCCTCCACACCTTCGACCGGATGCACCTATTATTTACACAGGTGCATTTCCTATTTTGACAGCTCGGCCGGGATCAATATGCAACAATCGTAACTTGAAATTATATAATTGTCGGAAAAAAACAAAACAAAAAAGGGTTCGATTCTGAAACGTGCTTCGATAGATATACTCACATATCCACTCCAGCTTCGTGTAGACACCTCATCACATTGCAAAGCCGCCGTTATTTTGGCGAAGGGAGGAACTAGATATTCTGAGGTTGCTGTATCTAATATTTTGGCACTTTGTTTTTTTTTATAGATGTATGAACCCTGCATATATGCATGCATTTAAACAACTTTCCAACCAGAAGCAGAATGTGACACAAGGTCAGTTTTTAATCGTAGAGCAGATTTCTTCTCCTAGGCTGGTTGCCTTACCAAGGCTAAAGAAATGTGCCTGCTCCAACTATTTACTTACAGCTGAGGGAGAACAGATGGAGTCATTCCTTTCCCAAGGGCATTAGCGTGAAGTGAAATGACAACAGCTTCGTTCAGGTTTGAAATCGAGTCACTGATCGAAGCTAAACTCACCTCTCGAAAATAAATAAATTAATAAAAAAATATAAAAGAGAGACGAAGAAAGACTGAATGAACGAATGACTAAAAAAAAAAAGGGAAAAAAATAAAACAGAAACTTTGAAGGAGAGAAAAGAAACTTGAAAAACTGAATGAATAAAAGTAAGAAATACTATAAACATGGAAGAAAGGAGGAAGGAAGCACTGTAAGGAACGAAAGAAGGGAGGAAGCACTGTAAGGAACGAAAGAAGGGAGGAAGCACTATCAGGAACGAAAGGAGGAAGGAATAACTGTAAGGAACGAAAGAAGGAAGGAAGCACTGTAAGGAACAAAAGGAGGAAGAAAGCACTATAAGGAACGAAAGGAGGAAGGAAGCACTGTAAGGAACGAAAGAAGGAAGGAAGCACTCTAAGGAACGAAAGGGGGAAGTAAGCACTGTAAGGAACGAAAGAAGGAAGGAAGCACTGTAAGGAACGAAAGGAGGGGGGAAGCACTGTAAGGAACAAAAGAAGGAAGGAAGTACTGTAAGGAACGAAAAGAGGAAGGAAGCATTGTAAGGAACGAAAGGAGGAAGGAAGCACTGTAAGGAACATTTCACATAGCACTAATACCCTTGGGAAAGGTATGAACCCAATTATTCTACCTCCAGCAATGGGTAAATAGTTGGGCAAAATGGGTTCTTCAGCCTTGGTGAGGCAACTAATCTAGGAGAAGGAAAACTCTGAATTCAAACCTGTTAAACTACGCTTAAAAAATTGACCTTGTGTCATGTCCTGCCCGAGCGGAGGGGTTGGTAAATATGATAAACACTGAAGAAAGAAAGATTAAATGAATAGAAACAAACTGCTTCAACCTGGAGTTGAACTCGGGTTCCGTTTCTAAAGACGATTACCTCAACGCTAGAATCGTCTGAATGTAAATATGTGAACACTTATCTGGCTACAGAGGAAACACGTTCAGATGTTGTCAAGTAGGTTTTATAAGTAACGGATAAAAGCTCACGGCGAACAGTTCATTAAGACGAACGACGTTGTCTCATGAAACAAATTACTGTGATTGGCTTTGTAAAAAAAAAGTCGACAGATATACAAGCATAATAAGACAAATGGCAAGTTTCTTTCAACCATTCTTTACATTCCTTTCTTTCTTTCTTGGATTTCTTCCTTGGGTTCTTGCTTTCTTTAAAATCTATATCTCCTTTTCCAAAGATTCCTTCTTTTCTTGGATTCTTTTCTGGTTTCTTTACATACATTCCTTCTCTCTTACTTTAGTTTGGTTTCTTCTTTCTTTCCTGGAACCATTTTATTCCGTCTTTCCTTAGATTTCTTCCTTCTTTTATTCCTTAAAGTGCTTCCTTCCCCCTTTCGTTCCTTACAGTGGTTCCTTCCTTCTTTCGTTCCTTATAGTGCTTCCTTCCTCCATTGGTTCCTTACAGTGCTTCCTTGCTCCTTTCGTTCCTTACAATGCTTCCTTCCTCCTTTCGTTCCTTACAGTGCTTCCTTCCTTCTTTTGTTCCTTACAGTGCTTCCTCCTGTCGCTCCTTACGGTGCTTCCTTCCACTTTTCGTTCCTTACAGTCCTTCCTTCCTCTTTTCGTTCCTTACAGTGCTTCCTTCCTCCTTTCGTTCCTTACGGTTCTTCCTTCCTCCTTTCGTTCATTACAGTGCTTCCTTCCTCCTTTCGTTCCTTGCCGTGCTTTCTTCCCCCTTTTGTTCCTTGCCGTGCTTTCTTCCTCCTTTCGTTCCTTACAGTGCTTCCTTCCTCCATTGGTTCCTTACGGTGCTTCCTTCTTCCTTTCGTTCCTTACAGTGCTTCCTTCTTCCTTTCGTTCCTTACAGTGCTTCTTTCCTCTTTTCGTTCCTTACAGTGCTTCCTTCTTCCTTTCGTTCCTTACAGTTCTTCTTTCCTCCTATGTTCCTTACGGTGCTTCCTTCCTCCTTTCGTTCCTTGCAGTGCTTCTTTCCTCTCGCTTCTTACAGTGTTTCCTTCCTCCTTTCGTTCTTTGTCGTGTTTTCTTCCTCCTTTCATTCCTTGCAGTGCTCCCTCCCTCCTTTCGTTACATTCCCTTTTTATATTCTTTCCTTTTCTTTGATACGTTTTTTTTTTCGGTTTCTTCCTTTGTTTTTGCTTTGTATTCCTTCCTTCATTATTTCCTTTTCTTCTTTCTTTGATTCCATTCTTTATCAAGTTCTTCCCTTCCATCTTTTGTTAGATTTTCTTCTTTGTTCAGAATCGTTCCTCTTTTAAAAATTTATTTCTTCCTTACTGCCTTAGATTATCTTTCTCTTTGGATCATTCCCTTCCTTTTTCCTAAAAATTCCTTCAATTTAAAAAAAAACAACTTTCTTTCTTTCATAGACACTGTCCATGCTTAGATTCTTTCTTTTCTTCTTTTCTTTAGATAACTGTTCTTTCCTTCTTTAAATTTCTTTCTTCCTTCTTTTATTTCTTCCTTCTTTAAATCTGGTCCTTCTATCTTAGGATTTTTTCTTCCTTCTTGCAGACACCTTACGGAGCATAAAGCCGCGCCCACATCACGTCACTGGTGGTGCTGAGGTTTCAGTTGCTGTTAATTTTTAAAAAATTCCTAGCCTCACGCTTCCTGGATAGAAATCAGTTTTTCCTCATTTTCTTCCTCTTCCTCCGCGACCATTTTGCCCACCTACAAGGCTAGAGGGCCCGGTATGCCTTGTTAATTACTTATAACTGGGAAAAACGATATCAATCCATTGTCATCCCAAGGTCATCAAATTGACATAGATACAGCACAATTATTAGCGAGGAGGGCTAAGAATCGTAAGGCTTTTTGGAACATACAGGTTTTAGATTTCTTTGTTTGATGGCATATCAACCTTCGTGGTTTATTTAATGCCAACGCAACCCACGGAAAAGAACAATAATGGTACCATTTAATCTACAGCTGGAAGGATAAGGGGGTTCATGCTTTTTCTAGAGTATTAGTCCGAAAATGAAAGTAAAATCGTCACTGGTGTTCGAACTCGCTTACTACGATGTTGCAGTCCGGCTCGTTAGCCACTACGCCACGTCGACTCCCCTCTTTGGAATATACACTGACGGAAAATAAGATGTTTTCAGTTTATCATCTCCATCATCATCATCAAGTGGCGCTGCTAGCATAGATTTTTCCCGACTCTTTCTCTCCATTCGTCCCTATCATTCATCGTTCCCGGTAGGTCTTCCAAACTACATCTTGTGTCTATGTAGAGCTGATGTAAATAAGTTCTCGCTGGTCGGTCAGCACTGGCACGACCATGAGAAGGGGTCCATTGGAGAGCATCACGTATGAGTTCGTCCTTGCTTCTCCAGCAGTGTCCAGCATGTCTTGTTCGTCTTGGTTTTAGAGATGGGAGGTAAGTAGCCGTACAGCTGTTGTTTCCTGGGTTTTTGCTTCTAGGATTTGTTCACTGTAGCTCGTAGCATTGCTGTGCAGTTTTCTGTCTAGTTTTTTCTCCATGCATTATGTCAAGGTCCATGTGGTGCATCCATACACCAGCGCTACTTGACTCTAGATCAAAAAATTCAATTTATATTCAATAGTATCATTAAAGATAGTTAATATAGATAGTTGTTTGGTGTGGTTTCTTTGTTTAATAGAGTATTAACCTTCGTGGGTAATTTAATACTAAAACCATCATTGTGAAAGGACTGTAGTGGTACTATTTAATCTATAACTAGGGAATTAGGGGGCTCATGCCTTTTCTAAGCGTATAATATAAGTATTAGCAGTATGTATTTACCAAACCTCTCAACCATGGATATTTTTTAAGACCGAGGTTTATTTTTAAGCATATTGGTTTGAATACAGAGTTTTCCTTCTCCTAGGCCAGTTGCCAAACCAAGGGTAAAGAACTCAGTCTGCCTAATAATTCCTCAATAATGAAATACAAACAGCCTCGTTCAGGTTTCGAACTTGGTTCATCAAATTCCTTCTCTACTCTATAACGATTAGGCTACACTCAAAGCTCCAGCATTCTATTTTCACAGCCTCACCATTTGATTGTTTAGTGTCATATACAGGACACTTGTTGTAAGAGGTCTTACCCCTCAGCAGAGGTGCAATTGGTTTATTCTACTGCCCCTGTCGACTGGGCCGTTCTTTTCTTTGTAGCTAAACCCGATCTCGTCTTCTGGTCTGAAATGGGTGATCCATCTTTATTTTACGGTCCAAGAGAGTTTTGCACCTCTCATATGGCAGTATTCTGGTTTATGTGTGTGTATGATTTTTTTAGAAAGGTCTAATTTCAGCTTCTTTCACCAGTCCCAGTGGATCACCTTTCCCACTCTGTCGTGTCCGTACTTTTACTTTCTCTGTGACCGTTGTCTCCTTTCGTTTATTTTATATTATTATCTCCTCTTTCTCTCTTAACAGTTGGGATTCTCCTGTGTTTGTTTTGTTTTAACATTTACATATTTAAGAAATACATTCGGCGACACAGGTTCAAATCAGGGTCTTTGTATTAATCAATTTGTTCTTTTCCCTATCTATGGTCAAATAATAGATTGAGGGTAGACTGGGATCTTTAACCTTACTGCAGCAACCACTGTAAGAGAAGGAAAACTCTGAATTCACACCAGCTTTACTCCACTCTAAAATTGGCCTAGTGTATGATTCTACCCATGTCGTAGGGTAAATACTTACATTTTTAGTTCTTAAAGCATTTGCTTATCTATTTTCCCTTGCGTTATTTTATTGTTGCTGTAATTTATTTATTTCTTCTTGTTCTTGTTCTTGTTCTATGTCCTGTTCAGTGCATTTCCGGAGCTGAATCCATCCGTTGGACTGTCTCAAATCGATGAAGGAGTGGTGGATTTATTTGATGGATAGAGTCCTCTTTAATATTGCTTAGTTTCTTTGATTAATAACATATCAACCCTCTCGGGTTATCTAATGCTAAATCAATTCTTTTAGAACCGTTGCGGTACTATTTAACCCATAGTTGGGCGAATAAGGGATTTTATAATTTTTCCAAAAAATGAACGTAATGCCGTGACTGGAGCTCGAACCCGTTTAATACAATGTCTCAGTCCATTACACAGTGCCGTTGAGGACAACTTATGTTAATGCTTTCATTTATTCAACACCTTCCTCACGGATAAAATGCGACACAATGTCAATTTTTATGCGAAGTACAGCTGGTTTGAGTTCAGAGTTTTTCTTTCTCTTAGATCGGTTGCTGAACTACGCGCCTTGAATCTCATTGTTGATGTATATATATATATTTTTGAGGGTGTATTTTTTGAGAGGGTATTTTTCACCCATTTCTTAACTTTGTCTAAAGCATCTATTATTGATTGTGTTGCAGCGTTCACATCCCATATTCAATCATTTGCTATTTCTAGCTTTTTGGTGGGATTTTTGTCAGTTTTAAGGTATTTCTTTCGATGGAGACAGACGTCGCTGAGTAGGGAAGGTTTCTCTGTCTTTCACTGTTGCCCTTAATCATATTTACTAACCCCTCCGCTCGGGCAGGATATGACACAAGTTTAATAGGTTTTAATTCAGAGTTTTCCTTCTCCTAGACTAGTTGCCTCACCAAGGATGAAGAACCTAGTCTGCCCTACTATTTACCCATAGCTGGAGGGAGAATAATTGGATTCATACCTTTCCCAAGGGTATTAGTGCTATGTGAAATGCAATCAGTCTCGTCCAGGATTTGAACTCGTGTCACCGTGTCCATTTCCTACGACGATAACCATTACACCACAGGAGCCTCCCTTTTTTCCCCTCTCCTCTGGCAGGATATGACACAAAATCAATTTTAAGCGGAGTTTAACAGGTTTGAATTCAGAGTTTTCCTTCTCCTAGACTAGTTGCCTCGCCAAGGCTGAAGAACACAGTCTGTCCTACTATTTATCCATTTATCCATAGCTGGAGGGAGAATAATTGGATTCATACCTTTCCCAAGGGTATTAGAGCTATGTGAAATGCAATCAGTCTCGTCCAGGATTTGAACTCGTGTCGCCGTGTCCATTTCCTACGACGATAACCATTACACCACGGGCACCTTCGCTGTTGGGGGGTGTCCTCGTGGTGTAATGGTTAAAGCGATGAACTGCGGAATCGTAGTACGCGAGTTCGTACTCCAGTCGCGCTATTACGTTCACTTTCGGGCAAATACCCTTGGGAAAGGTATGAACCCCCTTATTCTCCCTCCAGCTATGGGTAAATAGTAGGACGGACTAGGTTCTTCAGCCTTGGTGAGGCAACTAGTCTAGGAGAAGGAAAACTCTGAATTCAAAACCTGTTAAACTCCGCTTAAAAATTGACCTTGTGTCATATCCTGCCCGAGCGGAGGGGTTGGTAAATAGTACCTTCGCTGTTGCCCTTAATCTATTTATCACTTAGTGTTGGCATGGCGTTTCATGGTCTGTTACTGATGATGGTCCATGTTCGCAATATTTTTCTTTGACTTTAATCATATTTACCAACGCCTCTGCTCGGACAGGATATGACACAAGGTCAATTTTTAAGCGGAGTTTAATAGGTTTGAATTCAGAGTTTTCCTTCTCCTAGACTAGTTGCCTCACCAAGGCTGAAGAACCTAGTCTGCCCTACTATTTACCCATAGCTGGAGGGAGAATATTTGGATTCATACCTTCCCCAAGGGTATTAGTGTTATGTGAAATGCAATCAGTCAAGTCCAGGATTTGAACTCGTGTCGCCGTGTCCATATCCTGCGACGATAACCATTACACCACGGGCACCTTTAATAATGCTTGAAGAATGCCCAATGGAGGTTTACTATTGCGCTGTTCTGATTTTGTATATATTCTACTTTCATCCGTTATACGTATCCATAAACTAGATTATCTATAGCTGCGTGTTACATATCCTACCCATTAAATTAGTGCTACCCATTCACTGTATATATCATACATTCCTTACTTGGTCGATCGGCCAGCGACCATGTCTTTACTTCTTTTCGGTCTTTGATCGTCTTGTCTCTGGCGCCGTGTCTCTTTCATTTCTCTTTCGTGTCACCATCTGGTTCTTGCTTGTCATCATCTTCCATTGTTTTAAATTCTTCCCTACGGGGATGGTGAATAACAACGCAATCCAACATTTTGATATGCACACATTTGTGTTATTTCTAAGCGGCTTTTCAAATTCTCATCACGTGTCCGACTAAACGGGGAGTCAGTGATTACAATTTAGATGGAGCATTTCAATCGCTCGTATCAAGCGTTTCTTACTAAAATATTTCTAATTGCTAGAGCCGTTTTCGGCATCTGATTGAAACCATTGAATGAGAGCTGTGGTCTCCGATTGACCTTGAGTTCAGTAACTTTCAATCCTACTAATTAACCCACTGTGGTTTCCACGTGTTTAATGGCTCAGGACTTAATTTGAATACTACACTACATGTTAATAATACATCTCAACAATCTATCATGTGACATTAGTACCGTCTTTCAAGATCTTGTTCCAGTAATAATTGATTTTAGTTCTCTGATACTGAGCAGTAATAATATACCCTTTAGTATTGGATTTCACTTGCTCTCAGCCATCTATTTGTTTGAACTTGATTCACATTTTATCGTTCACTAGTCTCGGATCTAACCGATATAGGGGCTTTCTTTCTGAGTACACGTTTGCTGATCTAGGGCTTCGTGTTTGGCCTTCAGTTTTGTTCTAAGCGCATAATAGATTGCTGGCTTGTTTCCCACTAATTTCGATTCCTGGTATATTGAGCTCTCTTTCTAATTTGGGAGTTTCGTGATACCTTATGGATATTTTCTTTGTTCTTTCATGGTCTCAAGCAATGATAAAAACAACGTGTCAAGACGGTCAGTTGTAGTTTTGTATGTCGTCTTGATTTGGATGAGAAAACTTTCAACTGATATAGGTAAGGCTTAACCACCTTTAGGGTAGATAGTTCTTTTAATTATCTGTAGTTTTTTTAAAATTTTACAGTCGAGTCTCTTTTGCGATTTTTCTAGTTGACGATGTTAAAGCCTAACCTTAACCCAGCAAGGTAGTTGATTACATCTATTCTGTTGGTGACATTTCGATTATAATTATTTCCTTCCTTGTACGTTTTTGCATCAGAGCTGGCCGTCTTTCATTGAAGTCTGACTAACACCAAGTCTTCTCCGGTCTCCTGGACTCTTCTAGCCGGTCTTAACAATGATGTGAACTGGATAGATTTGATTCTTCAGCTGATTTCCGATTCCGCAAGTCTTTTTTCCAGTTCTGTGGGAACCCTTCCAAGTTCACAAAACACAACTGGTATCACCGTCACCTTCTTGTTTCCCTTTTTCATTTTAGCAAGGGTCCAAGTATTTGTTGATCTTTTCACTACTTTTATTTTTACTTTGGTCCGTCGGAACCACAAAATCCACTTGATAGCAATTTCTTTTTCTCTTGTTAATGATCACTAGGTCTAGTCTTCTAACCGGCATTAGGTGATCCATTTTTATCTCAAAATCCTAGAGATATTTATTTATCTTATTCTCTGGGACAGATTCTGGGTTGTGCATATAATATTTGTTAATATGACCAAATTTTTATCTCTTGCACAACTCCCGGTGGATTACCTTTCCGACCCACTCATGCCTAGTTTTGTACTCATTATATGCTAGTGTGCAGCATTTGCTTATTATATAATCAACAGTTTTATCTCTATCTCTGCACTTGTTATTCTGCTTTCTATCAGTATTTCCCTTGAAATAAGTGCTGATAGAATTATTTTGTGCTGCTATGAAAAGAAATTCAGTTTCCATCCGGAGGTTTCAGGTTCAGGTCTTCTCGTTTGCACCTATCGCTTGAAATATCCATACATTTGTTTTTCTTTCGTTTTTTTCTTTTTGTTTTTCTTTACCTTTATGTTAAAATGGGTATTACTGGCTGTTGTATATTGTCTTTCTTTGCTGTTTTAAATGTATTCTTCAATTCTTTCTATTGATGCATCGACGCAATCTTCTCTGCTGACGAGTCCTCTTCCTCCTTCTTTTCTTCACACATATAATTAGTGACATTTTTCGGTTTTAAAGACTTGTGTATAATCATTATGATAATAATAATAATTATTATTATTATTTACTCCTTTAGAGTTTTTCACATCAGTGTTAGCTGATGGTCTTTCATTGCAGTTTGAGTGAGAGCAAGTCTCCTCAAGTCTCCAGGACTCTTCTCAGTATTCTGACCGTTCCTAATAATGCTGTAGTTTGGATGGTCTCAACTCGTCCGCCAACTTCCAAGTCCCCCAGTCCTTTTAATAATACTTTAGTTATTGTATCAAAAGCACCAATCACAATTGGTATAATTGTCACCTTCATGTTCCATTGATTTTTTTTCTTCGATTCCCTAGCAAGGTCAAGGTACTTATCCTTCTTTACATTTTCTTTCAATTTTATTCTGTGGTCAACCGTTATTCTGTGGTCAGCCGTTATTCTGTGGTCAGCCGTTACTTTTCAGCTTCTTATAATCCTTCACCGAGGCTCTACCCAAGATTTAGGTTGTGGGAAGATAATAATGATTATACGTAATTCTACGTATTTATGTTCTTGGCGGCCTCTTTTCGGTGATATTTTTCAGACATATTGGTTGTATTCTTCTAATGGAATGAGCTGTTCTGCAAGGAGCAATCTTTATGATTTCATATTCGGTGGGATTAACAGGCATCCTGATAACGTGTTTAACTGTTTCTTTCTTGATTATATCCAGGGCTCTCACAATGGCAAGCTGGTTGTTTTAAGGTGTCACATTTATTGCAAATTCTATTTCCAGGTCTTGTACATTATTATTATTATTATTATTATTATTATTATAACCGGCTCATTAGCCTAGTGGGTAGAGTGTTCGTCAATGGTCCAGGAGACCTGGGTTCAATCCCAGGTCGTGTCATACCAAAGACTTTAAAAATTCTTCTTGATGCCTCCTTGCTTAACACTCAGCAATATAAGGTTCGTACCAAATGGAGTAATCCAGGGAAAGGAGTAGCGCCTTCTCCTACACATCAGTGTAGTAACTATTGAAAAGGGAGCCTTCTGGTCACCCTCGACTACGGTTGCCGACTTTACTTACTTTATTATTATTATTATCTATTCATTAGAGTTTTTCACATCAGCGTAAGCTGATGGTCTTTCACTGGAGACTGAGTGATAGCAAGTCTCCTCAAGTCTCCAGGACTCTTCTCAGTATTCTGGCCGTTTTCAATAATGCTGTTGTTTAGATGGTCCCCACTCGGCTGCTAACTTCCAAATCATCCAGGCCCTTTAATAACCCTTTAGTTACCGTGCCAAAAGCACCAATCATAATTGGTATTATTGTCATCTTCATGTTCCATAGTTTTTTTCAATTCTCTAGCAAAGTCGAGGTACTTATCTCTCTTTTCACATTATTTCAGTTTTATTCTGTGGTCAGCCGGGACTGCAAAGTCGACAATTTTGCATTATTATTATTTATTATTATTTATTATTATTATTATCCTTTGATAGTTTTTTACACTTGTGTTAGCGGACGATTTTTCAATGGAATCTGATTGACAACAAGTCTCCTCCATTCTCCAGGACTCTTCTCAATATTTTGACCGATCTTAATAATGCTGTAGTCTGGATGGTCTCCACTTGTCCTCTTATTCCCAAGTCTTCGAGTCCTTTTACCAATCGTTTGGGGATTGTTTCAAGTATGCCAGCAACAACTGATTTCACTGTTACCCCTTGTTCTATAGTTTTTCTTTTGTTCTATATCAAGGTCGAAGTAATTATCTCTCTTCTCGGTTTTTTTCAATTTTACTTTGTCGTCCGCCGGTTCGGCAAAGTACACTATTCGGCAGGATCTTTTTTGTTGTTGTTGATTATCATCAGGTCTGGTCGTCTGGCCAAGATTAGGTGATCTGTTCGTATTTCAAAATCCCAGAGATGTTTTCATTTTCCAGAACAAATTCAAGGTTGTACATATAACACTTGTTTACAAGGTCAAATTTCAGTTTTTTTTACAATTCCCAATTGTTTTTTACAATTCCCAATTTTTTTACAATTCCCAATTGTTTTTTACAATTCCCAATTTCTCAGTTCCCACCCAGTCATGTTTACTCATAAACTCTTTTTGCGTTAATTTGCTGAATTCTTTAAACCATTACTTAATCTTTATCACCACATGATCTACATTTGTTACTTTGTTGTATCTTATCTATTTTTCCTTTAAGGTATTTTGTGCCGCTATCAGAAGAGATTCAGTTTCTCTCTTAAGACTTCCTTTTCTGAGCCATGTCCAAGTTTTCTCGTTTGAGATTTTGCTTGCTTGTCGCTTGAAATATCAATAAATTTGTTTTTCTTCCCATTTTTGCTTCCAAATTATTATTGTTCTATCAATCATTGGGTTGTTTGTTTTGTTGTTGGTCGCTGTGATAAGTCTTTCTTTGCCCTTTTTTTATGTAGTCTTCAAGTCGTCATATCGATGTATAGACGCTATCTTTGATGCAGGCAAGTGCTCTTCATCCTTATTTTCTTGACATGCATCATCATCATCATCATATCGAGCTGCTCGCATGAATTTCCCTACCCCTCTCTCGCCACTCGTCTCTATCGGCACGTCTTCCAGGATACATCCTGTATCGGCACGGAGCTGCTATAGATACAGTCTTGTTGGCCTTCCAACATTTGCTCTTTCATGTGAAGCTTTCCACAAGCGTACATCGCTTATGAATTCGTCCTTACTTCTCCAGCAGTGTCCTGCATATTTTGTACGTCTAATTTGGACGGTTTTCATGATGGGTGGTAGGTGGCCGTACAACAGCTTTTTGTGGTTTGTTGCCACTAGAACTTGTTCAATACAGCTCGTAGCATTTTTTTCTTCATACGCTTAGTCAGCGTCCACGTGGTGCAACCATATAGCAGTATTGACACGAGAACTGCTTGGAAAAAACTGCGTTGTTCCGTAAATATTATCTCTGCGATGTAAAGCCTTATGCATCGTCATTAATTTCCTAGTTTTCTGGTCCATTTTTTGAAGTTCTTCCCACGTCCACCTTAAGAATAATTCCATGTACGAGGATCATTAAATGAGTTTCCAGACTTTTTTTTCGTATGGACACTTTTATTGATAGTACACACATGAAACTCTAGTCCCCTTCAAAGTAATCTCCTGCAGCTGCAATGCACTTGTTGTACCGTTCCAACAACTTCTGGAACGCCCCATGGAAGTCCTCTTGTATGAGCGTGTCAATGACCTTCGTCACAGCCTCTTTCACCTCATCAATTGTCTCATAACGACATCCTCGGAGCTTAGGGAATAGCTAAAAGTCACAGGGAGCAAGGGATGGTGAGGAACTGTCTTGATGCCCATCTTGGTCAAATAGTCTGTGACAAGGATGGAGTTGTGGACTGGTGCATTGTCCTGGTGGAAATGCCACTGACCCGATTTGAAGAGTGCTGGCCTTTTCCGACGGAATCTCTTGCTGAACTCTTCCCACACCTCTCATCATCCCTCACAGACTCCCTGCCTTTCTTGAATCTCTTATGCCACTCAAAAACTGATGCTCGATTCATGCAAGATGCTCCAAAAGCAGTCTGAAGCATTCCATACGTTTCTATGGCATTTTTTCCAAGTTTAAACCACAATTTTATTGCATATCGTTCTCCTAAAGTGTCAGATTGCATTTTTGAAAATCACCAGCTGTGACAATCAGGCTTTAGTAGGGTGTATTCCAATTGCTGCTGTAGCTGTTCATTTGAACCTGAAATCATAACAATTGGTCAGTCATCTCATATGATGTATAGCAATAAAATACTGAATTTTCAAGAGTCTTCGACAATTTTAATTGCCTGTACAAAAAAAAGGCTGGAAACTTATTGAATTAACCACGTATCTTACAACAGAGACACTCAAAACGTTTATCCTTTTGATGAGATTTCTGCTATATAGATTGGTTTTGTGTAGTTTACCCGTTCTTCTGAGATACTCTTTTAAAATTTTTTCTTTCATCTTCACTTGTTTGATGGTTTCTGCTTCCAATATTCTCACTAGTTTTAAGTGCTCGTTTTTCACTGACGTCTGAATGCCAGCAAGTTTCCTCAGGTCTTCAGAACTCTTCTAAGTATTTCAAGTCGATTCTAACAGTGCTGTGGTCTGTATTATCTCGATTTTTCAGCTGATCTTCAATTCACCTTATATCTTTTCCAGGTCTTTCAAGACTGTTCTCAAAAACGACAACTACAATTGTTATCACCCTCCCTCGTGTTCCTCAGATTTTTCAGCCCTCTAGCAAGATCTAAGTATTGGTCTATCTTTTCGTTTTCTTTTATTTTCCCTCTCTGGTCGGTTAGAACGGGAAAATCCACTAGATAACGAATTCTTTTTTTCTCTTTCATTATTACTAGATGTGGTCTTCTGGCCGGGATTGGGTGATCCGATTACATCTTAAAAAAATTCGATTATATCTCAAAATCCCAGAGAATTCAATGTTTTTTCATTTTCTAAGACAGATTTGAGCGTTTACAATTCTTTTTTTTTAAAGTAGAGGAATTATATCATAATTTGAATTACCATGACCAGAAAATCCGGCAAGCACTGTGTGTGCGACATACAGAACGACAGAATGCAGAGGCAAAACTCTACCACTGAGCTACTGGTCCACATCACGATGCCAAATTAACCAGTCATGTTAAATGTGCCTCTAATTAATCTGATATGTCTTGTAGTTACATCCATATTCTTACACGGTCACCTCCAGGGCAACGTCTTCCCAAGAGGATTGGAGACACGCATCCATGTAATCATAACCTCATGGGTAAGGAAATAAACATACATTTTTTGAAATAGAGGAATTATTTTCATCCTTAAGGCTTTTCGGACTATTCTCTTCATCTTTATTGTTATTTCCATAACTTTTCGGCCGATATGTCCTCCGGCCTTCTTCAGGTGTTTTCCGAACTTGGGAACCTTCACGGAACTTCGAACTACATCCTTTATTGAATCAATGGGGGTCGTCTGTTCTGATTCCGTTAGCCATAATCGGGAACAAGTGTTAAGTATTCCTGTATTGTTACTTGCCTGCAGTCAGGATCAAACCTGCAACCTCCAGATGATTGTCTCCTTAGAAGCTTAGGGAACCAACGCCTATAACCGTTACACCATATGTCCTGCTGGAATTATATTATAAATTGAAACTGTATACACTGCTGACGAGACCTAATAAGGTTTCAAGAGCTGTTCACTGGTTCATTGTGTCCTACGCAGTGCATGCCGGGTTGTCTGGTCATGGTTATTCAATTCATAAGATTTGAGTTTGTTAATAAAGCATTTGTCAGTATGCTAAAATTTTAATATCATGCACAGTTCCCAGTGGATCACCTTTCCTGCCCAGTCATGTATACTCTAGTGATTCTTTAATGCCAGTTTGCTGCATTCTTTTATGTAATTAACCGTTTCATTTCCGTCAACACAAAAAAAACACTTGGTATTATTTCACGTATCATTAATTTTGTTTTGATATAATTATTTCTTATAGAATTTCTGTTGCTGTTAAAAGAGACTCAATTTCTCTCTTGATGTTTCCTCTTCTTAGCCATGTCAAGTCGTCTCGTTGACAATTTCCTGACTTTGTCACTTACAGCGTCCATATAATTAGTTTTTCGTCCAAATTTTTCTAGATTTTGTTGTTTCACAATTTTATTTTTTATTCATATATTTTTTGTTTTATTTTTTGTTCTTACTGTCGTGGTAACAGGTGGTTTCATTGGAGTACGAGACAGCAAGTACGGACATTTGTTCTGGACTCTTCAAAATATTCCGGGCGATCGCATGCATTGGTCGACCATTGTTTTATGGAGACAAAATCGCTTATTTAATTTTTGAAAACGAATATTGCTTGTTCATATGCTTGATTTTCACCTTTGTAAGAGACATCGCCAAAAAAGATTTTCAAAATTTGACGTTTACACAAGAATTTACGTTGTTTTCTTCCGTCTTTGATACTTCCCTTCAGGTAAATGTATTTATCCAGTCCCTCCAACACAGACAGGATGTGACTCAAGGTCAATTTTAAGCCGAGTAAAACAGGTTAGAATTCAGAGTCTTCCTTCTCCTAGACATGTAGCATAGTCACAACCAACTATACATATATACACGCGGAAACATAGTCAACACCATAATGACGAACGAAACTCAGTTCTTTAGAAAAATATACCTCTCACACTTTATTTGAAATGGTACGAAAGGGTTACGAAAGGGTTATGTATCAAAATTTTTTTTTTCCTTCTTTGATTACCGTATATCCTTGTATCTAAGGAGATTTTGTGTAAGTCGATCTTTGATTTATACTGACAAAAAATGATTTTGGAGACTGAACAAAACTGCAACATATTGACCCCCAGCTCTTCTGGCTATAGCAGCACTTCTTTCTCATCCTGCGGGGCTGCTCAACCGGGGGGCCTGGGGGCCTTGCTCTCTGCTGGGTCTGGTTCTCACTGCTTCGAACTGCAAAAACTGACTCCAAACTAGCTGAACTTCCTGTCGCACCGGGTTATATCATTGTTTGACACCAACCTGCTTCCTGTGAGCGTCACATTTGCACCGAATTCAACCCATCTACGGTCAAGGCGATACCCTAATATCTTCGACTGGATGCACCTGTTTCTTGATTGACGGCTGGGTCAATATGTTACACACAGGCTACCTCACCAAGTCTAAAGAATATAGTTTACTTTTGTATTATTCCATAACTGACGAGAGAATGAATGGTTTCTTATCTTTCCCTGACTATTAGCGTGAAATAAAACGCTAGCAACTTGGTCCAAGATTTGAACTCTCATAGCCAAATCTATTTTCTAAGACGATAACCGACCGTTACGCTGAACTTATCTTAAAAACTGTTTTTCCCCTTCTTTGATTACCGTATATCCTTGTATCTAAGGATATTTTGTGTAAGTCGATTTTTGATTTATACTGACAAAAAATGATTTTTGAAGACAAAGGATGCTCGCTGTTCTTACTGTATTTGATTATTACTAGGCACCTCAAAATTAGGTTTTCAAGATTCGACGTGTACACGGTAATATACGCTAGTTGTTTTTCCCCTTTTTTGATGCCTCCCCTACCGCGTATATTCATATATAAGTTGATCTTGGTGGAGGTGCCCGTGGTGTAATGGTTCTCGTTGTTGGGAATGGAGACGGCGACACGAGTTCAAATCCTGGACGAGACTGATTGCATTTCACATAGCAATTTTTAGGCGAACACAAAAGTTAGTGGACTTCATTTTTTTAGCCTCGAAATGGGGTTTGACAAATTCGACTTATACACAGAATATACAGAAATGTTAGATATATATATATATATATTTATACGTTCGTTTCTTTAATTGTTACCACCGTAGGAGATAGACCCGGTGATCCGAGTTTAAATTCTGGGTGAGGTTGTTTGCATTTCACCAAGCGCTAAAACTCTTTGGAAAGGTATGCATCCGATTATTTTCCTTCAAGCTATGTGGGAACAGCAGGACAGACTTAGCAATTTAAGGATGTTATGGCAACCAGTCTAGGAGAAGGGAAACTCTAAACTGAAGCCTATTAAACTCTGCTTGAAACTGACCTTGAGTCACATCCTACTTGTGCATATATATATATATATATATATATATATAGAGAGAGAGAGATTGATGAGGTGATCTTATGTATAACCAAATCTTTGAAATATAATAAAAAAATCATGAAATTTATTTTTGAAGACAAAGGTTGCTTCTTACGTCTAAATTTCAACCTTACTCGACATCCTTTTCTTGCACCAAAATTAGGTTTTCAAAAGCCGACGTGTACACGGGAATTTGACGATAGCTGTTTATTTCACCCTTCGGTTTGTTTTCATTGGCGAGTAAAATAAGACCTAAAATGTGGGGTCTTCTTGAACGTACATGCTAACCGGGTATGTCATAGTGGCGAACGGATAATTGGGGGAAGAAACAAATACGATTGCGACTGGAACGCTAGGGACATTAAGCAGCTGCTTGATTTTTTTACTTGTTGTCTGCACGAATCTCTTACCCAAAATCTTTTCCATATGTCTGTTTAATTAGATATTCAATCAATTAGGATAGGCAAAGGAAATGTTCGCGCTTCTTTCAATCCTAGTTTCCCAGTTGCCTGGGCCAAAGTTTCTTCTTATACCACATTGCCGCCAAGGCAGCTGCTCCTTTCTACTTCCTCTCTCTGAATATATATATATATATATACCTTCCCTTAATTTAGACTTTCTCTCTCTGAATATATATATATATATATATATATATAGGGAAGATATATATATATATATATATATATATATATATTCCCTTAATTTAGCCTAATTAGTTAATTAAATGATCTTACTGTATATAATATTTCCAGTCTGTTACTTAAAAAGAAAACAAATACTAACAATATATATATATATATAGTGACAACAACAAAAGCAGTGTAGAAAAAAAGTGACAAAAAAACGGCGTTACTTTACAGACCGCAGAACGGCTGGGAATTTTATATTTGGAAATAGTTGCGCGGTAATAGAGGCGGACTACTTCCTTTTTATTTCTTTTTTTTTCTTCCTCCTCCTTTTTACCTATACTTAATTAAGCACTATCCATACGCCGGACCGAATGTATATGTGTCCACATACTCACGAAGAGCCCTTGAGCGCACACACACACACACACACACACACACACACACGCCCAAACGCACGTGATTAGGCGTGTGTTTGCAATTAATTAACACAAGCTGTATGCTTGGGTATGGGTACGGTGTGGGGTGCTTCCGTGTTTGTGTTTGTATGTGTGTGTGTGTGTGTGTGTGTGTGTGTGTGTGTGTGTGTGCTGTTTTATAGACAGAAGTGATTGCATTAGTTCGTGTTGCTTGAAATGTACATTTATGAACTTCTTGTTTTCATTTATACATTCTCAATTAATTGACTGTCGAACAGTTGGCAACAAAACAGATTTTTGTTTGGACACGTTCCATGAAGCAAACAGCTTCAATGTGTTTATTCTCATATATATATATATATGTGTGTGTGTGTGTGTGTGTGTGTGTGCATACTAAACACACAATTGTTATATATATATGTGTGTGTATAATGATGTATATATATATATATATTTATATATGATGGTACCATCTCACTAAATGGCACCATCTCACCGATATTAGAAGTTATTCACTAAGCTTTGCTTAGATATGGCATACAGGGTTCAGGCTGCTTATAGTACCTGCTGTTTGCTTAAGTGGACACCCACCGAAGTGTGGAACAAGTTCATTGCGGTTTACCTTTGGTGAAGCCACTGATATTAGTAGACAAGTACATAAAACCTGGTGGCAGTACCTTATCTACTGAAAGCGGTGTCAACTTAGGCTAAGCTAAAGCATGGTCTGCCATTTACTGGTTAACCGTTATATGGAAATCTGATTTTTTCTAATATGATAAAAAGGGAATCCTTCCAAGCTTTCGCTGTGTCAGGATTAATGTACAGTTGCACCATTTGGTTTCTAATGAATCGCGAGAAAAAATGCTGGATGAGATACACAAAGATACTGCATGCTTTTTGAACAAATCCTTGTAGGAACACCCCATCAAACAGCGGATGCACGGCTACTTACCTCTTATTACACCAACCATCCAAATAAGACCGGCAGACATGTAGGGCACTGGTAGAGAAGAACAAACTCATAAGAGTCGTTCTCCAATGGACTTTAACACATGGATACACAAGTATTGGCAAACTAACAAAATCTTATATTTACCAGCTCTGTGCGGACACTGGTTACCGTCTATAAAACTTACAAAGAGCTTGGACGGATCGGGATAGATGTTGGTAGAAAGTCAAGTATATCCGTGCTGTAGTCACACCTTGAGATATATATAGATATATATATATATATAGAGAGAGAGATAGAGAGAGAGAGTGAGAGAGGAAAAGATGCTTTTTCAAAAGTATTGAGACTGACACTGTATTTAACACGCTAGAAATGAACAATGAACAAAACGTTAATTTTCTTCAGTTTTATCTTGTTATTTATTGCACTGATTCCAGCGTGTTTTTTTTTGGGTGGGGCGGAGCACCTTTAAAACTTTCCATTTTGATATGGTGATTAGTTGCGTCTTTGTACCTCTTTTAATGGCGTCTACATAAGAAGTGAAGAGATAAATGACTTTTAAAATCATACGATATCAAAAGATAAGTTTTAAAGGTGCTTCGACCAATTAAACAATCTGGGAAATTAAAGCTGGCCCGACTGCATCTCTGCAGAGGGGTAAGACTCCCCTAACGTGCGTCCTAGATATGAAACTAAACAATCTAACGGTGAGGTTCCAGTTTTGCTGGAGATTTGGGGAATGATCAGCACCCCTTTATTGCCATCGCTCCCGGGTCTACTCTTGCCCGGAGTGGAAGCACCTGATAGGATCCTATCTATGGGTCAAAAAGTACTAAACCATGCTTATGCTAAACTGAATTGTTTGAAGTAGAACGTTTTTTTACATTTAACTGTGTGTAAATAACTGACTGATGTTTAATTGAATTGTTAGTGACACATAGTAATACTTGGGACCATTTGACATTTTTTGATAATCTGAATAGCACGAAATAGAACTGTTTTCGGCATTTTAACTTTAGTAAACTGAATTGTTTAAAATAAAACTATTCATATGTATAAAAATGGATTTGGCATTAAATTACCTACTTTCATGCTATTATATATTTATCAAATATATATGAAAACTAATATATGTCAACTTATTATTAAATAATAGCTCTATTACAGATATTGAGCACTCACCAAATTATATTACATTTGGTTTGCCACAAACCCACGAAGTGAGGTAGTGACAGCTAACACTGTTATATATATATATATATATATATATATATATATACGAGGACCCATTAATAAGTTTCCAGACTTTCTATGACAAAGATGGAGTTGTGGACTGGTGTATTGTCCTGGTAGAAATGCTACTGACCCGATTTAAAGAGTGCTGGCCTCTTCCCTAGGAATCTCTTCCTGAACTCCTTTAAAACCTCAATATAGACCTAACCCTAAGCCTTTGGCTAATCAACTCTGGTGTATTGACTTCCTTTCTCCTCCCACACCTCTCATCATCCCTCACAGACTCCCTGCCTTCCTTGAATCTCTTATGCCACCCAAAAACTGATACTTGATTCATGCAAGGTGGTCGAAAAGCAGTCTGAAGCTTTCCATACGTTTCTGTGGCATTTTTTCTAAGTTTAAAACAGAATTTTATTGCATATCATTCTTCTAAAGTGCCCTGACGTCTAGATTGCAGTTTTGAAAATCACCAGCTGTGACAATCAGGCTTTAGTAGGGTGTATTCCAATTCCTGTTGTACTGTTCATTTGAACCTGAAATCATAAAAATTGGTCCGCCATTTCATAAGATGTATAGCAATAAAATACTGAATTTTCAAGTGTCTACGACAATTTTAAACGCCCGTACAAAAAAGTCTGGAAACTTATTGAATTAACCACGTATATATGTATATTAATTTGATTAAGCAATATAGACATTTTTTGTCTACATATTTTTGTATTCATCCTTTCAACTTGCCGTATCGATTTTATGATATCCAGCGGGAATTAGTTAATAAACCTTCCATAATTAATTGCTTCCCTAGTACTTTCGGCCCGATATTCAGCCAGCATCAGGTGTGTGTGGGTGTTTAGCAAAAGCGATGTAACCATTGCATGGGCATTAACACTTTGTAGTAATTGAGCGTTTATTGTTTGTACTGGTGTATTGTTTTAGCGTTTAATACACTAATATTGTTTTATCAAATCTGTATAAAGGAAAAATGCTCTCCAAATACCCCGCTATATATATATATATATATATATATATATATAAGAACTATAAAAGAGATCTAAATACCACGTTTATGCCTCATGGTCATATAGCTAATGACTCTTACTCATGTTATAAGCCTAAAGTTGTAGATTACACCAACTGCATCTCTACAGAGGGGGTATGACCTCCCCCCCCAACAAATATCCTGAATCTAGCTATAAACTATATGAGAATGAGGCTCTTGAGCTTTGGGGAATGCAGAGTATCCCTTCATCAATACTACTCCCTGATCCTCCCTGACCCGGACTGTTAGTACCTGTCAGGGTTCAATATATAGGTCAAATAGTCCTGTTTACCCATTTAACTGTGTGCAAATAAATGACTAATGTTCAGTTGAATGGGTAACGTTACATGACAATACCTGGGACTATTCAACTGTGTGCAAATAAGACTATTAACGTTAAGCAGCAATACTTAAGTTAATTTGTGCTTAAACAAATAATCAATGCTAAAAAAGATTATTCGTGTTCGATAGAAATGCTTGAACCAGTACTCGTGTGCAAAACGTAAATGATTGGTACTGCATAGTAATACATAGAAACCATTTGACCGTGTACAGTTGAATAAATAGTGTTTAGTAGAATAATTAGTGTTAAATAGCAATACTTGAAACAACTTCACTGTATGCAAATGAATTATTAATATTAAATAGAATTGTTAGTGTTAGATAACAAATTTTAGGAGGTGCCCGTGGTGTAATGGTTATTGTCGTAGGAAATGGACACGACGACACGAGTTCAAATCCTGAACGACATTGATTGCATTTCACATTGCACTAATACCTTTGGGAAAGGTATGAATGCAATAATTCTCCCTCTAGCTAGGTAAATAGTAGGGCAGACTAGGTTCTTCAGTCTTCGTGAGGCAGCTAGTCTAAGAGAAGGAAAAGTCTGAATTCAAACCTGTTAAACTCTGCTTAAAAATTGACCTTGTGTCATATCCTGCCCGAGCGGAGGGGTTGGGTAAATACGGTTAGATAACAAACTTGAAACTATTTAACTGTGTACAAACAATAGCTGGCGACCGTAGTCGAGGATGACCAGAAGGCTACTTTTCAATATCTACTACACCAAGGTGTAGAGGATAGTGCTACTCCTTTCCCCGGATTGCTCCACTTTACCCTTGATACGTACCTTTTATTGCTGAGTGTTAAGCAAGGTGGTATCAAGTACCATTTTTAAAGTCTTTGGTATGATGCGACCTGGGATTGAACCCGGGTCTCCCGAACCACTGGCGAACTCTCTATCCAATAGCAATACGTAATTTGTTGGAAACAAATTAATTCTTGCTTTTAAAACATAAGAACTACCTACAAACTATTCACTTACAAATCATATAAGTATATACCCTTTTATCTGTGTGAAGGTAGATCGCAATTCTTAAAAACATTTAACTGTGTGCAAACAAATGATTAATATCAAATAGAATTTTGAGTGTTTCGCAGAAATATATGGAAACCATTTGTATGCAAACAAATGAGCTTTAAAATGTTTTAAAATGTTATCTACAAATTATACGTTTACAAATCTTCTATTTACAATATATAAAAAGAGGTTGGCCTTAAATAGATTAAAAGGTTTGATATGCCATAAAACCCAACCAACTAACTGAAGTATATATCTTGCATATCACTTTACACTTTATGTTCAGTGTCCAACGTTGGTGTCCATCATTTCTCCTCACATGTTCATTGTGTCGTTTGTCGCCATCTTTGTTGTTGCTTGTTCCTTCGTTGATCCCATGATAACCAACTGCTTTCAGCTCTTCTGTGTTGGGATGAAGAACACCTTAGAGACTATTTTTTAGGCATGTGCATGTTTATCATACGACAAGCATTGCTCCCTAGGACCTACGGGAAGTTGATGAGTATAGGTGGAACTCAATCGAGCACCCATCACTAAGTGACTAACATATTCCCAACTTCTAAACTTCTACAACCCTTCGGTCACCTAACTTGGATTATCCAATCATGGCCAAGTTCTCAAATTGATGTCGGGGTCATCATCTGTCAATTAAACTGAGTTGCTTCACGGCATCTTACACTGCAATAATAGAGTTGGCGACCAGAAGGTTTACTTTTCAATAGCTACTACATTGAGGTTTAGGGGAGGACACTACATCTTTCCCGGAAATGACCCACTTTACCCTTGAAACGTACTTTATAATGCTGAGTGTTAAGCAAGGAGATATCAAATACCACTTTTTGGGTCTTTGGTATGACTCCACCTGAGATTGAACCCCGGTCTCCCGGGCCACTGGCAAACACTCTACTACTAAAAGATTTGAATAGGTTCTTACGTGGCGTAATGGTTAACGTGCTGGACTAGAATCTCCAAGTAAGTGAGTTCAAACTCCAGTCTCGCTGTTACGTTCTCTTTCGAACTTTACCTTCGGTAAAAGTATAACCCCTTTTATGTATTAAACAATATCGCTACTGTTCTTTTATGGGATTGTCTTTGGCTTTAAATAACCCATGAAGTTTGATATGCAAAGAAATGAAACGAAACCAAGGATTCAGTTATGTAACATCATAATTATTGAATTTTTCCAAAATCTATTTCAAGTCTAGTGTTAATCGATACACATGAGGAATGCTGATATCAGAAAAAGAATTACCGAGATGTTTTTTTCGATTGGAATTATTTTCTTCTCGAACTGTGTATAGCAGTTTTTACCCCTTTTGCCGGCATATAATTGTTTTTAATCCATGCAGAGCGCGTGAATTATTTTCAGATAATTTGCAAAATAGAGAGTATGTTTAACCATCCATGTTAATGAATCATATAGGAAAAAAGAAAAAAACAAACAAAAAAAAAACAAAAGGAAAAAGCAAAAATATAAAAGCAAATAACGAAACACACACACACACACACACACACACACACACACACACACACACACACACACACACAAAAAACAAAAACAAAAACAAAACAAACAAAACAGAAACAACAACCGAAAATAAAATATAATAATTTGATCAGCAAATGCGTGTTATATTACAATAGCAAGAAAACAATAAAGCAGTCGCTTTTACTTAAATTTTGCAAAAAAAAAAATTTCTAAAACCTTACAACACAGCTGGGCGTCCTGTACATTAACGGTCTGTGGGTCAGCGAGCAGCCAATTGGAAAATACCTTAGACTGAGCTACAGAAAAAATGACAAAAATATCACTTTGCTCCTATGCCGTAGGCAATGAAAATGTTATCTGCCTGCAAAGAGTTAAGGATCTAGTTTTACAGCTAACTTTTTAATTTTTCTATGGAAAATTACAAACCGAACGAAAAGCCATTTTTATTCGCACATCCTTGTTTTATAAAGATATTTGAACAATTTAAATATACACTAAAACTTATGTAAATAACGTACATTATGATGGCTTTTAACAAGAGGGGCTCGGTTTATACAATATCGATTTCCTGAAAAAAAGTCTCTTATGACCTACACTAAAAACATTCCCAGTAAACATTTTTCTATGAATAATCTCATCTTTTATATTCGATCACTAATTAAGTTCTTTGGTAAGAATCCAAGAAAAATACTGCATTACTGAGTCTCAAATTTCACTTTCCAACTGAATTAATCTAGAGCCGTTCAATTTAGATATTTCTCCAGGGATTTTCATTATTAAAAGTTTCGCGGCAAAGATTTTTTTTTTCTCGGCTGTCAAAAATTTTTTAAAAAGTTAATAAATGAAAGCTATCTCTCAATCCCAAATAGTCAAAATTATCTTAACATTAAAATAAGATCTTTCTCCAAGAAAAAAGTTGTTTCCATTATTTATGTTTGTTTGAAGCGACCTTCACAAACAGTATTGACAGACCAGTTGGGTATATTTTGTTTTACGTGACCCCTGAAACAGTCTTAAAATAATAATTCTCTTAAAGCGGTGCCCGTGGTGTAATGGTTATCGTCGGAGGAAATGGACACGGCGACTCGAGTTCAAATCCTGGACGAGAATGATTGCATTTCACATAGCACTAATATCCTTGGGAAAGGTATGAATGCAATAATTCTCCCTCCAGCTATGGGTAAATAGTAGGGCAGACTAGGTTTTTCAGACTTGGTGAGGCAACTAGTCTAGGAGAAGGAAAACTCTGAATTCAAACTGTCCGGTGGAGGGGTTGGTAAATAAGATTAAAATAATAATAATCTCTATAGTCTATTTATTTTAGGAAACCGTTACAAACGGCATTAGGATAACATTCTAGTGTTGTCTGTTTCTTAAATGAAGCCCTTAAAAACACAATTAAAGCAACATTTTGGTATATTTTAATTGAATTTTTTACTCTCACAAACGGGATTAGAATAACACTTTAGTGTTGTCTGTTTCTTTAACGAAGCTCTTAAAACAATTAAAACAACAGTTTGGTATATTTTAATTGATTTATGTGACACATATAAAAAGTATTAAATTCGGAAATTTTGTTTTGTCGCGACCTTTAAAAATAGAATTGAAACAGTAATTTGGTAGGTTTGTTTTTTTAAGTGACATTTATAAACATTAAACAGAATATTTGTTTAAAGATAGCCCAGTCTGCCGGGGCTGTAGAATACACCGACTGCATTTCTGCAGAGGGGGAGGCTCCTTTCCCAACGAGTGTCCTGAATCTGACACTAAAGCATCTGATGGTGAGGTTCTTGTCCTTGAACCCTGGGGAATGTGGAGTACTCCTTTATTCCCATTACTCCCAGATCCACTCTAAACCAGAGTAGTAGTAGCACCTGGTAGGGTCTTATCTATGGGTCAAATAGTACAGTTTGACATTTAAACAATGTACTTATTCTAAGTTGATTTTTTAAAAATAGAACTGTTTGATCATTGAACTGTGTAAAAACAAATGACAGATGTTTAATTGACTTGTTAGTGATACATAGCAATACTTGAAACCATTTACATCCGCTAATAATTGACTTATGTTGAAAAGAATTATTGGTGTTAAATAGCAATACTTGAAACTCTGTGTGTGCTTAAATTGAATTATTAGTTTAACAAAGCAATGCTTTGAATCCTTTATCGTTGTGCAAATGAATGGATAGTGTTGAATAGAGTAATTAGTGTTGAATAACAGTTCTTATAATCACTTCACTGTGTATAAACAAAGGATCAATATTGAATAGAATTATTATTAATTGAAACCATCTATCTGTATAAGAACAAAATCATAACAAGTGGGCCAACAAACCAGCTCTAAATCATTTAAAAAATCAAATAACTATAAGTGCAAACAAATGACTGGTGTTAAGTTGTAACCCTTAGATAACACTACTTGAAACCAATTAACTATGTAAAAATGAGTCTAGGCTCGTTTGGAAATGTTATAAAAAAATGTGTTTACAAATCATATATCTAACGTAATGTATGAACAGGAATACGCATGAAATAACCTACAAAGATTGACATGCCATTAAACCCAACCCAACCAAATCATATATATTTAATATGTATGTATAAAGAGGATTTGGCATTAAATAACCTACAATGGTTGATATGCCGTAAAACCCAACCAAACCAAATCATATATATTTAATATGTATGTATAAAGAGGATTTGGCATTAAATAACCTACAATGGTTGATATGGCATAAAACCAAACCAAACCAAGCCATTTAATTGTGTGTGGAAAACGACTGTTAAATAGAATTGTTAGTGATACATAACACTACTTGGAATCATTTAACAGTGTGATAACGAATGAACAGTGTTCAAAAGAATAATTAGGATTCAATACCAATACTTGTGTAAAAGAGAATTGGTTCTAACTCCTTTAAAAATGAAATTACATAAAAAGTCATATTCAAATGTGCGAATGACCGCTGTTAAATTCAGTTGTTACTATTACATAGCAATACTCGTAACCATTAAATTGTGTGCCAAAAAAATGTTGAGCTCTGGTTCGTTTAAAGATGTTATCTATAAAATTTGTTAACTAATCATATATATATATATATATATATATATATATATATATATATATATATATATATATATATATATACATATAAACAGGATTTCGCAGCAAATAACCCAGTAAGGTTGACATGCCATAAGACCTAAACAACTAACAACTTTGTTTGCAGAGACCTTTACAAACAATATTGAAGCCAATTTGGTACGGTTTATTTGTTCTAAATGACCCTCTCAATCAGTATTAAAACAGCCATGTGTCGTTGTTTATATGTTTGAAACGACCGTCTCAAGCAGGATTGAAACAACAATTTGGTATATGCTGTAATTTGATTCTCAAATTTCAAGAAACCGGAAGTATCTTGTGCAAAGAAAAAGGAAGTACCCTTTCCGCTATTGTTATTTGTCAACAAAAAATGATAGAGCACACACACACACACACACATACACACACACTCCATCTTTCTCTCTCTCTCTCTCTCTCTCTCTCTCTCTCTCTCTCTCTTTCTGGAGAAAACATCTGGAGTCTTGCATCGATTTTATTACAGTTATCTCCTCGAACATTAGTGCGAGTAAAGTTTGTTTATTTTAAGCGATCCTTACAAACAATATCCATATTTACCAACCCCTCTGCTCGGGCAGGATATGACGCAAGGCCAATTTTTAAGCAGAGTTTAACAGGTTTGAATTAGGAGTTTTCCTTCTCCTAGACTAGTTACCTCACCAATGCAGAAGAACCCAGTCTGCCCTACTATTTACATATAGATGGAGGTAGATTAATTGGATTCATACCTTTCCTGAGGCTATTAGTGCTATGTGAAATGCAATTAGCCTGGTCCAGGATTTGAACTCGTGTCGCCGTGTCCATTGTCTCCGACGATAACCATTACAGCACGAGCACCACCACAAATTACAAACAATATCAAAACAAGATTTCTATAGTTTGCTTAAAATCACCCACCAAAATAAGCAATTCTCACAAATAGACATAAAACAATTTTCTTGATAAAAAAATCCCTTTCTCACCCTTTGAAACAATCAACTCTTCAACTTAGAAATAATTCATTATTTTCTGTTCTAATGAAAAAGATAATCTCGTATAAATTCGAATGTCCGTTATTTTTTCCACAGAAATCAACAGACATGTTTGATAATATATTTAAACTTTGCTCTCATTAAAGTTTTTAAGGTGCCCAATATTGAATAAATACTTCCGGTTACATTTATGCAAGTCTTACAGTCTTACAGTTAAGACGATGACGAATCGGGTCAGTGGCATTTCCACCAGGACAATGCACCAGTCCACAACTCTATCCTTGTCATAGACTAGTTGACCAAGATAGGCATCAAGACAGTTTGTCACCCTCCCTATAGTCCAGACCTTGCCCCCTGTGACTTTTGGTTATTCCCTAAGCTCACAGGCTGTCGTTATGAGACAATTGAGGAGATGAAAGAGTCTCTGACGAAGGTCATTGACACCTCACACAAGAACACTTCCATACGGCCATCCAGAAGTTGTTGGAACAGTACAACAAGTGCATTGCAGCCGGAGGAGATTACTTCGAAGGAGACTAGCGTTTCATGTGTGTACTATCAATAAAATTGTCCATACGAAAAAAGTCTGGAAACTTATCGTATGTACCTCGTATATAAATATATATTTTGATATCCAAGTCCTGATGATGTTTACTGAAACCGAAACGTTTACGTCGACTTTACATCATAATATATTCACCTATTTGGATTAGGTTTTTTCTGCTACCTTCATACTGTCGGATTTTATCCATATTTACTTTCATACTGCCTTTTCGGAAAAACAAATACCAAATACAATCTTACATTTAACATGGATGATTCCAAACGATCAATACATATGAAAACTTGTTGCGTATTTCTCAATAAAAAGGAAGTTTTTGTCTCGTTTCTTTGGGAAATTCAACATTTTCAAATATTTTTCCACGTGCCAGACACGTTCTAATGACTTTTGAATGATGAATGCTATGTGCAGGTTTATATATCTTTTTGTTATATATTTCTCATTTGTTCCTGTCATCTCAGCAAGCATCCATCAATATGTGAACAATTTTGATATCCAAGTCCTGATGATGGTTACTGAAATCGAAATGTTAACGTCGACTTTACATCATAATAAATTCACCTATTTGGATTATATTTTTTCTGCTATCTTCATAGATAGATAGATAGAGAGATAGATTTGAACATATTAAGATAGATATATATTCATGAATGTTGTGATTATAGATAGTTCAGAGGCTAGATAGAAAGAGGGAAAGATAGATATAAACAGAAAGATATTGATAGAAAAATAGACAGCTTAATATGATCAGTCTGACATAAATATGAATATACTTATATAGTAGAATAGATATGAACAGACTTAAAAAGATTGGCCGGTTAATTGATTGATATATAGATAGATATAAAAAGACTAATATGGACAAATAGATAGAGAGATTCAGTGTATAAATTTAATGATAGATAAATATATGGATGGAGGAATGGATAGAATGATCAAATGAGAGACGGTAGACTTAGAGAACAACAGAACCTGTAATAATAGATCAAAGAGGACCTCTCTCTCTCTCTCTTTCTCTCTCTCTCTCTCTCTCTATATATATATATATATATATTGTCATCCACAGACAGACTGTTTCGTTGTATCACAACTCTTCAGTGTGGCTAGACACGTAGGACGCTTGAAGCTGCGATCGAAACCCGCCCAACTTTACGTTAGACTTAGTATCAGACCACTCGGACAGCAAGCGTACCACGTTGGCTAGGGAATTATAAGGTATTATGTAGCAACAGCAACAGCAGTGTTCGTTTGTTTATATTTTATACTTTACCGGATACCAGAGCGCTCAATTCGTTCGAATACACACACACACACACACACACACACACACACACACATATATATATATATATATATTTGTAGGATCTGGTTTAGAATAACCACAAGGATTGATATGCCATTAAAAAAACAACTCCCCACCAAAAAAAAAAAAAAATGATGACTGGCTTCAATGATATCAGTAAAAAATGCATGTCTACCTTAGCCACAAAGCAGACTTTTAATTTTATTTTTGTGTAATATCTTTGAATTGTTGTAGTCAAGTTAGTTGTGACTAACTGTTCCTATCCAGTCAGGTACTTGTTTTATATTTATCATTATTACGAACAAGAAATTGATGACGTATCTTCATTGTCTGTGAGAAATATTTAACGACGGACTTTCTGTTCTTGGGACTACTTGAATTCGTTTCAGGAAGCAAGACATATTGACTGAAGAATAATGACTGCATCTCAGCGATTTCATCCACTGAGTAATACTTGTTCTTAGACAGAGAAGATAATTGATTGCGGGGTTTTATCGGATACAACTATTTATGACTGCAACAGGCAAGAATCGCGCTCGAAAAGTAAAGAGAGGAAGAAAAGACCATTTGAAAGAGACAAGATAAAACAAAATGAGAGAAAGAGAGAGAGAGAGAGAGAGAGAGAGAGAGAAGGGGGAGCGAGAGAGAGAAGGGGGAGAGAGAGCTGAAAAACAGAGAGGGAGAGAGAGAGAGAAATAGAAAGAAAGAGAGAAAGAGAGAAAAAGTAATGTGAAGATTTAAGAGGAGAGGGGAAAAAGAAAGACTGAGAGAACAATAGAAAGAAAGAAAGAAAGAAAGAAAGAAATAAAGAAAGAAAGAAAGGAAAGTGAGATAAAATTAGATATAAGGAAAGAAAGTGAGATAGAGAAAGAAAGAAAGAAAGAAAGAAAGAATGAAAGGAAAGTGAGATAGAGATAGATAGATAGAAAGAGAGAGAGATAAAGAAGAAAGAGAGCTAGAGTGAAGCAGAAGTGATCAAGAGGTAAAAGATGAGGGAGATATAAGAGAGAGAGAGAGAGAGAGAGAGAGAGACAGAGAGAAAAGAGAGAAGAGTACCCAAAAGAAAAAGCAGAGAAAGAAACAGAGAGTGTGTGTGTGTGTGTGTGTGTTTGAGAAAAATAAAATTGTGTTAGCAAACTTGTATGAATTTATGAAAGATCTATAAAATTTTAACCAGCAGAAAAAACCTCCCTTTTGACCTCTTTAGTAAGAATTGAACGCGGTTTAGATTGAAATATTAATAGCTCAGAATTCGAGCTCAGGTCAACAACGCCATTGTCGAAAGCCAACTGCTATCAACTTAATTCTAGTTTATTAAATCTAAACCCAAATTTAAAAAAAAAAATTAAATTTCAATGTTTAAAAAAAAAGTGTATCAACACCGGTAGGTGGAGTATCGTAAAGGAAGTGACACACAGAGAAATGCTGTGTTAAATCCATTTATTAGCTGAAGAGTGCAATCCAGAGTATATACAAGTAATTTACGAAGCTCTTTGCTTCGATGTGGCACAAGGCCGAATGGATGGGGCGCCCAATGAGACTCGAACTCACTTGTGTAGGTTTGCTAGTCTAGCTTGCTAACCGTTACACCACCAGAGGTGCCCAATCCAGAGTATATACAATATTCAAAGTCTCTCGCCGTAAGAGTGTTACGCCAGGTGTCAATATTCAACAACTGCCGACGCTTACGCATGAGTCGCTTTTTATACATCCGGGCTACCGGATGTCAGGTGGTACGAGCCACATCACAACAGTAGGAACATCTAAAAGCCGGCATTCGAAATTCGGCCGTCGCGAACATTTAAAATTTGAACGTAAATACATAGAATGGACTTGTGGCATTTGTCGTTCTGGCTTCGCTTCATCTTATTCCTGCTTATCTTTTAAACTAGAATGAGTGATTTTCCGTATTTTGCCGGAATAATCTGAATCTTCCGGATTAAACCCGATTATTTGACATTATTTATCGAATTACTCTTGAGTTAATTTCACAGCTTTGGTTGGAATTCTTTGTTCAATGACATATCAACCTTCGTGTGTTATTTAATGCCCAAACAATCCTTACAGGAGAACACTAGTGGTAATATTCAACCCATAGATCAGGGTGGAAATAAGAGAGTTCATAGTGTTCCCAAGGGTAGTAGTCCAAAAAATGAACGTATTAAAGCGATTGGCGTTCTAACTCACTTGAATGATGTCCAGCACAATAGCCACGGGGACTCACGCGTTTCAGGTTATAATGTCGGTTTATTAGATAATTGTTTAAACATTTTTATCGTTAACTTAATGGTAAATCAACTCTGTCTCCTAAGCAGTAAGCTTAAAAAGACGTTGTTCCCACTCCTAGAAACAGAGCTTGAAGTAGCCAACTGACACTGTCCTCAACTGGGTCGTCACAACCTGTTGTATAGTCTCCACAGGTGCCAAATGACGACCTCAAGGCTGGGTTGAGGTTTTTAGGAAATAGAAATAATCGAAAGAACTCGTAACTGGGGAGTAAGAAAGAATTGGTCATCATCATCATCATGTGTTTCTCGCACGGATTTCTCCGGCTCTCTCTCACCATTCATCTCTATTATCCATCGTTTCTGGTAGGTCTTCTAGACCACATCCTGTGTCCGTACAGAACTGTTAGTTGGTCGTCCAACACTTGCACGTCCGTGCAAAGGGGTCCATAGAAGAACGTCGCTTATGAGTTCATTCTTATTTCTCCAGCAGTGTCCTGCATGTCTTGTCCATCTTATTTGGATTGTTTTAGAGATGGTAGGTGTCTGAACAGCTGCTGTTTTGTGGGATATTACTTTCAGGATTTGTTCTATATAGCTCGTAGTATTCTTGTGCAATTCCGGTCTAGCCTTTTCTCTATACGCTTAGTCCGCGTCCATGTGGTGTATTCATATAGTAGAATTGACACGACCGCTGCTTGGAAAAAATCGCGTTTTATTTTATCGGATAGGTCTGATTTCCATATGATCGATAAACCATCAACAGCAGACCATGACTTCGCAAGTTGCATAGTGATATTTTCAGTAAATGAGACGCTGCTACCGCGGTATGTGAACTTGTTCACTAGTTTCAGAGAACCACTATTTATTGTGGAGACGTCTCCTAATCTGAATGTGGGTTATTGCCAATCATTCTCACTGTCCAATCAAAAGGGATCAGTTGGCCAGAGTGAAGTTCATCTCCTACTATCGCTTGCCCATTCAAAAATGCTTTGTAACACCTAAAATCCCGAGCCTGAGATAGAACTTGTTAAAGATTCTCGTCGTATTGTCCTGCATTTTATTTGCTAAAGAAAGGCTAAGGACCCCACTCTACCCAACAACAGCTGGGACGTGGGAAAAGAGATGGATTCATGCCTTTCCCTTGGGGTGAGTTCAGGATATGAACTATAGATCACTGATACCATTTCTTTTGATGATAACAGTCTCGCTAAGGATGCCTTCTGTAAGCCCCTATTAACTTGTTTCCGTAATATTGTTCTGAATTTTCACATATAAATTGATCTTGTGTTTAATTTTCGTGACAATCAAATAAACAGATTTATAAAAGTGAATGCAAATTTGAGAAGCAAAAATGGACTGAATATTCCTAGTCGTGTCAAGATCGACATTTTTGTTTATTTTCAATCATAGTTGCCAACTAAAAAATAGAAAAAAAAAAAAAAACAACCCAAAAACAAAAAACAAAAAGTCTTGTTATTTTCTTGACAGATCTCGAACGCATCACTAATTTTGAAACGTTGGGCCGAAGTTTGTGCGAAAGTGAATTTTATCAACTTTTATTCCAGACGATGATGAATGCTATATATTAATTGGTTTCTAGTTTATGAAGGAGAACCTCTAAGTACAAAGTGGGAAGCTTTTTGCATTCTGATTTGCAAATTCCTTTAGTAATATCTTTGATATGAAGAAAGTCACAAGCCACACACAGGCAGAATGATGAATGGCCGCTGGCTTTGGCTTCGAGCCAAATAACACATTTGAGAACTTGATGTTTCCTGCAAATACACCAAATTGTGTAATACTACGCGGGAGGTTGAGTTAATTCATCTGCATTAGTGTTCATTTAATTCTGCATCAAGTCCATATAAATTTAATTCAAAGGCTGCTTGTCCGTCTCTTTGCTTGTCTAGCATCAGAATGAGGTCCTGAAGCTGAGGCTTTCCATCGTAGTGCAGTGTCTGGTGAGCGGTTAATAATTTCGATTCTAATTAGAGGCTTCGAGATAGTGACCTTGTACCTAGGATACCTACTCCAAAGCTTTTTATGGGGGCGTGTTGGGAAATGGATTTGGTGACCCGAGATCAAATCCTGGAAGAGACTGTATTTTACCTAGTGCTTCGAAAGGCACGAGTTACGCCCTGGCGATGGGAATAGGGATATGCTGATGTATCCCAAAGCAAAAGGGATGTCCTGTGTATGACACTTAAATGCTAGTATCATATTATAAAGTTAAATATAAAAACAGTTAATTTCAAACAATTCAGTTTAGCATAATTACACTATTGAGTTCTATTTGATCCATAGATAGACCCCTATCAGATATTACTACTCCGAGCAAGAGTGGACCTGGGAGTGATGACCATGAAGGGGTACTCCGCATTCCCCAATGCTTTAGCATTACTGAATTCTCACCATCAGATTGTTTAGTGTCGTATCTAGGTCACTCGTTGGGGGAGTCTTAACCCTCTGCAGAGATACAATCGGTGTATTCGGCAGCCCCAGCTTACTGAGCCATTAACTGGTCGTACCTAGGTATCAAATTTCTCAGTGACTTTTAGATTCAAACGGATAACCCTATCCCGGCCGGAAGATTAGACCTAGTGTTAATTAACAAGAAAAAAAAAAGAACTTGTCCTCAAGTGGATTTTGCATAGCCAGCAGCGAAATGAATGAAAATAAAAAAGTGAAAAAATACACACAGGCCCGGAGTCGTAGTACCTGATAGGGCCCTCTCTATGGGTTTACTAGAGCTGTTTGACCATTTTAAACTATTTGCAAACAAATGACTTATGCTAGATTAAATTGTTAGAAGTAGAACTGTTTGATCATTCAACTGTGTGAAAACAAATGACTGATGTTTAATTGAACAGTTAGTGATACAGACTAATAATTGGAACTTTATACTTTGTTGATTTATGCAAAATAGAGTTTTTTGAAATAGAACTGTCTCATCATTTTACAGTGGGTATCTAGAAAATAAGTTTACAAATCATATATATTTAATATATATGTATTCACCGAATTTGCTATTAAATAACCTACAAGGGTTGATATGAAATAAACTGAACTGAATCTATCTATTATGAATTACTTGAACTTGATGTCTTTAATGATAATTTTGCTGAGGCAGATCTGATCTTCGAGAAGATTGTTAGTGATGCTACTACCGTTTGAGTTAGATTTTGGTTTTTAAAGATAATAAAGCTGTAAGTTCGGTAATTAAGAAGTAATTATAAAGTAATATTAAGGATATAATCATAATAAAAAAAATCATAATACACGTATACACATATACGTGGTGCCTTCAATAAGTTTCCAGACTTTTTTTTTGTACAGGCATTTAGAATTGTCGTAGACTCTTGAAAATTCAGTATGTTATTGCTATACAGCTTATGAGATGACTGATCAATTTTTATGATTTCAGGTTCAAATGAACAGCTACAGCAGCAATTGGAATACACCCTACTAAAGGCTGATTGTCACAACTGGTGAATTTCAAAAATGCAATCTGGACTTTGGAAGAAGGATATGCAATAGAATTCTGTTTTAAACTTGGAAAAAATGCCATGTGATGAAAGCTGGATCTACTGCTATGACCCAGAGACAAAGAGACAGAGTTCCCAGTGGAAGTATGCTGGCTCTCCCACACCCAAGAAGGCCAGGCAGATCAAATCAACTCACAAACTTTTGATGATCCTTTTTTTGACAGCACTGGCATGATCTACATGCACTGGGTTTCCACTGGACAGACAGTCAACAAGGAATACTACGTTGATGTTTTAAGGGAGTTCAGGAAGAGATTCCGTCGGAAGAGGCCAGTACTCTTCAAATCGGGTCGGTGGCATTTCCACTAGGACAATACACCAGTCCACAACTCCATCCTTGTCACAGACTATTTGACCAAGATGGGCATCAAGTCAGTTCCTCAGCCTACCTGTGATTATTGGTTATTCTTTAAGCTCAGAGGCAGTTGTTATGAGACAATTGAGGAGATGAAATAGGCTGTGACGAAGGTGATTGACACGCTCACACAAGAAGACTTCTATGGGGCCTTCCAGAAGTTGTTGTAACGGTACAACAAGTGCATTGCAGCTGTAGGAGATTACTTCGAAGGGGACTAGAGTTTCATGTGTGTACTATCAATAGAAGTACCCATACGAAAAAAGGTCTGGAAACTTATTTAATGATCCTCGTATGAAGTAGTTTGCTATATTTTTAAATAAAAGAGTCATATCAGTGATAGCGAAGGTCAAAGTTAGAATGCAATAGACACAAACTCAACGGCACCTGGTGACGGTCACTTTCTTGCTGATGGAATCAGTAGGTGTAGCCAGGATTATGTATTTACCTACCCTTCTGTACGAGGAGGATGCATCACAAGGTCCCATTCTTTGAGTGGAGTTTAACAGGTTTGAAATCAGAGTTTTCTTTCTTCTAGATCGGTTGCAATTCTAAGTTTAAAGAGACGCGTATACCCTACTATTTACTCATAGCTGGAGGAAGAATAGTTGGATGCATAGCTTTCATTAGCGCTATATGAGATGTAAACAGCCTCATCCAGGTTCTAAACTCCAGTTGTGGTCTCCGTTTCCTTCAAAGGTAACCATTACATCACGAATACCACGGACTAATATATAGCTAGGATTATATGGGGGACTGGCAATCACCAATACAGTGGCTTAATGGCCCAGTAAGCTGGGGCTGTCGAATACACCGATTGTCTCTCTGCAGAGGGTTAAGACTCCCCCAAAGCGTGTCCTAGATATGACACTAAACAATCTGATGATGAGAATGGCCCAGTAAGCTGGGGCTGTCGAATACACCGATTGTCTCTCTGCAGAGGGTTTAGACTCCCCCAACGAGTGTCCTAGATACGACACTAAACAATCTGATGGTGAGAATTCAGTAATGCTAAAGCATTGGGGAATGCGGAGTACCCCTTCATGGTCATCACTCCCAGGTCCACTCTTGCCCGGAGTAGTAGTATCTGATAGGCTCCTATTTATAGGCAAAATAGAACTAAATGGTGTAATTATGCTAAACTGAATTGTTTGAAATTAACTGTTTTTATTTTTAACTGAGTTTTCAAACTGCGTACTCATGCTAAACTGAATTGTTTGAAAAACGAACCATTTTGTCATTTAACTGTGTAAACAAAAAACTGTACTTTTACAAAACTGAATTGCTTGAAACTTTTATCAAAATGACTTAATTTGGTGTTAAATGATCCGAAAAGGGTTGATACGTCGCAAAACAAAACAACCAACACACTGTAAATTTTCCCCTTTCACACCCATAATATATTCCAGGTTTGGTTTGGTTTAGTTTTATAATACATCAACCATAGTAGTTTATTTAATACCAAATCCGGTTATTACATATATTAGATATATATGATTTGTAAACATAAGTCAACAAAGTTAAACGGTTCAAAGTATTACTGTTTTAACGATAGAACATTGGTTATCGTTACAAGTGTTGTTAAGTTGTTATTTCCTCGCTAAATGTTGTTGGCAAATGAAGGAGTGAGAAGAACGAAGAAGCTGTAAGGTTTTTATGATAGGTTTTAATGGCACCATGGGATAAAGGGTTTACGTTGGTATGCTGCAAGTCTTGTAGGAAGGGAAGAAGTAAGTAAGGAAATGAAGTTGTTATAGAGTTGAGACGACATTTTAGCAGCTAAATGCCTGAGTGAAATGTGCATCGTTAGGTTAAGGCATGGTTGAATGTGTGAGTGAGATATGTTCGCAATAGTGTAGCAAAAGTCGTATTTGCTGGTTGAGGACAGGGACGTCGTCGTCCATGAAAGTGCGGTCCTGGTCGTTTGGGGAGAGAAGTGTGAATGTCTCCAGAAAATGTTGTCCAGGGATGAAATTGCTGGCTGTCGGAGCGGTATTTTGCGTCGCAGTCGACATAGCCAAAACTGGAGGCGACTTAGAGTTGTTCCTGTGTGAGGCGGATTGAATTCATCTAATTTATATTCAACTGGGAACTCTTGGTCTAAGCGGCTAGACTCAAGAGGCCCATAAATTAGATGGATTTCCTCATGGTGGTGTGATGCTGCTGCTAAAAGGAGAGTGGACAGGAATTACGTCAGCCCATTTCGAAAGCTTCTGAGGAAGGGAGAAGTGTTTGGTGGGCTTTCCCCAATTTCGTGCTGCCCGGAAAAATGATCCGGGATGAATAGGATAAGTCATCCTGATTGGGTGAAAATATGCGTCGACCATAACGGTCAATTCAATTAACGCGCCAAACCAAAATACGAAGTTCTTTCTGCTACACTGTGTATCACTAACAATTCAATTAAACATCAGTTTTGTGTTTACGTACAGTTAAATGGTCGAACAGTTCTATTTCAAACAATTTAATTTAGCTTAAGTCATTTGTTTACACACAGTTTAAAATGATCAAATAGTACTATTTAACCCATAGATAGGACCATATCAGGTGTTACGACTCCGCGACTGTGTGGATTTAAGAGCGATGCCAACGAAGGGATATTCCCCAAAGCTCCAGCAGTACTAGAGCCTCACCATCAGATTGTTCAATGTCATATCCAAGACACTCGTTAGGGTGGAGTTTTACCCCTCTGCAGAGATGCAGTCGGCGTATTCTATAGCCTCAGCAAAATTCACAACACAGGATATGCTTTAAATCTTACCAAAATGTTCGGGACATTTTCTATTGTAGATGCAGTTTAGGTTTTATATTGAGTGGACCCGGAAGCGATGACAAAAAAGGAGTACTCTGCATTTTATAAAGCTCCAGCGTTACTGGAGCCTCACCATTAGATTTTTTGTCATATCGAGGGCACTAGTTGAGGGAGTCTTACTCCTCTGCAGGGATACAGTCAGTGTATTCAACTGCTCCAGTCGATTGGGTTGATAATGTCTTCCAAGAAAAAAGGCCTGATGCATCTAAATACTCGTATCTATACAGTCGTAGAGACACAAGCTCCTGGCTTTTAATTGTGAGTAATATTTTTCTTAGACAAAGTTTCTCACCCAGGCTAGAGAAAACAGTTTGCTATACTATTATTTCCTGAGTAGTGAGACCTCTAATCCTTTCCATAAACAAAATAAAGAAAGAAATATCCAATAGAAAAACAAACCAATAAGACCTTTAAAAACACAAGAGCAGAAAGATTCAAAAAAAAAAAAAAAGAAAGAAAAAGTGAAAAAAGAAAAAAACGAAGAAAAAAGAAAAAGCACGCCCCCCAAGATCCTATGCAATGAGACTACTAAAAAAACAAAAAGCAAAATACAACAACAAAAACAAATACCCGACAAAAGCTCCAAACAGTGAGTTCACTAAAAGAAAACAACAGACAGCAGTGGCAGCTTTAAAAAAACACAACAAAATACACCCTTTATGACAACTAAAAGAAAAAGAAAAAACAAAAAACAAAACGAAAAAAAAAATCCAGATCAAAATACCTCCCAAAAGTTACAGACTGTGAGATCTCCTAAAGAAAACGGCAGACGGAACAGTAAGATCTGTACTACCCGAAAGAAAAAACGAGCTGAGAGACCTCTAAAAAACAAACACATCTTCTCATCAGTGGGTACTGGAGAATAGGTCAAAACTCTACAGAGAGGCAAGACCCCCCCACTACAAGTGGTGTCCTGAATGAGATACTAAACTGCATCAGATGGTGTGGATCAAGTCCTGGATTTTTAGATAATAGGTAGTAACTCTTCATTGCAATTACTCCCAGGTCAACTCTGACCCGGAGTAGTAGTACTTATAAGGGTCCCATCAATCGACCAAATAGAACTGTTCGATCATTTCCTGAGGTTTATTATCATTTTGGGCTGGTTGGTTGGTTGGTTGGGTTTTATGGTGTATCAACCTTTGTAGGTTATTTAACGCCAAATTCTGTCTATATGTATATACATTTAACTAATGAATACTTAGACGGTAAAATTTTCTATAAGCAGGATTTCACTTGGTTGCACATGATTAATCAGTTTTAATTCGTCATATTTATATATATCATTTTGGGTTATTTGAAACCATAGAGCTGTGTGCATACACACACACACACACACATATATATATATATATATATATATATATATATATATATATATTGTTTTTTGCTTCTTCAAAAAAATCAAGTCATATTAAGATTATAAATTTATTTCCATCCTGTTAAAAGCATTGATATAAATCAATGCTCAAAAATTCAGCAGGACTTCTTTAAATAAAACATGAAATGGATTAAAATAATTTTTTTTCACATTTACAACCACACTAAGACAAAAAAAACCCCAAAACAACAACCCTTATTTCTCATACGTATTAAAGCAAGCCTAAACCTTCAAGTAACAATAAGTATCAAAATATTATGGCATGTAAAACTATATCCGATTTCATCATACTTCAAATCTAATAGAGGCAAAATTTACAGTTACAATAATACATGTAAAAAATTCAAACATTTATAAAAAATCATTCAGACAATCTAATTTTAGAATATCAATTCGTTATCATTAAAATGAAATAAAAAAATCTAAAACTAATGTTAATCATGGTAAAAACCCCATCAAATTACAGTAATTGGGTAAAAATCACAAATTCTAATTCATTTACCAATTTAATAAATCATAGTTATTCATTTTCTATTTATTTATTTATTTATTCACTTATTTTTGAAAATAATCTAAATTTATTTTCATGTCTACATCTATCAAATTACATCTCTGATTTAATAGGTTATCAGGATCAAAGTGTAATATAATTTGTACATTTTCTTCCAGACACAAATTACATCGACCATCAAAGCATCTAGGTGAAGTAGATCTTTTCAATATTCTCCATTGAATTTCTGGGGTTAAACCCATATTTTTCAACTTCCAAAAATATTAGGATAAAGCTGCTTGATTTCTCAAGCGTTCATGTGAGATCGAATAAATATGATTATTATATCCAAATTTCCATCAAACCGACGAAATTCCAATATAAATTTTTTAAATCTTTTCAATTTCCTTTGGGAAAATAGTAGCTTGATACTCTACGTTTTTCAAATTACATATACCATTCATAGGACTATTAATTTTTGTTTCACAATTTAAATTGTTATTATTATTATTATTATTATTATTATTATTATTTTTATTATTATTACTGTCAAGTCGGTCATAATATCTTTTAATTACTTCTACACTATGAGTGTTAATTATATATATATATATATATATACGTTAATTATATATATATATGTTATTTATATATATCATCATCATCATCACGGATATCCCTGACCCTCTCTCGCCACTTCTCCCTATCGTTCATCGCCTCTGACAGGTCTTCAGGGCCACATCCCGTATCCTCGCATAGCTGCTGAATGTATGTTCGAGCTGGTCGTCCTGCTTTTGCCCGGCCATATGTCGGAGTCCATAGGAGTACATCACTTATGAGCTCGTCCCTGCTTCTCCAGCAGTGTCCTGCGTGTCTGGTTAGTCTAACTTGGATAGTTTTTGTGATGGGAGGCAGGTGGCCTTGTGGGGTGTTGCCGCCAGGACTTGTTCAATATTGCTCGCAGCATTCTTGTGTAATTGCCGTCTTGCTTCTTCTCCAGGCGTTTTGTTAGCGTCCAAGTAGTGCATCCATACAGCAGTATCAATACGACCGCTGCCTAGAAGAAACTGCGTTTCATTTTATCGGTCAGGTCTGATTTCCATATGATCGATAGCCTATCGATAGCTGTCCATGCCTTCGTTAGCCGCATGTCGATGTCCTTTTCGGTTGATGAGACGCTGCTTCCTAGGTAGGTAACTTTGTCTACTAGTTTCAGCGGGGTTCCGTTTAGTGTGGAAATGTCGCCTGTTGGATTATAGCACATATATTCCGTTTTGTGTGCATTGACATGGAGACCAATGCCTGCGGCGGCTCGTTCCAAACTATGCAGTAGTGTTTCGGCTTGGTTGGGTGTATTTGCCAGTATCGCTATGTCATCGGAGTAGTTGGCGTCGGTAATTGTTTTTGCGGGGTACCTTCTGCTTCTTTTAAATTATGTATATATGTTAATTATATATATATGTTAATAATATATATATATATATAAGCATGATTGGCATTAAATAAAACCCAAATGGTTTGATATGCCATAAAAACAAGTAAACAAACAATCAAAAATGATTTTCTTAGAAATTCGAACAGACGTAATGTAGAGGAGTAAGACTCCCCCAACGAGTGTCCTGATAGGACATTAAACAATCTGAAGTTGGGGTTCCAGTAATGCTGGAGCTTTGGGGAATGTGAAATACCCCTTCAATACCATCACTCCCAAGTCCACTCTGGCCCATAGGGGTAGCACCTGTCAGGGTCCTATCTATGGGTTAAATAGAACTAAACTGCATACTTATGCTAAACTGAATTGTTTGAAAAAGAACTGTTCTGAATTGTTTGAAATATAACTATTTTTGACATTGAAACTGTACTTATGCTAAACTGAATTGTTTGAAATAGAACTGTTTTTGACATTGAAACTGTGTACTGATGCTAAACTGAAGTGTTAATACGTATAAAAATAGTTTTAGCATTAATACCCTACCACGATTGAGGTGCCATAAAACCAAACCAAATTAAACCAAACCAAACCAAAAAACCAAAAAAAACAAAAACAAACAATTTTTACTTTAATTCTCAGAGAGCAAATACATCTCTCCTGGAAAAAAAAGGAGAAGAACTGGTTGCGTTATGGCTAACGTGCTGGACTGCCAACATTGTAGTAAGCAAGTTCAATTTCCAGTTGCGTGGTTATGTTCCTTTTCAGACCACTTACTTCTGGAAAACATGAACTCCCGTATCCCTGTCAACCATGGATTAAATTGCACCATTAATGTCCTTCTACAAGGATGGATTTGAACACGAATGACCCCCCCCCCCGACAATCCCCTCTCCACAAAAACATCACTTTTCAAGCAATTCAAAAAGTTTCCCCAAATAAAATCCGTTCTTTAATTTTGTATTTAATTTTTTTTTGGCGACCGTAGTCAAGGGTGACCTGAAGGCTCCCTTTTTCAATAGCTACTACACCAACGTGTAGGGGAGGGGCGCTACTCTTTACCCTGAATTGCTCCACTTTACCATTGATACGTACCTAATATTGCCGAGTGTTAAGCAAGGAGGTGTCAAGTGCCATTTTAAAAGTCTCGTTGTTTCCCAAGTAATTAGCAAACATCATTTTTCATCAATCCTCAAATGAAAAAAAATCTCCTTATAAAGATTACTATTCTTTTGGAAATGAGAAAAGTATCCTTTTTTACATAAATTTTCAGATTTTTAAAGAAATATCTATATAATGACACGTAGAAGACCTGCTTAACAAACGCAATGTATTAAAAAAAAAAAAAGACTGTAGAAAACTTCCTTATATTCAACATTATCAGCCTTCATCATTGGCACACATGTTTTCTTGGTCTAAAACTGCAATGGAGACATTTTGAAAAGAGGCTCGTATTTTCTTATTTCTGTATTTTCAAGCCTATAGTCTCCTGGGGTTTAAACGTATGTTTAAGATATATTTAATTCAGTGAGATGTAAATAATTAAAATTCCAGGATCACATTTTTAATTACTGCTCTTTGCTTTTGCGGGTCGAGAAAAAAGACTTCGGGTTTTCTGTACTTCTCATTTACTCTTAATTAATTTTTAGAAGTAATTTGGCGAATATTGTGCCTTAAATGTACGCAGGTCTATTAGGCTACTGGCTAATGTAAGCATCCATTGTAAGGGAGGTAAGAAAGTAATTAGTTTTCTGGAAGAAATGATATTAGGAGCAAACTTGGGCAAAAGTGACGAATTTCGTTCATATTTTCGAGGTTTCTTTTATAGGTTTTGTTTAAGAAAATACGACCATCAGGAATTTGAAAAAGAAAAAAAGTTTCTTTGAAAATGAAACTTACGTTAGCTTGCTTTCTAATTTTTGTCGGAAATTTTCTTTTTCTAATAGTTAATTAAGAAGATATTCGCAAAAGTTATTCACCCTTAGCAATTTTCTACGAATTTTTGTCAGCAGTTATGTCATCGTTACTTTAATGGGTACACCCTAAAAATTGGCTAATTCAAATTTTATTTATTTTTACCAGTTAATTATGGCGGAGTTTTATATCATAGCTGACATGCGCCGTCAAAAATGGCGACTATACGCAAATACCAGGGTCATTCAAAAATTTTGAAATATTTTGGTAACGTGAAGCACAATTCGGCAGCTACGGATGATTTGGCCGAAATCATAAAGGTAATAAACCACACTTGATAATCAGATACTGAGCTCGCCTGATACTCTCTGAGCGCTACTCACCGGATTCCCTCGATGTCTTTGAGGATAAGCCTCGAAATCTACCAGCCCAATTGGCCGAGGCTGCAGAATACATCGATTGCATCTCTGCAGAGGGATAGGACACCACCCCCGACGTTTGTCCTACATATGACACTAAACAATCAGATAGTGAGACTTTAGTAATGCTAGAGCTTTAGGGAATGCAGAATACGCCTTCATTGCCATCACTCCCATGTCCACACTGATCCGGAGTGGTTGCACCTGAAATAGTCCTCTCTCTGTGTCAAAAAGTAATGTCTGAAATTTAAACTGTGCACAAATAAATGATTATGCTAAACTGAATTGTTTTAAAAAGAACTGTTTGATCATTTAACAGTATGTAAACAGATGACTGATGTTTCATTATATTGTTAGTAATACTTAGCAATACTTTGAACCATTTAACTTTGCTGGATTATGCTAAATTGAAATGTTTGAAATAGAACTGTTTGATCATTTAACTGTGTGGAAACAAATCAAGGACGTTTAATTGAATTGTAAGTGATACATAGCAATACTTGGAACCATTTAATTCTGTTGATTCGTGATAAATTGAATTGTTTGAAATAGAATTGTTTGATCATTTAACTGTTTGTAAACAAATGCGTTATCTTTAATTGAATTGTAGCTATTGTTGGAGGTGCCCATGGTGTAATGGTTATCGTCGTAGGAAATGGATACGGCGACACGAGTTCAAATCCTGGACGAGATTGATTGCATTTCACATTGCACTAATAGATGGGTATGAATCCAATTATTCTCCCTCCAGCTATGGGTAAATAGTAGGGCAGACTAGGTTTTTCAGACTTGGTGAGGCAACTAGTCTAGGAGAAGGAAAACGTTGAATTCAAACCTGTTAAACTCCGCTTAAAAATTGACCTTGTGTCATATCCTCCCCGAGCGGAGGGGTTGGTAAATATGATCTTTAATTGAATTTTTAGTGATACATAGCAACACTTGGAACCATTTAATTTTGTTGAATTATGCTAAATTGAAATGTTAGAAATAGAACTGTTTGATCATTTAACTGTGTGTAAACAAATCACTGACGTATAATTGAATTGTTAGTGATACATAGCTATACTTAAAATCATTTAACTTTGTTGATTTATGCTGAATGAAACCTTTAACTGTGTGAATCTAAAATGTGTTTACAAATCATATATTTACTATATATGTAAAAACAGGATTTGGCATTAAATAACCTTCAGTGGTTGACATGCCAGAAAATCAAATCAAACCAAACTGAAATCTATAGTTTTAAGTCTTCTTGACTTTGCTCGATCGTCGAGGTTCTTGCAACCCAAGAGAAATTTCTTGAAGCCTATTGTGATCAAGTGAACCTTCACCTTTTGCACGATAAATGTCTGTTTTTTTCTTCTTCGGCGTAAACACGTAATAGACTACGTTACTCGTTTATCTATGCAGATTTCAAATCACACAAGGAGTGAAGCAACGTCCAACCTGTCAACGCACTGACTACCACGATACTACCAAACATAGCGTTTGCCTACCACGGCTTGAACTGCAATTGGCGCCACAAATAATATAAAAATAATAATAACAAAATTTCTAACCCTAAGGAGTTTTGCAAAGGCATTATATATACGAGGATCATTAGATAAGTTTCCAGACTTTTTTCGTATGGGCAATTTCATTGATACACACATAAAAATCTAGTCCCCTTCGAAGTAATCTCCTCCGACTGCAATCCACTTGTACCGTTACAACAACTTATGGAAGGCCCCATGGAAGTCCTTTTGCGTGAGCGTGTCAATGACCTTCGTCACAGACTCTTTCATTTTCTCAATTGTCTCATAACGACAGCCTCTGAGCTTACGGAATAACCAAAAGTCACAAGGAACAAGGTCTGGACTATAGGGAGGCTGAGGAACTGTCTTGATGCCTATTTTGGTCAAATAGTCTGTGGCAAAGATAGAGTTGTGGACTGGTGCATTGTCTTGGTGGAAATACTACTAAGCTGATCTGAAGAGTGCTGGCCTCTTCCGACGGAATCTCTTCCTGAACTCCCTTAAAACCTCAACATAGTAACCCTGACCCTAACCCTTTGGCCAATCAACTCTGGTGTATTGACTTCCTTACTCCTCCCACCCCTCTCATCAGCCCTCACAGACTCCCTGGCTTCCTTGAATCTCTTATGCCACTCAGAAACTGATGCTCGATTCATGCAAGATCGTCGAAAAGCAGCCTGAAGCATTCCATACGTTTCTGGGGCAATTTTCCAAGTTTAAAACATAATTTTATTGCATATCGTTCTTCTAAAGTGTCAGATTGCATTTTTGAAATGACACTCAGTCTTTAGTAGGGTGTATTCCAATTGCTGCTGTAGCTGTTCCTTTAAACCTGAAATCATAAAAATCGACTAGTCATCTCATAGGAAGTATAGCAATAAGATACTAAATTTTCAAGAGTCTACGACAATTTTAAATGCCTGTATTATAAAGGTCTGGAAACTTATTGAAGGCACCACATTTATAAAACGAATCATGCTAAACTCCTTCTTCTATTCAAAATTATACTTTGAGTGAACTCAGTCAATTTAGTTGGTATCTTATGGTACATTAACCGTTCTGGGTTATTTAACGCCAAATCATGTTATATATATATATTGTTTTGCTCGCAGCATTCTTGTGTAATTGCCGTCTAGCTTCTACTCCAGCCGTTTTGTTATCGTCCATGTTGTGCAACCGTATAGCAGTATCGATGTGACCGCTGCCTGGAAGAAACTGCGTTTCATTTTATCGGTTAGGTCTGATTTCGATATAATCGATAGCCTATTAGAATGCTGCGTGCAATCTTGAACAAGTCCTGGCGGCAACACCCCACAAGACACCAACTGTACGGCCACCTGCCTCCTATCACGAAAACTATTCAAGTTAGACGAACCAGACATGCAGGACACTGCTGGAGAAGCAGGGACGAACTCATAAGAGATGTACTCTTATGGACCCCCACACATGGCCGTGCAAAAGCAGGACGACCAGCACGAACATACATTCAGCAGCTATGTGAGGATACGGGATGTTGTCCTGAAGACCTGCCTAGTGCGATGAACGATAGGGAGGAGTGGCGAGAGAGGGTCAGGGATATCCGTGCTACCTGCGCGACATGATGATAATATATTGTTTTAAACATTTGAGAGTTTTTCACGCCAGCATTAGCTGATAGTTTCTCATTAGAGTTTGAGTGACAGTAAGTCTCCTTAAATCTCCAGGACTCTTTTCAGTATTCTCGCTGATCATAATAATGTTGTCGTTTGGAATGTCTCCACCCCTCCTCTTATTTCCAAATCTTTCATTCCTTTAATCAATGCTTTTTTGACTAAACTGAGCTCATCAATTTCAATTTATGTCATCGTCACTTTCCTGATCCATTGTTTTTTCATTTCTCTAGCAAGGTCTAGGTACTTATCTTTCTTTTGACCTTCTTTCAGTTTTACCCTGAAATCAGCCAGAACAAAAAATGTCTACTGTTCAGCAGGTTCTTTTCTTTCTTTTTGTTGACTATCTCTAGATCTGGTTGTCTGGCTGAGATTAGGTTTTCCGTTTGTATCTCAAAACCCTAGAAAACATTTTCCCGGACGGATTCTTGGTTATGCATATACAATTTGTTCGTATGGTCAAACTTCAACTTCTTGCACAATTTCCTGTGGATCCCCTTTCCCACCCAGTCATGTCTAGTCTTATACTTTTTTTATGCTAGCTACTGTATTCGCTTATTATGTCAGTGATCGTTTCATCTCTCTCAACACATGTTGGTTATGCGGTGAGAGAGATGAAACGATCAATGACATAATCTGCTCTTTTGTTGTGTCTTGTTTTGCTTTGACGTAGTCCTTATAGCGTTGCTCTGTGTTGCTATCAGAAGAGATTCAGTTTTTCTCTTAAAGTATCCCTTTCTCAGCCATGTCTAGTTGTTCTCGTGTGGGATGTCACTTGTTTGTCACTTGAAATGTCGATAGGGTTGGTTTTTTTAAATCCCATTTTTGTTTTCTGGTTATTTTTGTTCTGTTGATGCTTGTGTTGTCTGTATTGTTTCTGGTGGCTGTAATTTGTCTTCCTTTGTATTTTTTAATGTAGTCTTCTAGTTGTTGTATCGATCCATCGACGCTATCTTGAATGCTGGCGAGTCTACTTCCCTCTTCTTTTCTTGACAATAATAATCTGTCTACATCCTCTCTGGGATGTAAAACTTTATATATCATCATTAAGTTTATTATTCTCTGGGCTTTATTATTATCATCATTATAAAACGAATATTTTGTTGGTAACTTTATTTTAAAATACGTCATACCTCATTTATTTGCACATAGTTTAATGGATTCAAGTACTACATCTAACACTAATACTTCTATTTATTGGTCAGTCGGCTGGTGCTCTAGAATACACCGACTGCATCTCTGCGGTGGGTAACACTCTCCGCCAACAAGTGTCCTGATAGGACACTAAACAATCTGATGGTGAGGTTGCAGTTAAAAATAAACACCTTTTTTTCAATTTTGTCATTAATAGTAAACAACTCACACACATATATATATATATATATATATATATTGTCATCCACTGACAGACTCTTTCGTTCTATCTGAACTATTCAGTGGGGCTAGACACGTAGGACGCTCGAAGCCGGGATCGAAACGCATCCACCTTTACGTTAGCCTAAGTCTTAGACCGCTCGGCCAACAAGCGTACCACGTTTGGCTAAGGGAATTTTTAAGGTATTGTGTATTAACAGCAGCAGCCGTTTGTTTACAGTTTTATACCTTATCGGCTACCAGAGTGCTCAATTCTTTCGAAGAGCTTTGCATTATATATATATATATATATATGTGTGTGTGTGTGTAGATATTATAACAGTGTTGATTGTCACTAAATCACTTTGTGGGTTTGTGGCGAACCAAGTACAATATAATATGGAGATTGCTCAATATCTTGGATAGACCTATTATATAATAATATCAAATTAATATATATTAGATCTACATATTTAATGCCATGGAATTTAGTCTGTGACCCCTGGGTTTCATGGAGATTTTACAAAATAACAACAATATATATATATATATATATATATATATATATATATATATATATATATATATCAGACCTGGTTTTTTTAGCTTCAGTAAGAAAGAAATAATTAAGAAATGATATTCATATGTCAGTAGAGTCTCCTTTCTTCTTAATAAATTTAAGTCAACCTTTCTATATCGATCACTTACAAAACGTTGTCCAATTTTCAAGTAAAAATTTACTCATTTTTATTTACGACATTTCGGCCGTCCTCTTCCCCGGCCCTCATTTGGTTTCATCAGTTGATGTTTAATGTTCACAGGGAGAGGGCTGGAGGCTAAATGGTCGAAACACCGTAAATAAAAAAGAAAAATAGTTCCAACTATTTTGATAAAAGTTGATAAAAAGAAACCATTTCAAAAAATAGAAGTATGTGAGCAGATTCTCTAGCCTTTTTAAAAATTCTAATTGATGACATCTTTTATTAAATAGATTTTGATATTTGACTTGCAATACGATTAATTACTTATGCTAATAAGATATATCAGTCCAGTTTTTACGCTTATTGGGTCAGATCTGAGACTATTGGTCATTTGATAATCATTGGGGAGAGATGTTCTTAAGGGATGGGGCATTTTTTTTTCTGAACGAACGATCAATGACAAATTTATTGCATTGCCTGTAGACTCACTCTTAGATTAGTATCTTTCTTGAAATCTCGCCTTATTGGATGGCAAGATAGTAACTAATTTCAGTTTCCGGATCAGTTGAGCAAGAAACTCACAGCTTTTACTGGTCAGTGCCGAGGTTCATGTCTCTGGATTGGTGTTCTATGATTCATGAAATCTCAGATCAACGTATTGATCTCATTCGACTGGAAATGATCCCATATACACTATCGGATACACACACACACTCAGGGAAAGACACAGAAACACATAATTACAATGGTATGCTTCTGTGGGCAGGACAGTTAAGTCTTCTGAATAACTTGATGCTTGGTGTCCGAATAAAGACGAGGTTTAATTTTAATGGAGAATGGTGCATATAACGCTTTAAAAATATTGGTTTGGTTTCTTTATTTTATACCATATCAACCGTTGTTTGTTGTTTGATGGCATATAAACCTTCTTGGTTTATTTAATGCCAAATACACCCGTTTTAGAAGGACAGAAGTGGGACTATTAAACCAATAACTGGGAGAATAAAGGGGTTCATACCTTCTTGAGTTATTTAATGCCAAATACATCCGTTTTAGAGGGACAGTAGTGGTACTGTTTAACCAATAACTGGAAGAAAAAGAGGGTTCATACATTTTCCAAGGGCATTTGTTCGAAAGTGGACGTAATCACGAGACTGGAGTTCGAACTTGCACTCTACAGTTCCGCCGTCCAGCACTTTAACCATTACACCATGAGGACACCCCTGTCAAGCGTCGTTGGTTATTCAATCCATATGTTATAAAATTGCGGAGGGATTTCGTTTTATATATCTTGCCTTTCGGTTTAGTTAGGTTAAGAACCCTTTGCTTAGTGTATGGGTTAGTTAGATGCACACATTGAGTGCAGGTGTTCACGCGCGTGCGGGGTGGATGTGACAATCAGAAATGTCACAATAAAAAATCCAGATAGGAAATAGGACCGGGGACGTGATTGACGTCATGCCCGGAAGCGCTGAGGATTTGGGAATTTGAAAAAAAAAAAACAGTTAGTTGAGATTTAAATTCCAAACGAGTGAGTTGATTTTCGGAGCTCGCCGAAGCCAGAACAGTAGTTTGCGGCGGGGGTGCCGCACGTGGTGGACTCAGATGGAAAAGTCAGGAAAGAAAAAAATTCTGTCTGTTTCTCCTCATGTCTAAAAACCTTAAACTCAAAAAAGGGAAATAAAAGTTTCGTACCTTAACTAAAAGAGATTCCTCTAGTGTTTCGAGTGTTTTCAGATTCCTATGCATAATGAACATTCTATGTGTATTTCACATATTCATATCTTGGTCCTATCTTGAATATGCTACACCTAAACAACCATTGCAGAAAAACAGTTGTGGTAGTATTTAAGCCCTAGCTGGGAGGGCGAGTGGCTCACTGCTTTCCCTTGAGTATTAGTTGAAAAGTGAACCTTATAACGCGACTGGAGTTCGAACTATTTTACTTCAAGGCCTCAGTCCATCACTTCAGCTATTACACCCACCAAATACAGAATCGATCACAAATGGCACATATAAGGGTAGAGAGACTTGTATATATACACACACACGCATAGAAATATATATATATATATATATATATATGCGGGTATATAAATCAATGGCCTATTGACAAAAATTGAGTATTTTAGACAAATGATGTCAATTTTATCAACATAATTTCATTCTTTTTCTATTCATTAAATTAAGCCCTTCTATCTTGATCATACAGATCGAACAAGTGAAACACAGAATGTATCGTCTAGGATTTGAACTTACGTTACCACGAGCTTTTCCTATGACAATAATCGTAAGATCACGCGCCTCCCACAAAACAGTACTTATGCGGCCACCTTCCTTCCATCTCAGAAACCATCCAAGTAATACGGAGAAGACATGCAGAGCAGTGCTGGAGAAGTAAAATAGGTAGGAATTCATGGGCGACGTTGTTTCGCGGACTCTTACACATGAACAATCAGCAAAACCTTACATTCTCTCTGTGTGAACACTGAATGCATTCTAGAAGACCTTCCCGGAGAGATGAATGACAAAGACGGGTGACGAGAGAAAGTCAGGAAATCCGTGAAGTCACCAGGACCTGATGACATATATATATATATATACATATATATATATATATTGAGAGAGAGGAAATTTGTAAACAAGAAGTAGAAGTATCTAATAGGAAAGAAATTCAGTCAACACTATAACGTTTTGGTTTTAATGAACAATCATAAGGACATGAAAGGTTGATATTTAGTGATGTTGAATAATCGATGGATGTTTACTAAAATAAAAAAATAAGGAAATACAATATTACCTTTGCCCTGTCGGTTGGGGCTGTAGAACACACCGACGCCCCCTTAAAGAGTGTCCTAGATATGACAGTAAACAACCTGATGGTGAGGTTCCAGTAATGCTGGAGCTTTGGGGAATGCGGTGTACATCTTCATTGCCATCGCTCCCAGGTTCACTCTAGCTCGGAGTGGTAGCACCTGATAATGTTCTATCTATGGGTCAAATAGAACTAAACTGCATACTTATGGTAAACTGAATTGTTTGAAATAGAACTGTTTTTGTATGCTAAACTGAATATACATAAATATATATGCTAAACTATATATGCTGTTCTGCAACTCCGGGAAAAGCATGTAAACAGTCATCTGACGAGACGGAGAGTATAGTATATATTCTCTGCCGAAATAAATTTCATAATGAAGATTTAATCAGGTTTGAGTTTCCCTCCGATTACACTATATATATATATATATAGAGAGAGAGAGTAATCTATTAAGCTTAGCTTAGGAGACGTCGAAGGGGCGTAATAGGTAGAGTGTTGGACGGTGACGTCGAGGTAAACGAGATCGAACACCAGACACCTTCTTACGTTGAATTTGGACTAACATCTTGGGGGAAAGGTATGAATCCCCTTATCTTCCCAGCCATGGGTTAAATAGTACCATCACCGTTCGTCCATAAGGATGACGTTGGCCTTAAAAAATCTGTGTAGGTTGATATGCCATTGAACAAAGAAACTGAAACAGTAAGCTCAACTTAGTTAAGCACCGCCTGAAAACCTTTTGGTGCCCTGTAATAATTGAAATATCTAGCAATATATGTTGCGTTCTGGTTAGTAAACGCTTGTAATATTAAATAAAGGACAAACCACGATATGAAAGGAAATAGAGATATATTCTCAGGAAAAAGTATATACAATAGAGAGACTATTAGTAGACAAGAACATAGGATTAGTGAACGCTTGTAATATTAAATAAAGGACAAACCACGATATGAAAGGAAATAGCGATATATTCTCGTGAAAAAGTATATACAATAGAGAGACTATTAGTAGACAAGAACATAGGATTAGTGAACGCTTGTAATATTAAATAAAGGACAACCCACGATATGAGAGGAAATAGAGATATATTCTCAGGAAAAAAGTATATACAATAGAGAGACTATTAGTAGACAAGAACATAGGATTAGTGAACGCTTGTAATATTAAATAAAGGACAAACCACGATATGAAAGGAAATAGAGATATATTCTCAGGAAAAAGTATATACAATAGAGAGACTATTAGTAGACAAGAACATAGGATTAGTGAACGCTTGTAATATTAAATAAAGGACAAACCACGATATGAAAGGAAATAGAGATATATTCTCAGGAAAAAGTATATACAATAGAGAGACTATTAGTAGACAAGAACATAGGATTAGTGAACCCTTGTAATATTAAATAAAGGACAACCCACGATATGAGAGGAAATAGAGATATATTCTCAGGAAAAAGTATATACAATAGAGAGACTATTAGTAGACAAGAACATAGGATTAGTGAACGCTTGTAATATTAAATAAAGGACAACCCACGATATGAGAGGAAATAGAGATATATTCTCAGGAAAAAGTATATACAATACAGAGACTAGACACGAACATAGGATTAGTGAATACAGAATAAAGATATAGTCCAACGATAGTATTGGCTTCCGTTATTACGGTAGCAAGTAAGGTGATCTAGTGCGTTCTCCAGTCTATAACGCTCTAATACTATTTCTATAAGAAGCTGCTCTTCACCTTCTAGTCTGCCTGGTATTTGTAGCTACTGCTATATATGGCAGATGGACTAGTTCATTGTGTGACGATACCCCCTCGGCCCCCCGACACATCAACTTCTTCGAACCATTTCGCTTCTTGGCCGGTGATCAACTAGTGGTCCTTATAGGGGCATCGCACATTTCTTTACGGCTACAAGAAATACAATCGAGGGAGTGGGAGAAAAAGAACAAACGAACAAAACGAACAATACGAGCCTGGGGTTAACTCAAAGTGCAAGACAAAGAGTTATGTAACACTCTGCATTCCTGTGAGCATATATAGACCAACACTAGCATGGATTTCTAGCGAAAAACCTGCAACCCACGAGGGGTGCTGACTCATCTTGACTCGTCTTCCCTCACTGCTCTGGACCTCATCTCATCCGATTGGTCTCTCTGCTGTCCGGTGTCGACTGCCCTGTCCGTCGTCCGTCGCCAACTGCCTTCTTCTCAGTCCCTTTGTCTCACTCTCTGACTGGCGTTCCCTTCCTACTTCCGGTCACGTCGAGATCGCGAGTCCAAACCCTTTGTCTGGTTTCGCGCCAAAACAGACAAAGGGATCGTCTGCTTGGTGGACCACCTACATAGTGTTACAATTGTGTGGAAAGGTGGGTGATACCCAACAATATATAACTGCAATATGGAAGAATCGCGAAGAACTGGAACCTTACCATCTGATGTAGTTCAATTTGATACCCAATAAATCTTTTTTTGTTCAGAAGTCTTATCCCTCAGTCAACGTGTACTAATCCTTACTGACAGGGTAAGATAAATAGGAAGTAAGTTTTACTTGCACTCACCAATTTTTGTTAGGAATTGTTGTTAAAGATATGTCAATAGTAACTTCATAATTTAAAAAAAAATATCCACTTTGTTATCTAATTATCAAGTTGGCTGGGGTTGTAGAATACACCGACTGAACCTCCTAATAAGTGTTCTGGTATATGACACTAAACTATCTGATGTTGAGGTTCCAGTAATGCTGGAGCTTTGGGGAATGCAGAGTACACCTTCATTGCCATCGCTCCCAGATCCACTCTAGGCCGGAGTGGTAGAACCTGATAGAGTCCTATCTATGAATCAAATAGAACTAAACTGTGGTTTCGAGAGTTTACTGTTGTTTGCATTTAAACTGCGTATATATACCAAACAGAACCATTAAAAATAGAAGTTTTGACATTTAAACTGCGTACTTATGTTAAACTGAATTATCTGAAATAAAACTATTTTTACATTTAACTGTGTATTGCCCTGTCGGCTGGGGCTGTAGAATCCACTGACGAACAAATATTGGGGACTAGGATTATATAGGGGACTGGCAATTACCAGTACAGTAGCCTTATGCCCCAGTCAGCGGCGGCTGCAGAATACACCGATTGCATCTCTCCATGCCAACGAGTGTCCTGGATATGACACTAAACAATCTGGTGGTGATGTTCAAGTGATGCTCGAACTTTGGGGAATGCGGAGCACCCCTTCATTGCCATCGCTTCCATGTCCACTCTGGCCCGGAGAGGTAGCACCTGATAAGACCCTATCTATGGGTCAAGTAAAACTAAATTTCGTACTTATACTAAACTGAATTACTTGAAATAGAACTGTTTTGACATGAAAACTGCGTACTTATCCTAAACTAAATTGTTAAACTAAATTGTTTGAAATAGAGCTATTTTTGATATTGAAATTGCACTTATGCTAAACTGAATTGTTTGAATTAAAACTGTTTGACAATACTGAATAGTTTGAAATTGAAATGTTTTTGACAATTACACTGTGTACTCATGTTAAACAGAATTGTTTAAAACAAAACTGTTTATTTGTTTTAAAATGGATTTGGCATTAAAAAACCAACAATGTTTGATATGTCATAAAACATAAACAACCAACCAACCAACTTGAATTGTTTGAAATAGAACTGTTTTTGACATTGAAACTGTACTTACGCTAAACTGAATTGTTTGAAATAGAACTGTTTCGACACTGAAACTGTGTGTGAACAAAAACTATACTTATAGTAAACTGAATTGTTTGAAATAGAAGTATTCATTTGTATAAAAATGGATTCGGCATTATATAATCTACAAAGGTTGATATGTCATAAAACCCAAAGAAATAAACAAACAAACAAACATCTATAATCCAAGTCACTCATCAGTGCCAGCAGAATAATTTAAATTTTATATTTCGATATTCAAAAATCAAAACTTCAATCTTGATAATTTCTGATCACACCTCGTATAATTTCGACTGAAACCATACAAGGTTTGATCAGCTACATCGTCATTACCATATTGAGCGTTCTTTGAGGATATTTTTCGTGAGAGAAGTTATATCCTAATCGATCACACTTTTGAAAGTAAATCATTTGCTAAGGCAACTAACTTCGTTTTCAATAATTAAGATGACTTTCATCGACATCTTCAAACCATTTTAAATCTTTTATTAAATTTATAATGTTAACCTGTCAAACAAAGAGAGTAGCGCCAGAAGCCTCATATGGAAAATCCGCGCACTGATAATCAGCATTACTCTGCAACTAAGTATATATATATATATATATATATATATATATATATATACCTTTCTTTCAGTCTCTCTTTATAATATGTACGTATATTTCTGTCGTATTATTACGCATTTATCTCAATTATTTTATTGTCTATGTCATTTCTAGGCGAGCGAGAGACCATGGCATTCAGCGTTTTATAAAATGACTGTTACATACATACATACATATATATATATATATATATATAAACGTACATGCTGATAGAGAAGCTAACACAATCATGTCATCATTCGAGCGCTTTTGCTTTAGTTTCTGTCTTCTTATTCCAACGACACATCTGAGCCTCGGCAGTCTAATGGTCTGTCACCTTTGCTCCAGATACGCGGTCAGATAGTGTTGTGCCCGCGATACTTTAGACGAAGCAAGTTGATCCAAGCCACTTCTAAACCTACGATCAAATGAATGATTTATTAGTAACATTTACTGTGGTTACCACTTTATGGCATGTCTTATTGTTAGCCACGATCCACTGGCTTTCAAAACGTCGGCCGATTCTATAACGATGTGTTCCGGCAAATACGAGACCTGCTATCTGAATTCATCACAGCTTTGTCAGTCAGTCTCATCTTTATAATAATTTGAAGATAATTTCTAGTTTCATGGGGAAAGCACAAATACCAAACAGAAAAAAAAAGAAGAAAAAAATAAATACAAAAACAAAACAAAACAAAACAACAAACAAACGAAAAAAAAGGTTACAAAGCTTAACCAACGATCTAACTACGCTTCTTGCTTGCAATTAATTTTCCCTCAATCAATGACGCCATGTTTGTTTTTCCCGTTCCTCATCTTTTCTTTTCTTTTCTCTTCTGTTTTCCTTCTACTTCTCTTTCTCTCCTGTCTTTCTTCTGCTTCTCTTTCTTTCTTTTTTTCCTCTTTCTCTTATCTTCTTTTTACTATTCTTTCCATCTTTTCTACTTCTATGCTGATCTTTTCTGAAGGCAATGTAACCAATTTTCAAAGTGACAGTTACGGGCAAACTGGTTTGTTAACGAACAAGATAGTTAAAACATATCACAGTGGAACCATCCTTATAATTTCACTTCATTTGTACTTTCCCCCCAGAAACTTCCCGGTGTCTAAATGAAGTAGCAAGTCTCTCATTATTTTCTTTTTAAAAAGAGAGAGAGAGAGAGAGACAGAGAGAGAGAGAGAGAGAGAGAGTGTGTGTGTGTATGTGTGGAGGGGAGAGAAATAAAGAAGGATATATATATATATATATATATATATATAGAGAGAGAGAGAGTGTGTGTGTGTATGTGTGGAGGGGAGAGAAATAAAGAAGGATATATATATATATATATATATATAGAGAGAGAGAGAGAGAGAGAGAGTGACGGAGCAAGAGACAGGGAAAGAAAGCAAAGAAATACCATGGACAAAATAAAACGTAAACAATCATTCACAATACTTCATAGAAGCAAACGCAATTATTGTTTTGTTTCACTCTCATTTCTAATTACAGCGTTAGTTTCCTGTAATGAGATCGGCGGGTTTTAGTACCTTACGTGGTAAATAACAATTATTTTCTTGGACTCTTTAATTGAAAGAGAACAAGTATAAAACCTAATTATTGACATTTGTATACACAATGCACTTTCATGTTCCTCTGTTTGCCGGGATAATGCACTCTAATGCCGTCCCATTTGTTAGCCAATCAACGAAGTTCATTTCACTTTTGAGAAATTTTATAAAATGTAATAAATAAGTAAAAAGTAACTGTGACATTTCATAGAATCTTTAACGGAGCCAATGAATCCTAATTGTAGTCTCTGACATTATTTGCGAAGGGCTCTTCTGTTTTTGGTAAACTTCAGTTCGTGATGTAGCTAAGTAATCAGTCGATTATTATCGAAAAAGGCTTAACACTTCAGTAATGTACAAAAGCCAATTTATTCACATGGGGACTTATTGGGTATTTCTGACAACAAACCCCTTTAAAACCGTTTATATGTAGATCTAAATTATCAACATACTTCGTCTTTATCTGGGCTATCTCATAATCTATCTATCTATCTATCTATCTATCTATCTATCTATCTATCTATCTATCTATCTATCTATCTATCTCAGTCTTTTCGTATTCTAGCTATGTTATTTCATACGTATGTTAATATGTATGTATGTATATATGTATGTATGTATCTATCTATCTATCTATCTTGACATTTTTTCTATCTTAATCGGTTCTGTAAGTCCACATCTATCTATCTATCTATCTATCTATCTATCTATCTATCTATCTATCTCAGTCTATTCATATCTATCTATCTATCTATCTATCTATCTATCTATCTATCTATCTATCTCAGTCTCTTCATATCTATCTATCTATCTATCTCAGTCTATTCTTATCTATCTATCTATCTATCTATCTCATTTAATTTGTATGTATGTAATAATATTTTTCCTGTCTTAATCGATTCTCTACGTCCATTCTATCTATCTATCTATCTATCTATCTATCTATCTATCTATCACGTTGTTCGAACTTTAATCTTGAATTTGATGTTCACTTTCACGTTTAGAGTTTTGACGTTGCGATCCCAACATTTGTTTTTATCGAATCTTCTGTCATTGAATTAACGTCTCATTGCTGAAATAATATCAGTTGATTTTCTATCTTGATATGGTTATCTGAAAACATTGAATTAATGCTTCATTGCTGAGCTCAGGTACACTGATTGAATATAATAAAGTTTTACGTGTTATTGACTCACTTTCACCCGTCTATTCAATAATGTGTTGGAAAACTCAAAATATCTGATTGGCTTGGCAATATACCTATTGATTGTAATATAGTAAACATTGGCTAAAATAAACAAACCTCTCTCTCTCTCTCTCTCTCTCTCTCTCTCCCTATATATATATTTATATATATATACATTGCTTGGTCTAATAGCTTGTCGAACCTTATTTTATATTGAAATCAATTTAGAACCTAGGGACTCCAATTATAAAAGTATTGACATTCAACCTCTCACGAAGAGGCTGCGACACAAGGTCAACTTTTATGCAGATTTTAACAGGTTTGATCTTTTGAAATCTGCTTAAAACTTTTCGTTCTTCTAGCTTGGTTGCCATACCAAGCTTAAAGAAGCTAAGCCTACCATACTATTTCGCCCACTGATGGATGTTAACCTTTCTCGTTGGTAGTAGCGCTCTGAGAAATGCAAACAGATGTTGCATATAGGGAGAAAAAGTTACAAGACTTGTTTATAAAAACGTAAAATCTATTTTTACTTACGAAAGTCATGGTTGAATGGCTGCCTGAGAGAGAGAGAGAGAGAGAGAGAGAGAGAGAGAGAGAGAGAGAGAGAGTTGCATACACGGGATACTGCTAAGATTTACATCAGGTTACGATACATCTCCAGAGAACCTTACTTCTTCGAGCTTCTTTCACGGAAGATTGATACAGGGCAGGATCTACATCCGGAGCCCCGCCCCATCCAGGGCTAGCGCCTGGAACGGCGTGACTTTGCTGACACTGCTCTCTCTGCTGACTGACCGCCAACTACTCTAGGCTGAAAACCTTCGTGGTTATATATTTTTCGGACATCCACGCATTAGCCTACACACTTCACGTGGCATTTCCGTTGTCTCTAGTTAACCTAAGACACAGCAGCACATCCTGTTTTGAATCCCAAAAACTAACCACCAAGTCGAAAGTCAATATGTAACTCGATTCGCCTTATCAATTTCCTACAAAAATACATCACACGTGTCTTCTTATAGATTCCAATCATATACAGTTGTTGTATAGTCACAATACAACTATACAAATATACAGACGCTGGGAAATACGAAACACGGACGACTCTCCGTTGTTCAGGTACGAAACATTTATTAACTTCTTGACTTTAGTTTTTCGACACGAGGAGAGAGAGGCACAATTTTTACTATGCTGACTGTACTATCTGACCCAACAAACGCGCTGCGCATCCCGTGGCCCCCAAGATCACTGTCGGTAGAGATCTGCAGAACTCCATGGTCAGACTTCAAATTCAACTGTCTGCCATTGGGGCAGACAAACCAACTGTCTCCTACATTGCAGTCAACCCCCACCCAGCTGGACTGGCCTGGCCCAGAGTCGAATCTAAACTAACGTCTTTTTCAAAATCACCAAATTCTCTGCCCATCGCATCCAGGCATGACGTCATTCACACCCCAGTTTTATTTTCTATCTGGGGTTTTTATTATAACATTTGTGATTGTCATATACTCTGCGCACGAGCGTGAACTGTACTCAATGTGTGTGCACCTGCACTAAGAGCCGAATAGTTCAAAGCCCGACCAAACCGAATGATAAAATGTAATTAACGAAAAATGATTAATATAAAAAAATCATTCCGTAATTATATAACACAGTTAAAAAAGCATCTTTGTAATAATTTTACTCAGGTAAACACTTCATACTTAATTACAGTATCAATTTCTTAAGAGTCAATTTATGAATCATATTTAATATCAGTTTAATCATGACCTCAAGTAGATTTATTTGATTCATACCACAATTGGCACTACCGCTCCAGGCCAGAGTACACCTTGGAGTAATGGTAACTAAAAGGGGACTCCAACTCCCAAAACTCCTGAGACAGGGATCTCATTACTGGATGCTGAGTACACATTTTCTCACATACACTGAGATACAGACAATATATATATATATATATATATATATATATATATAGCCGGGACTTTCATTCGCTTTGTGCTGACACTCGATGCCGTCTTAAAGACCTGCCATGAGTGATAAAGGAGAGCGACAAATGGCGGGAGAAAAACAGAAAGAGAGAGAGAGAGAGGTTAAAAAATACACGCTCTCAGAGCGATTTGATATTGATGATATATATATATATATCATCAATGTCAAATATATATATATATATATATATATATATATATATATATATATACCATCAATATCAGTTCGCTCTGAGAGCTTGTTTTTTCTCTCTCTCTCTCTCTCTCTCCTCGTACTGTAAACTGTGAACTGTAATTCCACATTTGCTGTTTCGCAACCTCAAGTCTAACATGTAAAAAGTCATCTGATGAGACAGACTATAATAATAGTCTCCGCTGAAATAAATTCATAATGACAACTTAACCAGGTTCGAGTTTCCTTTTAATTGCACTATATATATATATATATATATATATATAGCCAATTCTTCCGCCGGAGGAGGATGATAGGTGAAGTTAATTTCTTAGGGGAGTTTAACAAACTTGAATTCGGAATTTTCTTTTGCCTCGACCGGTTACGAAGGTAAAAGAGCCCAGACTGACCCGTTATTTTACTCATAGCTGGAGGAAAATTGTTCGATACAAATCTTTCTCAACGGTATTAGCGCAATATAAAATGCAAACACCCTCGTCCAGGATTAAGACTTGGTATGCCGTGTTCATTTGCTTCAACAATAGCCATTACACTATAAGCATCTCCATTATATATAATGAGTTATGTAAATAAAATGTTGATTATATTACGGTCCATTTGAGTTTTTAAAATCAATTTTTTTAAATGCATTATTTTTGTCCTGCGTACTAAAATAATTAATGAAAAAAGTGTGAAGTTCAAACAAATTAAACATTTTCTCTATCAATAGAACGAAAGCAATTCTCGTCTGCGTATTTGCATCGAACCGTCGGAGAATTGTCAACAAGATCTCAATCAGTAGACAGTAGGCAAATATGTGAACGTAAGCCTAAACGATTGTTTGCTTATAAACACAGAACTAAATAAATAAATCCGTTCGGCTTTGTTTCAAGCCGTTTTATTCTTTTTATATATTTATTTATGTTTTTTTTTTATTATTTTTGCTTTTTTTGCTTTTTACCTTAAATTATTTTCATTATCTGCTCTCTCCTGCATCACATTTATAATCTTTGCTCGATACCTCATGCACATCGCGAACATTTCTGGCGCGTGCGCATAGCTATTTGCGAATTCACATCTGTACGCATGCGTGCTTAGCATCGACTCACATTTCCGCCGTTCGTCGTTACACACATGAAGACGCAACGATTCTGGCTAAATAAATACAAAGAAAACGTCCTTACATATTGCTAATATTAATTGGTTTTGTTCCTTGAAATATTTGCCCATACAATGCTTCGTTGGCCAAGATGATTACATACAACGAACGATATTTATGTTCACTTTCTACAAACAGTACAGGATGAAGAGGTGCTTGGAGAATTTCTTTCATTTCCTATGTATTCTGGGTTTGTAAGAACAAGAATAGAAAATATATTTTTGTGCCAGACAAAGAGATAACCACCCCCATATATATATATATATATATATATATATATATATATATATATATATATATATATATATATATAAACCTGCGTCATATGTATGAGGATTTGTTGTAGGCTAATGAAAATCCAATCATGTAAAAATATCAGAGTTCCTACATTAATAACAAGAAGATAAATCTTTATTTCTATATAGACTGAGCTTTCTCGTTATTACGATGACAACACTCCACGTATATATATATATGGCTTGCCATAAAACCGATCAAACACACTCACAAACACGCACATATATATATATAGTCATGCATACATACGTACACATGTCTATGTGAGAGTTTCTCTCCGTGTGTGTGTGTGTGGGTGTGTGATTATTGATTGATTGCATGTTCAACCTTTTTGGGTAATTTAATGCAGAAGTCAGTTTCAGATTTACAAAGTCCGATTAAATACGACAAAAATGAATCTTCATAATAGTTTCAAACGGGGAAACACTTCCTACCTTTGGTATTTGACGGCATACAAGATGCACCTTTTTTACTAAAAATATATTTTAAAATTCTTCTTGTGTCTTATATGTCATTTAAAAAGTTTAAAGTTCGTGATATTTGGCTGAAATTAGCTATCTGGCAACAACTATTAGCTTAGACTTTAGAGTAACTTTCATATACCATTACCATATGTCATTATCTAAAAGGCTCTTATGCAGATTAAAAGTGTTATGTTTGATAATATTCATTATATTAATTTCATCATGTTTAATATTAGTACTTTGTTTTTCTTGATTTGTTCTGCTTAAATCGGGTTGCGTCTTATATACTTATGCGCCTTATATGCTCTCAAATATTTGAACTTATTTGTAAATTGATAATGATTATATATGATCTTTGTTCGTAATTATCCTTCTTATCACTCTATGTATGTATGCATCTATCTATCTATCTATCTATCTATCTATCTATCTATCTATCTTGCCCAGTCGGCTGGGGCTGTAGAATACACCGACTGCTTCTCTGCAGAGGGGTAAGACCCTCCCCCCAACGAGTGTCCTGGTTATGACACTAAACAATCTGATGGTGAGGTTTCAGCAATGCTGGAGCTTTGGGGAATGCGGAGTACCCCTTCATTGCCATCGCTCCCAGGTCCACTCTGGCCCAGGGTGGTAGCACCTGATATGGGTCCTATCTATGGGTTAAATAGAACTAAACCGTGCTTCTTTCACTAATCTGATTTTTGCATTTGAACTGCGTATTTATGCTAAACTGAATTGTTTAAAATAGAACTGTTTTGACATTGGAACTGCGTACTAGTGCTGAACTGAATTGCTCGAAATAGAACTGTTTTGACGTCTAAACTGTTTGCTTATGCTGAATTGAATTATCTGAAATAAAACTTTTTGACATTTAACTCTGTATATTGCCCAGTCGGCTGGGGCTGTAGAATACACTGACTGCACCTCTGCAGAGGGGTAACCCCCACCCAACGAGTGTCCTGGTTATGACACTAAACAATCTGATGGTGAGGTTCCAGCAGTGCTGGAGCTTTGGGGAATACGGAGTACCCCTTCATTGCCATCGCTCCCAGGTCCACTCTGGCCCAGAGTGGTAGCATCTGATAGGAACCTCTCTATGGGTTAAATAGAACTAACAGCATACTATTGCTAAAGTGAATTGTTTGAATAAACTGAATAGCTTGAAATAGAAATGTTTTTGACAACTAAACCGTACTTACATTTAAACTGCGTGCTTATGCTTAACTGAATTATTTCAAATAGAACTGTTTTTTGACATTAAAACTGTATTTACACTAAACTAAATTGTTATATATAACTGCTTGAATAGTTTGAAATAGAAATGTTTTTGACAATTAAACTGTCTACTTATGCTAAACTGAATTGTTTTAAATAGAACACATTATTTAGATAAAAATGGATTTAGCGTTAAATAACCTACAAAGGTTGATATGCCATAAAACTCACCAAACCAAACCAAACCAATCTATCTATCTATCTATCTATCTATCTATCTCCGTATATATATAAGTAAAATGTTCATTATATTTGTATGTAAGCGTAACATAGCGAAAAGGGCAGAGCATAGCATGATCTTATATTAGAAATATACACTTAATTTGTTCTAACCTAGAGAATAAAACCAGATCTAATCAAATTTTGATGATAATTTCTATCGAGTACCCCTTGTGTTGAATATTTTCTTATAGGTATCCAAATTCTTTCTATTAAAGAGATAACTTGGAGACCCTGATTAGAATAACTAACCGCTTCTTAAACTGAAGCAACAATAGATTTCTCTTACAACGAAGACCTATTAAGTTCATAGATCGGAAAAATACACACACACACACACACACACACACATATATATATATATATATATGGAGGGTGTGATGGGTAAATTGACGTCTCATCATCATAATCCTCACGCCTGACTCTCTCTCGCCACTCCACCCTATCCTCCATTGCTTTCCGCAGGGTTACATCCCGTATCGGCACTGAGCAGTTGTATGTAGATTCTAGCTGGTCTTCCTACCTTTGCTCGTCAGGAGTACAGGAGTACATCCCTTATGAGCTCGTCCCTACTTCTCCAGCAGTATCCCGCATGCCTGGTTCGTCTAACTTAGATAGTTGTCGTGATGTGGCCGTATAGCTGCTGCTTTGTAGGGTGCTGCCACCATGACTTGTTCAATATTGCTCGCATTATTCTTGTGTAGTTGCCGTCAAGCTTTTTTTTATTACGCAAAAATGAAAATAATACTAACTTTATCATAAATATTTAGTCGATACTGCTATATGGATGCACTATTTGGACGCTAACTAAACGACTGGAGAAGAAGCTAGACGGCAATTACACAAGAATGTTGCAAGCAATATTGAACAAGTCCTGGCGGCAACACCCCACAAGGCACCAACTATACGACCACCTGCCTCCAGTCACGAAAACTATACAAGTTAGACGAACCAGACACGCAGGACACTGCTGGAGAAGCAAGGGCGAACTCATCAGTGATGTACTCCTATGGACCCCCGCATATGGCCAAACAAAAGCAGGAAAACCAGCTCGAACATACATACAGCAGCTATGTGAGGATACGGGATGTAGCCCTGAAGACCTGCCAGAGGCGATGAACGATAGGGAGAAGTGGCGAGAGAGGGTCAGGGATATCCGTGCTAGCGGTACGACATGATGATGATCTTGAAATACTATAAATCAAATTTATTCAAGGAAATCGTTATAGACTTCAATCACGGCCACCAGACAATATCAGAATCTCCTGAAAATCGTTTCGATTGCCTCCTTGTAAATGCTGCCATTATTTTTCCCTTTGCTTTATCATTAATCTTGCGCAGAGTTTTATTGATCTGTAATATAATGGCTGAGGGATTTCGTTTTATTTATCTTGCCTTTGGGTTTAGTTAGGCTGAGAACCTTTCGGCTCAGCACATGGGTTAGTTAGGTGCAAACTTGAGCACAGGTGTTGACGCGCGCGTTCACTGATGTCAAAATAAAAACCCCAGAGAGAGGATGTGACCAGGGATGTGAATGACGTCATGCACCGGAAGCTTGCGCGGAGAATTTTGGAAGATTTGAAAAAGTCAGTAGTTGAGAACTAGACTCCGAACGGGAAGGGTCGAGTTTCGGGGCTCGCTGAGGCCAGACGAATTTGTGTGCTATGGGTGCCGCGCGTGATGGGGGGCAGATGGAAAAGTCATCATAGAAAGACTGTGCATCTCTCTCCTTATGTCGAAAAACCTTTAAACTCAAAGGTAATAAAAAGTTTCGTACCTGAACGTTACGTGTTTTTCGTGTTTCGGGAATCCTATGTTCTATGTATATATGTTACGAACATACTATGTACATTTCACGTATTCATGTATGGCTATTTTACAGATCTCTAACTCAACTGCGCAGAAACGATAAACATCAAAGGGATGGCAATCTGAGGTGTTATGCGAGCAGATATCACGACTGATGCGGTCGTAGAAAATTTCCCACAGACAGCCCTAGATTCTCCTGCTAGTGTGGCATAGTGCAGAAGCCCGTTAACAGACGTAAACTATCCCAGTAGACGCCCTATCAATCCAAATTTTCTATGGGTAAATAGTAGGACAGATTAGGTTCTTCAGTCCTTGGTTAGGCAACTAGTCTAGGAGAAGGAAAACTCTGAATTCAAACCTGTTAAACTCCACTTAAAAATTGACCTTGTGTCATATCCTGCCCGAGCGGAGGGGTTGGTAAATAGTATCAATCCAAATTTTCTTCCAGTCTCATGTGATAGGTCTCTGTGGGACGTCATATGGGAAGATGGAAGCACAATGTCATCATCGCTAGTTACCACTCCAAACACCATTATGCGGACTGGATGTTTGGTTTTCATTAACATGAATAAGAATCTCAAATATTCGTATTGGATCTTCCGTGGTGAATGCCAAGCAGTAAAGTATGCCATTTTCATATTTAAGGAGGAGTGAATTGCATCATAGTACTGCTTTACTCACAGACACTGTCCAAGTGAATTTCGTTTGCTACATAGCGGATAAAAACACAGTCAAATAAAGTATATGGCCAACAATTCAACCATGGCACCTTGTGCATATCTATCTATCTATCTATGTATATAAAAGTCTGCAGGGAAGGTATGTGAATACGCATAACGAACAAACAATGGAACAAAACATAAGCAGAATCTTGAGAAAGATGGAATTAAGATAACTTTTGATAAAATTGGAATAACATTTCAGCTGTCTTGTATAAACTATATACAAAACTATCGCTTTTATATAAGTAAAACATCATACAATTTAAATATCACGTGACTGTGATAAATGCTAGTAGTCAGTACATATAATACACTTACAACGTTGATGCTGTATAGCATAGCTGCTGCCTGGCATTCATATTCTGTAGTTTATGTGATTGCGTTAACAGCTCAGATTCAGTCTCTCAGGTAAAACCTTCTCCTTTGTCTAAAAAGGGGAAAGGGCTGATTAACTGGCCCCTGAGGCGCGACTGCAAAAAACGCCGAATGAACATGAGCAATTTTTTCCCCAAACTATCGAAGTGGCTTGCTTCCTATAGGGTACTACACATTAAACCGACCTTGTGTCACATTCTGGCCTTGGTAGGGGAGGTGAACCAGAGGAATACCTACACTACTGTTTGGTATTCATTATGGGAGATAAACAATAAAATTACCTGCTCAGTACAAAGAGACCTTCCTCCAGACAGCACCTGCCTCTCTCGTCTAAAAAGAGTAAGTGCTGGGTTGATTGTCCCGCGTCTGTAAGTTATCGCTTTGTTCCGTTGGCATTCCCTTCGATGGTTTTGTTTGGTTTGGTTTTATGTCGTATAAACCGTTGGAGGTTATTTAAAGCTAAATCCGGTTTATACATACATATATATATATATATATATATATATATATATGTATATTTGATATATATGATTTTTCACTGACAATTCAGTTAAACGACAATCATTTACTTACACACAGTTAAATCATCAAACAGTTCTATTTCAAACAATTCAGTTCAGCATAAGTAAACAAAATTAAATAGTTCCAAGTATTGCTATGTATCACAAACAATTTAATTAATCATCAGTCATTTGTTTACACACAATTCAGCTTGGCATAAGACCTTTGTTTGTTCTCAGTTTAAATGTCAACCAGTTCTATTTGACCCCTAGATAGGACCCTATCAGGTGCTACAACTTCGGTCAGAGTGGACCTGGGAGCAATAGCAATGAAGGGGTACTACACATTCCCTAAAGCTCCAGCATTACTGGAGCCTCACCATCAGATTGTTTAGTGTCGTATCTAGAATGCTCAATGGGAGAAAATCACCTCCTAGCAGAGATGCAGTCCGTGTATTCTACAGTCTCAGCTGACTTGGTCACTGTATGAGGGACCGCTAATAAGTTTGGTAACAAAGAATGATATTCGTTTTGATAAAAATGTAACTATATTCTTCTAGAAATAATGAAATCCAAGAATCTTTCGTCTTGAAGAAAATAATTTATTTTATTTTATTTTCTTTCAATGTCATATCAACCTTCGTGGGTTATTTAATGCCTAAGCCAACCTTGTAGAAAGACAGTAATGGTATGATTTAACCCATAGTTAAGAGGGTTCAGATCTTTTTAAGGGTATTAATATGAAAGTGAACTTAATTACGTGACTGGAGTTCGAACTCGCTTACTTCGAGACCGCAATTGAGCTCCTGGGACTCCTACAACATTTTATTAAAAAATATTGTTGGGTTGTACTTTTTTTTACTGCCGATACAGTATAACTTAACATAATTTTACGCTGAATAGAACTATTAAGTATGGACAAAAGTTACGTTTTTAAAAGCTCCTTGGATGTGTGTGTGTGTAAGAGAGAGAGAGAGAGAGAGAGAATTCTGTTGACTGAATCAATATAGTTTTTTGTTGCTGAAAAAGTTGATCTCTCTTTAACAGCAACGATTTTAGTACGGCTTCAGCGAGAGAAAACGCCTAATTTCAAAGCACAGAGATGCCAGCGATAGTGAAAAGTGCATTGTGTTTTTTCGAAGACGGACAATGAGAGAAGATAAATGAAATATACGAAGCGAAGAGAGGATAGTTCTTATCGACTTGTGTTTCTCAAGAAATGGTGTTTATTGTGTAAAAAGACAAAGAAATCTTATACTTACTCTCATTCAACCTCCACGTTCTCTATATCAACAAACACACGCACATACACCCTTATATATATATATATATATATGTCTTGAATTCTTCTGATATATATATATATATATTAGCCCAACTGGCTTGGCTTAGAATTCACCGCCTGCATCCTCTACAGAGAGGTAAGACCTCTCGGAAAAGAGGTATCCTGGTATGATAGTAACTTTCTTCCATTAGTGAGACTCCAGCTCTTGGAAGTATGCAGTGCCCGTTCATTGCTATTACTTCCATGTATACTCTGGCCTGGACGAGATTGAATTTTGACCATACTACCAAATGATATGTTCAAAAACAAGAATCCATCCTAGAGAATGAAGAGCTTAAATTTCGCTGAGAATTTGAGGTACAAACGATCCACCTAATCTCGACCAGAAGACCAGCTCTCGTGTTTATTAAAAGAAAAACAAAAAGAACTCACCATTTCGTAGATTTTTGCTTTTTCGGTGGACAATAGATTAAGAATAAAAGACGCAAAAAAGATAGACAAATACCTGGATCTTGCTTAAAGCAAAAAGAATATTGTAGAATATGAGGGTGATGGTCATACCAATTGTAATTGGTTCGCTGGGATTTGTGAAAAGACTGAAAGAATTCGAAGTCAAAGGGAAAACTGAGATCTTCCTGACTACAGCATTGATTCTATTGGCAATAATTCTCAGAAGAGTCCTAGAGACCAGAGGAGACTTACTCAAACACCAATGAAAGACGCCTGCTAATGCTCGTGTGAAAGATTCAATAACAACAACAGAAGCAGCAATAATAATAATAATAATAATAATCAACAAAAAGAAGAGAAATTGCAAAATTGTCGACTTTGCTGTCCTGGCAGACCACAAAATAAAACTGAAAGAATGTGAAAAGAAGGATAATTCTCTCTACCTTGTTAGGGAATTGAAAAAACTATGGAACATGCAGGTGACAATTATACTAATTGTAATTGGTGCGTTTGGAACGGTAACTAAAGGTTTACTAAAGGGACTGGAGGACTTGGAAGTTGGCGGACGAGTGAAGACCATCTAAACTACTACATTATTGAGAACGGCCAGAATACTGAGAAGAGTCCTGGAAACTTAAGGAGACTTGCTGTCACTCAGACTCCAGTGAAAAATCATCAGCGTAAATGAGTAAATAATAATAATAATAATAATAATGGCACGGTAACTACTAAAGGATAATTAAAGGGCCTGGAAGATTTGGAAGTTGGTGGCCGAGTGGAGACCATCCAAACTACAGCATTATTGAAAACGGCCAGAATACCGTGAAGAGTCCTGGAGACTTGAGGGGACTTGCTGTCACTCAGTCTCCAGTGAAAGACCATCAACTTACGCTGATGCGAAATACTCAAATGAGTAATAATATTAATAATGATAAAAATAAAATATCACCCAAACGAAGCATCAAAAGACATGAATATATGGAATACTTATCATCAGATATTTTCTGCACATTAGTTTTTGAGTAAAAACCTGGTGAAGGTTGTAAGAAACCGAAAGAAAAACTGAAAATGAAATAATGATGATAATAAAACTCGACCACACGACCAGACCTAGTGATAGTCAACAAACTAAGAGGACCTGCCGAAAAGAGAACTTTGCAGTTTGACCACAGGGCAAAACTTAAAGAAAGCGAAATGAGAGATAGATACTCAGACCTTGCTAGAGAACGGAAAAAAACTATGGAACATGAAAGTGAGAGTGAGACCAATTGAAATTGGTGTGCTCGGTACTATCACCAAAGGATTGGTACAGGAAATGGAGGACTTGGAAATAAGAGTACGAGTGGAGACCATCCAAATTCAATTCAATTATTCAATTTACACCCCGTTTTTAATTAATTTTCCGGTGACTAAGCTTGACAAGTGCCGGACGAAAGGGCCCTTGCTGTTTTATTGCCTTAAAATATTTTACCCTTTTACCATTGATTTCGTTATTCATTTGTTTATATATATATATATTTATATACATATATATATATATATATATATATATATATATATATATATATATATTATGCTTGTATCTAGATGTATATGTGTAATGGCTTTGCATATCTTTTAAGCTTTGTATACCTTCCAAAATGTGAATATATCCGTAAATGTACAAACATGTATATCTATGTCTTTATTTTTTATGAACTTTCCCATTTAGAGTAAATAGCAGCGTAGTGTTGAGATCGACCAGTATACTAAGAGTCTTGGAGACTTGTGGAGACTTGCTGTCTCTTAGCCTCCAATGGAAAACCATCAACTAACGCTGTTGTGAAAAACTCTCTAAAGAGTCAAATTATAACACAATAAAATAATGAACTAAATGTAATAGAATAAGTTAACAAATTCCAAAATTGATATAACATAGTCACGGAAAAAAACAACGCAGTATAAAGTGGACAATCTCTTCTGGTTAGTCCTTCAAACCAGATCACTCTTCCCATCATTCCTACACTACATTATAGAAAGGATTGAAAAGCATGTGTGATCACGTTTGATGACGGGATGGGCAATAAACTAACAGGCATCATGCTTTGATTAATCCCCGTCTACACTATCGTAACTCAATATATATATATATATATATATATATATATAAAGTTAGGATAGTGTTGACGGAGATTAATATATATATATATATATATATATATATATATATATATATATATATATGCATATTGTCCTCCACAGACTGTTTCGTTGTATCATAAATCTTCAGTGTTGCTAGACACACGAAATGCTTCAAACTGGGATCGAAACCCGACTGGTTTTATGGAAGTTGGATATCTTACCCTTAAGTTATCGTCAGTTTCAGCAGAAGCGGAGGGATGTTTTAGAGGTATTTATGTGTACGCTATCGGCTACTGTAGTGCTTAATTCATGAGAAGAGCTTTGCATTTATGTGTATGTGGCAACTAGAGTCCTCAGCCGACTTATATATATATATATATATATTTCATTAAGAAAAAACACAAACCAGTCACATTAGGATTATAAATTTATTTCTATCTTGTTATGTGTTTTTGAAAAATTAAAAAACACGAAAAAAATTAACAGGACTTCTTCAGATCTTATGGATAAAATAAATCAGAATAGACCCAGGAAAGAAGGGTGGGAGGGGATAGAAGAGGGGGTGAAGAGTTATCTCCTCATTTAGCCCACTTCCGTTTTTTATTTTATTGTCGGTTAGAATTATAGTAAATTAATTAAAACAAATCTTTTTATTTTTAAAATTTCTAATTATTTTTCAACATAAAATTACAGATTAATTACTAAATTAGAAAAATAACTTTATTCGGTAACTTTACGTAAAGATACAGTAATAATTATATTAGATTAATTTCAAAATTTAATTAGTTTCAACTTTTTTTCAAAATCAAATTTATTTAGAGCCTATTAATCAATTACACATTTTTACAAGCATTATATATATATATATATATATATATATATATATATATATATATATATATATATATATATATCATGTTGTGCTTGTAGCACAGATATCCCTGACCCTCTCTCGCCACTTTTCCCTATCGTTCATCGCCTCAGGCAGGTCTTCTGGACAACATCCCGTATCCCCACATAGTTGCTGAATGTATGTTCGTGCTGGTCGTCCTGCTTTTGCACGGCCATGTGTGGGGGTCCTTAAGAGTACATCACTTATGAGTTCGTTTCTGCTTCTCCAGCAGTGGCCTGCATGACTGGTTCGTCTAACTTGAATAGTTTTCGTGATAGGAGGCTGATGGCCGTACAGTTGGTAATGCTTGTATCTAGATGTATATGTGTAATGGCTTTACATATCTTTTAAGCTTTGTATACCTTCCAAAATGTGTATATATCCGTAAATGTACAAACATGTATATCTATGTCTTTATTTTTTATGAACTTTCCCATTTAGAGCAAACAGCAACGTATTAGTCGACCCTTTAAGTCAGAAACATGTCTACAAAACGAGGGGTCGACTTACATGGTTAGTCTAAAATCAAAACCTTTACCGTATTTTTATTACTCTGCTGCCAAAATCTGCATTTTGGCCCCGCCATTTAAGTCGACCCCCATATTTTGCAAAGATTTTTTTCACACTTATACTCCATAACTTACGGTACTTTTTTATTTGTACATTTAAATATATACATTTGCTAAGGCAGACATAATCATATTGTGAATATTTATTCGAAACATTCACAAGACAGTATTGGGCACATTTACACATAAGCACCCATGCGCACCCCCTTTCATATTCATACAATATAAAAAACCTCATGGCGAGAGTGAGATATTTTTAAGTTTCTGAAATGTTCGTGGCTAATCATTAATATTTATAGCGAGTTATGCGAGACGCCGATATAGCTTGGAAGCCCCACGAAACGCTTCCATTTGTCGCAGATCATGATAACTGTATTTGCAAATGACTAGGCTGTAATTCTTTAGAATGAGGCCAAAGAACTAGGCCTTCATTAGACAGATTTATATTCAAAGGACCTATTTGTGAATACTTGTATATATATATATATGCAATTACCGAATGATAACTGACATAAATTATGAGCCCATCTCATTACTTGGGGAATGTACTGAGGTTCATTAATTATGCGTGTAAAATATTGGAATTATTTGTTTTAGTTGTTTAACAGCATAGCAAGTTATGGGTTATTTTATGTCGAAATTTGATTGATTAAAAAATCTGCCCAGTCGGCGGGGCGGTTAATACGCTGACTGCTTCTCTTGTAGAAGAGTAAGCTCCTACAAAAGAGTGGTGTTTTGATTATAACTAAACAATATCTGATGGTGAGGCTCCAGTTCTGGATATCTGGGAAAGAATGTAGTACATATTCGTTGCCTTTATTCCCACGTCCACTTTACCCTAGAGTGATAGTACTAGTTAGAGTCCTATCTAAGACTTAAAAAGATCTGATTAAAATCATTCGTATTTGATATGACTGTGTGACAAAAAGAAAAACTCTTAAGAAATCTCGATACAAAAATGGGTTGACATGCAGATAAAATCAATCGATTAATCTTTCAATCCTTTGTAAATGTCTGATCGTAGCCGTAACAATATTTTTTAACATATAAACACAAGAATATGGTTGAATAAGACTTAAATGAAATCTATACATATAATTATAAATCACACACACATACGCACACACACACACAATATATATATATATATATATATATATATATATATATATATATATATATATATATATATAAGGAAAAAGTCTATCGCCTTAGATATACCTATTAATCTAAATTGTATCTATCATTTTCATATAATGATTTATCTACGGTATTATTATTTAGTGTCGAAGTGCATTGAACATGGAATAAAGGACGATCAAAAATATTCTTTCTCTAAGAAAGCCCAGTAGGGTGGGGCAGAAGAATACATTGACTTCATCTCTGCCGAGAGCTAAGAACCCCTTCCTAACGAGGGTCCTGGATAATGACATTAAACAATCTGATATATATATATGATTTATCACACACACTCACACACACACGTATATATATATATATATAGCATGTCCGACGACTGTAAAATGCATGAAATCCAGGGTCACCGTCACTACCATATATATATATATATATATATATATATATATATATATATATAAGGTCTCTCATTGATATTGAGCAGTATTTAACAATACAAAATTTGGTCTTCTATCAACTGAGTGAACAAGCAAGAACCATAAACCTTATATATATATATATATATATATATATATATATATATATATAGTGCTTTCAATAAGTTTCCAGACATTTTTGTACCGGCATTTAAAATTGTCGTAGACTCTTGAAAATTCAGTATCTTATTGTATACATCTAATGAGATGACTGACCAATTTTTACGATTTCAGGTTTCAAATGAACAGCTACAGCAGCAATTGGAATACACCCTACTAAAGCCTAATTGGCACAGCTGGTGAATTTCAAAAATGCAATCTGGACGTCAGGACACTTTAGAAGAAGTGCAATAAAATTCTCGTTTACAATTGGAAAAAATGCCACAGAAACGTATGGAAAGCTTCAGACTGCTTTTGGAGCATCTTGCATGAATCGATCATAAGTTTTTGAGTGGCATAAGAGATTCAAGGAAGGCAGGGAGTCTGTGAGGGATGATGAGCCGTGTGAGAGGAGTAAGGAAGTTACCAAAGGGTTAGGGTTAGGGTTACTATGTTAAGGTTATAAGGGAGTTCAGGAAGAGATTCCTTTGGAAGAGGCCAGCACTCTTCAAATCGGGTCAGTGGCATTTCCACCAGGACAATGCATCAGTCCATAACTCCATCCTTGTCACAGACTATTTGAATAAGATGGGTATCAAGACAGTTCCTCAGCCTCCCTATAGTCGAGACCTTGCTCTCTATGACTTTTGCTTCTTCCCTAAGCTCACAGGCTGTCGTTATGAGACAATTGAGGTGATGAAAAAGGCTGTGTCGAAGGTCATTGACACGCTCACACAAGAAGACTTCCATGGGACCTTGCAGAAGTTGTTGTAACGGTACAACAAGTGCATTGCAGCGGGAGGAGGTTCCTTCGAAGGGGACTAGAGTTTCATGTGTGTACCATCTATAAAAGTTCCTACACGAATAAAGTCTGGAAACTTATTTAATGATCCTATATATATATATATATATATATATATATATAAGAAAGGCTGCGAAAATTTTATCGAGCCGATGAAGAAAGGAATTTTTATTTATTTATTTTGTTGGTTTGATTGATTTGTTTAATAGCATATCAACTCCTTATGGGATATTTTATACCGAAATCTAATTCAATTGCATGCGTTTAATCATAATCATAACTATTTTAAATGATTTTAAAGAAGATTGTATTTTTTAAAGTTTTACTCATTTTTCAATTGCCTATAATAATTTGTTTATGCAGAGTTATATGATATCAAATATTCCGACCGAATCCAAATAATTTCAACAGAATTCTGGCTTTAAAGTAACTATTTCCCTCTGTTAATCAGTCATTTGTTTGCACACAGTTATATGGTTTCAAGTATTCCAATCTAACATCAATAAATTCAAACTTATAATGGTTTCAATAGAATAGAATTACGTTCTGTTGTGTGGCATAGACAGTAGGTTGTGGTAAGCAAATTATACTTATGTTTTGGAAGAATATGAAGCATACTGGTGAAAGATTATTCTATTATCAGCTCACCCAAACAGTGTGTCTATTCATGCACAAGTTTTTGCTGATATAAACTAAATAAACTGTGTTGGTTGAAGGAAGTTACCAAACTGAGCGCCATGAACACACACACACACACACACACATGCACGCACGCAACATATATATATATATATATACATACATATACATACATATATATATATATATATATATAGAGAGAGAGAGAGAGAATGTTCGCAAACGAAATCAAATGCCGTGACTGTAAGATTAATGGAGAGGGAACACTATTGTCATTCTTATTATTGTAGGGTTTTTGGAGGTGCCCGTGGTGTAACGGTTATCGTCGTAGGAAATGGACACGGTGACCCGAGTTCAAATCCTGGACGAGACAGCATTTCACATAGCACTAAAACCCTTGGGAAAGGTTTGAATCCAATTATTCTCCCTCCAGCTATGGGTAAATAGTAAAGCAGACTGGGTTCTTCAGCCTTGGTGAGGCAACTAGTCTAGGAGAAGGAAAACTGTGAATTTAAACCTGTTAAACTCCGCTTAAAAATTGACCTTGTGTCATATCTTGCCCGAGCAGAGGAGTTCGTAAATAGGATTATTGTAGGGTTTTCACCTCTAACCTCTTGAAAGTTTTAGTAACGACATTTGATTTCATTTGCGGATTTTTTAAAACTTATAATTCTATATCTTTTATACAACATCTATCTATCTATCTATCTATCTATGTTTATTTACCAGTCTTAGCCTTTTCGTATCAATCTATCTATCTAAGCGTTTTTGTTTATCTATATATCACGAAGTGACATCAATGTGTACATCAATCTATGCCGTGCGAATCACTTCAAATAGGGCTCCCATCTTCACGAAAACAACTCATTTAGCAAAGAAATTGATACGAGATTGTTTCGACTTGCTTAGGCATTTGGCGCTATTGCCCCAAATGTTTGCTTTGACTTGGAACTTGTTGACACCGACTTTGATACGAAGTGCGTCATTCGCGCCCGAATTCTGCAGTAAAAAGCCTAGAGTCACTGCAATTATGAACCTGAACACAAGAGACATCAAAGAGAAGAAAAAGCAATATACACTAATGATATTCATGATTGGACATACAAACCCATTTAATATATATATATATATATATATATACTGAGAGAAAATAAGATTGCAGTACTCTGAATACCTGCTTCTATTTATTCAAGTTTAACAGTACTGTTTGATTGTGTGATTGATTTTAATGGCATATCAACCCATCTAAGGTTATTCTATTCCATATAGGTTACTGAATCGCGTTCAATCAACTTTACATTTTTTGTTGTTGTCGTTTTTTACGCTGACATAGATTTATCACATGCATTAGAGAAGCGGGCTTACAATCGAGAGTTTTTTTTTTGTAATGTACACTTCTAGAAATCAAAGTGGAAACTTCCAAATACTTTTCAATTTAATTATGTAACGGCATATAAACACCTTATGGTTTATTTAAAGCCAGAATTTGATTAATTTCTGAATATGCTATCATAATTATAATTCTATTTTTCAATGTTCCATTATATGTATTTTGAAATTACATTCTGTTTTTATTTGCCTCTTGGCATCTATTTGAAAACTTGGTTTCAAGTATTCATATCTAATACTAATAATTTGTGGACAATTTTATGTTTTAAAGAAACAATTTCCATTTATAATCATGATTAGTTTGCACGCAGTTACGTAGTTTCACGTAAATAATAAATATAATCAGAGTTGGGATAATACCCGTGGTGTAGTAGCTAACGTTCTGGACTGTGACATCGTAGTTAGTGAGTTCGAACCACTGTCGTGCTATAACGTTCACTTTCGGACAGATACCCAAAGGAAAGGCATGAACCTCCTTCCTTAAGCCCCCGGATATTGTTTAAGTAGTACCACTACTGTTCGTCTACAAGTATAGCTTTAGCATTAAATAACCTACGAAGGTTGATATGCCATTAAACAAAGAAACCTACAAAACTGAACTTAATAAAAAATTCCTTCCGGAGCAATTATAGCTTATATAGATCGGACTCTAATATATACTACAACACAGATTTCAGAGTGGACATGGGAGTAATGGTAAGGAAATGGTCTTCTAAACTCCCAAGATCTCTAGAATTTGAACCTCGCCACCAGATAAAGTTAACTGTCATACACAGTATACTAATTAAACCTGTTGAAGATACAGTCACCGTATACTAAGATTTTTAAACGTATAGGTACATATTAGTGATCATATATACCCTATGAATACGAGCACAAATTCTTATTGTATAGTTCTTTTTTTTTATTTCAAACTAATACCGTTGGGAAATTTGGTTTTGTTTTGTTTTATTTTGTTTTATGATATATCATCCATTGTAGGTTATTTCATACCGAATACGGTTTATTCATATATATTAGATAGATATAATTTATAAACATAAGTCAAAAAACTTAAATAGTTCTTAATTCACTCACAATTCAATTAAACACCAAATGTTTGTTTGCACACAGTTAAATGATCAAGAAGTTCTATTTCAAGCAATTCAATTTAGCATTGGTCAAATTAAATAGTTCCAAGTATTGCTATGTATCACAAACAATTCAATTACACATCAGTCATTTATTTACACACACGTAAGTGATCAAATAGTTCTTTTTAAACAATTTAATTCAGCATAATTCATTTGTTTGCATTCTGTTCAAATGTTAAACAGTTCTATTTGACCTATAGATAGGAAACTTTCAGTTGCTGCCATTCTGAGCCAGAGTGGAACTGGGAGCGATGGCAATGGTAGGGTACTCCACGTTCCTCCAAACTCCTGCATTACTGGAGCCTCAACATAAGATTGTTTAATGTCATATCCAGAACACTCGTTGGAGGGATGTCTTACCCCTCTGCAATGATATAGTCGGTGTATTCAACAACACTAGTTGAATTCTTGGTTTCTTCTGTTTAATGGCATATCAACCTGCGTAGGTAATTTTATGCCAAAGCCTTCCTTCTAAAAGAACAGTTATGGCACTCTTTAACCAATAGCTGGGAGGATAAGGGGTTTCATACCTTTCCCAAGGGTATTTGTCCGAAAGTGAACGTAGTAGCACGACTGGAGTTCGAACTCGCTTACTACGATTCTGCATTTCAATGCTTTAACCATTACACCACGAGGACACCCTAGCCTTAGCTGAACCCTTTGGAAAGACATGACCCCCCTTAATCACCACGGTTATAGGTTGAATAATATGACTACTATTTTTGTGCAACGATAGCTGTCGTATTAAATAACCCTCAAAGTTTGATATGCCACCAAACAAATAAACAAAACGAATTGAAAGCAAACCATCTTATTTTACTTAAAGATTTCTTCATCTCAAAAATAATTAACTTCAATATGGAATATTGTTTATGAAATTAAAGCCTAATACAGACAAAGTCTAGCGAAAACCCTTCAGCCATTAGACAACGCTTTCAAGGCTCTTATGCTAAATATTTCGATATGATGGCTAAAATATCTTAATTGGAATGTATTTTTTGTTTATTATTCTACATGCTAAGATACTATAAAAATGTTTTCTGAATTTGTTGTTGAAATAGCAGAGTTCTGAGTTGCAAAAATAAAGTTTTTTCATCTTTGATTTTAATTCCCTAAATGATAGAAAAACAGAAACCAACATATCAAACTCTAACAGGGCGTATCCAAGACTAGGGTGGCAAAATTGACCTACCCAAATATACTGATACACAGCTGAATCCAGTGGAAATAATATAAGTGATTCGAGTTCAAATCAAGATGATGCTCTTTGGAAAAGCATGAATCCATCAGTTCCCCTAGATATAGTTTAATAGTAAAAAACTATGAAAAAATATGTAGCTTTCATATAAATCCAATAACGTAAATGAGCTCTCATTTTTTAGTACATATTAAAATTTAGAGAGTAGAGTTGTCTTATTTCCACATTTTTCATCACTATAAAAAGCGACAGGCACCGATATAAGTTGTAATCATGGCATTGTAACAGAATCGCATGCGATGGATTTTATTAGATAATAGCCATCATACATATATATGGATGGAGAGAGATCAGTGAGAATTTTAGGCAAAAATACAGCTAATTAGCACGTGTCAGCTTGCGGACTTATTGATCCACTTTAGGCGAAAGTAGAGTTGCCTTCATGTAGAAATATTTTGTGAACTCATATACGTATCCAAAGTCACACGTCATAGAATTGTATGTGCAGACGTATTGTGGAATATTTTTACTAGTTAATTATATATATTTGTGCGCTTCCAGACTTAATCATACTCATCTATCTATCTGTTTATCTACCTATGCTGAAAGTATATATATATATATATATATATCTTTAGTCTGTTTCTATCTATCTATCTATCTATCTATCTATCTATCTATCTATCTATGTTGCTACATTCACGTGTGGACGTTATATGCCCAAAAGCAACAACACGAATATACCGTGACTTTTTCTCTTTGCCTTCCCCTCTCGCTAAATTGATGCTTCCATATGGTCATGTCTTAGGCTTACTGGCGTTTTAGAAATATAATTATGAAAGGTAGAAAATTTATTAGGCCCTTGCTTCCTCTTTGTCAGCGCATGCGTACACTCTAGTGAATTGTTGCATACATGGCACTAGCGTCACTAGATATACGCTAAAATGCGCATCTGCTCACACCAATACGCACATATATACTGTTATATGTATAGATTACTTTTACTTAGAGACAGAAGCGCACTCAGGTTAGTAATTGGCCATTGTACTTTATATCCTATAGACAAATATAACAAAGCCAGCAGCTATAGTTGTATGCCTGCTAAAGCAATTGAATCATGCTATCAAACCGATGCAAGTCAAGATTACTCTTCTTTCACTTTCACTTTCACTTTTACTCTTTTTTTGTTTTCTCTTTCAGTTTCTTTTGACTGCCCTCTACTCTTCCATAGCTTCTCCTTCTGCCTTCATCTGTCCGTTTCCCTATCTCTCTCTCTCTCTCTCTCCCTCTCTCTCTCTCTCTCTCTCTCTCTCTCTCTCTGTTTCTCCTTATTGACTTTCTGTGTCTTTAAGTTTATCTCTTCATGTTCCCCCGTGTTTCTCGAAGACTTTGGTTGAGCATGTCATTTTCATTGCTCTCTGGAATCAGTCTGACATCAAGGAATACAATAAGATATTCTACCCTCTTTGCATTCTGAAGCAACTCACGTTTGCTGTTTAATGTATTTGGACGTATTTGAAGAATGAGGAATTAATCATGATCCGCTTAGTAAACTTCAAATGATAGAACTTCATACATATATATATATATATATATATATATACGTGTGTGTGTGTGTGTGTGTGTGTGTGTGTGTGTGTGTGTGCGTGTGTGTATGTGCGTTTGAGTGTGTGGGTGTGGGTGTGTTTGTGCATATGTGTGTGTGTGTATATGCATGAGTGCGTATATATATATGTATAAGAAGTTAAGATCTCACCTCTTTTTATATTGGTCTGATAACTAAAAGTTTAATATAGCAACAAAGATACAATCACCAGATCAAACTTAAGCGCAAATGGACGAAGAAAAGAATTATCATATACAGAATATTCTCTACACAATTCCATGAATGACTGCATAGCTTAGAAGAACAAATAGGAAAGAAAAAAAAACTTCCATTATTATAAAGCATATGGCCAAAATTAGTAATATTATATACTTATGAACCCAGGGTCATCATCTGATGAAGACTTTACTGGAAGCAAAACTTTTTTTTGCGGCAGTTCTTGTATATATATATATATATATATAAAATTGGCTATATATATATATATATATATATATATATATATATATATATATATAGCCAATTTTCTTATCTGCTGCTGCAATCAATTTAGTGTGGCTGGTAGGTTTTACTCCTTATCCTTTGCCCGAGACCAATTTTCTAACTAATTTTGGTATTACACTTTGTGATGACGGAAGCTTTTTTTCCTATTCTCCCTCCTACTTTTGCTCCTACACCATGTAGTCATTCAATGGATTTGCTGGAAATAGTATCTAATAATTCTTTTCTTTGTCAATTTAATCTCAAGTTTCATCTGCTTATTTTATTTTAGTAAATATTTCAAACTTTAAGTTATTAGACCAATAAAAAAGAGAAGAGATTATTTACACACACACACACACACACACACACACACACATATATATATATATATATATACATTGATCAATATATGCGCATGCACACGTATTTTTACGCATGGATGTACCACTGTTGGTCGACCTGCAAGAACTTATTTAAATCAGTTCTTTTCGGACGCAGGATATAGTTTGGAGGAGCTGGCGGAGCAATGGATGGTTGGAACGGAGGGTTGGTTGGTTGGTTGTTAGTGTTTTATGGCGTATCAACCTTTGTAGGTTATTTAACGCCAAATTCTGTCTATATATACATACCTTTTACCAATGAATACTTAGTAGGTAAAATTTCTATAAGCAGGATTTCACTTGTTTGCACATGATTAATCAGTTTTAATTAGTCATATTTTTTCGTACAACCCAATTTCTCGCAAGAAGGACAGAACGTCATTTATTTTGATGTTTTCGAACAATTCGGTTAAACTAGTCATTTTGAAAAATCGCTTCCTGATGACAGCGAAAGCTCTGCATTCTATAAGAATGTGTTTAACCGTGCAAGTTGTCTGACACGTAAAACATTGTGGTTGTGGTTCCTGTTTCAGTATGAAAGCTTGAGTGGAACGGAAGGAATGAGAGAAAGTCAAGGAAATCCGTGCTGTCAGCTCGACTTGATGATGATTATCATCATCTGATGACTTTATCTCAGTTGATGTAAAAAAACTTTTAGGTATTAGACCAATATATAAAAAAATGTTTTTGGTTGTATCCTGTTCTGTTGGTCAGTTTTTAAACACTTATTTGATTTACAAAATGGTTTTTAAACGATTTTCTACTTCACTTATATATATGTGCATGGGGGGGATGAGAGAGAGAGAGAGAGAGAGAGAGAAAGAGAGAGGGAGAGACAGAGACAGACAGACAGAGACAGAGACAGAGCCAGTAGTTTGTTATAAGATGAATATTCAACACTAAGTCGTCAAAGAAGGATGTAATGTTGAAAAACAATATTTGTTAAAGTAGATGGTTTTCAAATAAATTTCAACACTTCTGTAACCTAAAAAGAAAATTGCAACTCTCTCTTAATTGAAAATAAAACTGCTTAAATGTAAAAATGAGTTGTATTTTTTCGGACTGCTACATACACATATTAATGGTTATAGAATTTCAATAATATCGAGTTCTGTAATAAATAACACCAAATAATATTTGTTTAAACCAGGGTTTTATTATTATTATTACATAATACTTAATGATAATTTTTGTCATTTCTAGTAGAAAATCATTCTTCTAGTATTCTGGTTCCTTTGGCGTAGATAAATAACTTTTTTAAAAAATAACAGTAATGTGATATGAGATTCTCTCTCTCCCCCTCTCCTCTCTCTCTCTCTCTCTATATATATATATAGGTATCTGGTTGTTCGGAAAATACTGTCTGATTTTATTATAAACTATCTCGGTTCCATTATAAAATATTATATAGTACTATACAAAAATTCACATTCTTAATGTACACTTTGTTAATTTACGATCTGTTCTTTCAAAACTTTAATTTGAAGGTTTGGTTTGGTTTGGTTTGTTTGGTTTTATGGCATATCAACCTTTGTAAGTTATTCAACGCCAAATCCATTTTTATGTAAATAATCTGTTCTATTGAAAACAGTTAAGTTTAGCATAAGTACACAGTTTAATTGTCAAAAACATTTCCATTTCAAACTATTCAAGCAGTTATATGTAATAATTCAGTTAAGTGTAAATACAGTTTCAATGTCGAAAAACAGTTCTATTTGAAATAATTCAGTTAAGCATAAGCACGCAGTTTAAGTGTAAGTACAGTTTAATAGTCAAAAACGTTTCTATTTCAAGCTATTCAGTTTACTCAATTCATTTTAGCATAAGTATGCTGTTATTTCTATTTAACCCATAGATAGGGCCCTATCTATTTGGTGCTACCACTCCGGGCCAGAGTGGACCTGGGAGCGATGGCAATGAAGGGGTACTCCGCATTCCCCAAAGCTCCAGCATTGCTGGAACCTCTCCATCAGATTATTTAGTGTCATATCCAGGACACTCGTTGGAGGGGTCTTATACTTCTGCAGAGGTGCAGTCAGTGTATTCTACAGCCCCAATTGGAAGGTTATACGCCCCTAAACATGAGCATAAAAGAAGAAGTGATGCATTTCGTTTTCAATAATGCAAATAATTTTGTCATTACAAAGCACGGTCACATGTTACCGGGATGAACACTGCAGAGGCTCTGACTTTGGAAATAAGACTTTGCCGCGTTTACCATTTTCTTCTTATTTCTCATCCACCGACTACTGTTATGCAAGCATCAGGTCACATTTTTACACCAACATCTTCTGTTCCAACGGAGAAGTAGAAACTGCATTTTAAGATTTCTTAACGACAAAACCTTTGGAGTTTTTTCGTAGAGGCATAAATAACTTTATTGATCAATGGCTGAAATACATCGCTGTTCAGGGATCATATTTTTACTTGAAACTTCTCATCGACAACTTATGAATTAAATAGTACCACTACTGTTCTTATGCAAGGATAGCTTTGGCATTAAAGAACCCATAAAGTTTGGTATGCCATAAAAGAAAGAAAGTAAAGCAAGCATTCTCCGAGTAACCATATATATATATATATATATATATATATATATATATATATATATATATATATATTGATAGCGTACACTCAGAGTCAATGTCGTTTGGTATCTCTCAGTTTCTCGATTATCTGGTTATATATACATATATATATATATATATATATATATATATATATATATATATAGAGAGAGAGAGAGAGAGAGAGATAGATAGATTGATAGATAGGGAGACAGAGAGAGACAGAGAGAGATAGAGAAAGAAAGAGAAAGATAAAAATGAACAAGAAAAGTTGCGTAAAAATGGTGCTTGACGCTATATAACCAGAGCAGGAATAAACATTATATGAGAATTATGAAAACAATAAGTCCGATACTTTAGTTTCATATGTTTTGCACTATCTTCAGACAGTTATATATATATACATATATATATATATATATATATATATATATATATATATAATTTTTGTCTTTGTTTCATCCCCCCCACATGCTGAATTGTTTGAAATAGAACTGTTTTTGATAAAAAGAACTATACTTATACTAAACTGAATTGCTTGAATTAGAACTGTTTGACTAAACTGAATAGCTTGAAATTGAAACGTTTTTGACAATTTAACTGTATACTTATGCTTAACTAAATTGTTTGAAATAGAATTGTTTATTTATATAAAAATGGATTTGGCATTAAATAACCTACAAAGGTCGATATGCCCTAAACCCAAACAAACCGAACCAATACTTCTATTTAATATTAATTCTTTGTGTGTACACAATTAAATGCTTTCAGATAGTACTGTGTAACATTAGTAATTCTATTCATCAAGTTTTCCTATCCAATATGAACAATTTTTTCTGATAATTAAGTGATAGTTAAGAAACAATCATAGGAGTATAAGACATTAATTTCCTTTAGTTTATATATATATATATATATATATATATATATATATATATATATATATATATATATATATATATATGCAGTCTTCAATGGTATTCAAGTGTATATTGGTGTGTGTCTGAGTGAGCTCGAAGTAGTTCGTCCGCCTTTTGCTTGCATATTGGCTAAAAAATTTAAGAAATAAAGGATAAATGTTCACAGAAAGAAATATGGTAGATTCCCTTGAATGCTCGTCATCAAGCCACTTTTGTCGACTGTTCGCTTGTGAAGTTAGCCTCAGATTTTGAATTGGATTCAGTAATCATCCACTCCCTCACGCATGTATCCTCTCTCTTTTTATCCTTTCTCTCCATGTCACGCACACTCACCCACACAAATCTTGTCTTGTTTAGTTTCCCATTATTGGTTGTTCGTCATCTCCCTACTTTTATTTCTCTTTGTTAATGTCTCATATTATTGCACACAGTATATGCTTTTTACGGTAAATGCTATTGAGTGAATTTGCTGTTGCTGTGAAAGGAAAGAATGAAAGGAACGGATTAGATCTTTTGTTAAAAAAACAACTGCTTCCACTGATCAAAATTATAGAAATAGCACACACAGAAGATGTTCAATTAGTTTTTTTTTTTTTAATTTATTAGTAAATAGACTTATAAAGTATAAGACAGAAAATCATTTTATGTAATAGTTGGCTTCATAAAATATTCCGTAAACAAACAAGAATAAACAGTTGAAATTAATGTTATATTTTTCCAAGTTCTTCCGAAGAAATTATTATGGAATAAGTGAATATTTAAAAAAATTATGAAATTCTTTGACATAAAAAACAACAACAAAAAAAAACAAAAAAAACAAACAAAGAAAAACGGGGTGATTTAGTTCCCCCTCTTGAGTTTTTAGGACCTGCTTAATTCCTTCAGGCGAGAATTTCACTAATTTTAAAGCAGGATTCTTTATCAAAGGGGATCCATCATTTGGCAGTTTGATGGATGAAGACATTTTTTTGTTCAGATTTTAATTTTATACAATAAATTTTCCATTGGATTTTGATCATTAATGCTTCCTGGTCATGTAATTAATAGATTTTATTTACCTTTCCTGAAAAAAAGCTTCAATCGTCTTTGCTTTGTGACCAAGTGCCTTATCATAGTGAAAAAAAAGAAGACTTCCTCACCACCAAACAATTTTCTATCGATGAGATGAGAAAACTATTCTGGATTTCAATGTATATATGCGCATGAATTGTTGAGGCAATGATTGCCATCTTCCCGGATCCTATAAATGATATGCAACCTCATTTCCCAAATGATCTAGTGTCGTATTCCCGATAAAAGTGTCCTTTAAATGTGAGTAATTATTCCAAACATTAATAAAACCACTTCTACGTCCTTCCTTTTTAATAACGACCATCTTATAATATAGGTTAGTTCTGATAATGTTTACAAAGACCTCGGTCAACTCGATGCCCTGTCGGCTGGGTGGGAGGAAAGCTGTAGAATACACCGACTGCACCTCTGCAGAGGAGTATGACTCCCAACATGAGAGTCCTAATATGACACTTACCAATTTGATGGTGAGAGTTCAGTAATTCTAGAGCTTTGGGGAATACAGAGTATTCCTTCATTTCTATCGCTACCAGGTCCACTCTAGCCTGGAGTGGTAGCACCTGATAAGGTTCTATCTTTGGGTCAAATAGAACTAAATCATGTAACACGGCTAAACTGTAATTAACAGTTTCTATATTTAACTGTGAGTAAACAAAAACTGTTTTTAAGCTAAACTGAATTGTTCGAAATAGAACTGTTTGATCATTTAATTGTTTATAAACAAAAGACTGTACTTATGCTAAACTGAAATGTTTGAAATTAAGTTAAACCATTTAACTGTGCACAAAAAAACGAGCTCAGATTTGTTTAAACATTTTTTCTTCAGAATGTGTTTAGAAATCTTATAAGTATAAAACGTGTGGATATAAAATGGCCTACAATGATTGATATGCCATAAAACCAAACCAAACCAAACCAAACCAAATCATATATATGTTTAATATATATGTATAAAAGGATCTGGCATTAAATAACCTACAACGTTTGATATGCCACAAAAGCTAAACAAACCAAATCAGATATATTTAATATACATGTATAAAGAGGATTTAGCATTAAATAACCTACAATGGTTGATGTGCCATAAAACCCAACCAAACCAAATCCTACACATCTAATATATATGTATAAAAGAATTTGGCATTAAATGGTTGATATGTTATAAAACCAAAGCAAACTTCGGTCATTTTGCGACGTTGTATCATTTATATCTGTGTTTAAGCAAGAGTACATAACTGCGTTAATTCCAAAATTAAATATGCAGTGTGGCAATATGTTGTGTGGGTGCTTTTGATACACCCCATGTTTTGGAACCTGTGCACGTATTAATTGGTAAATGTGATCTATTGTGATCCAGTTCATAGGAAACGGACTCGACGAAGAAAGCTCAAATCCTGAGCGAGCCTTTTAGAGGTTCACCTCACGCTAATGCTTTTGGGAAAGGCATGAATCTATCTCTTCCCGACCCAGTAATGGGTAAATAAAACGCTGTCGGCTCTTTACGCATGGTATAACAACCGATCTCGGAGAATGAAAAATTTAAACTTGCTGTACTCCGGTTAAAAATGACCGTGTTTCGCATCCTGCTTTTGGCAGAGTGATTGGGTAAATACACGATGTCGTGAGTATGATACTAAACTGCATCTGGAACTCTGGGGATTGTGGAGTGAACCTTCTTAGCCATTTCTCCCAGATTCACTCTGATTCGAAGTGGTCGTACATGCGAGCATGCTATAAAATGGTAAAAGAGATCTGTTTGTTTGGTTTATTGGGTTTTATGGCATATCAACATTTGTGGGTTATTTAACGCCAAATCCATTTTTATGTGAAAAACCAGCTCCATTTCAAACAATTCAATTTAGCATGTGTACACAGTTTAATTGTCAAAAATATTTCTATTTCAAACAGTTATATGTAACAATTCAAGCAGTTATATGTAACAATTCAGTTTAGTGTAAGTACAGTTACAATGTTAAAAACAGTTCAATTTCAAATATTCAATTTAGCATAAGCCCGAAGTTTAATTGTAAGTATAGTTTGATCGTAAAAAAAACGTTTCTTTTTCGAGCTATTCAGTTCTAATTCAGCTAATTCAATTTAGTATAAGTACAGATTTTGTTTACACACGCTTACATGTCAAAACAGTTCTATGTCAAACAATTCAGTTTAGTGTAAATACAGTTTCAATGTCAAAAAACAATTCTATTTGAAATATTTCAGTTTAGCACAAGCACGCAGTTTAAATGTAAGTACGGTTTAATTGTCAAAAACATTTCTATTTCAAGCTATTCAGTTTAATCAAACAATTCAGTTTAGCAAAAGTATGCTGTTAGTTCTATTTAACCCATAGATAGGGCCCTATCAGGTGTTACCATGCCGGGCCAGAGTGGACCTGGGAGCGATGGCAATAAAGAGGTACCTTGCATTCCCCAAAGCTCCAGCATTGCTGGAACCTCACCATCAAATTGTTTAGTGTCATATCAGGACACTCGTGGTGGGGGTCTTACCCCTCTGCCGAGAAGCAGTCGGTGTATTCTATGAGCACATATCTGTTGGAAAATCATTAGTATTAGGTAGGAATTCTTGAAATTGTATAATCGTATGCAAATTATTCAGATTAGGAATAGTTGCTCGAAGTTACAATTGCTTAGTGTTCGCCAATGGAGACCAGCGTTCAATCCCAGGTCGAGTCATACAAAAGACTCAAAAAATAGCACTTGAAGCCACCTCGCGTAGCACCCAGCACTATAAAGTGAGGATCAAGGGTCAGTGGAGCAATCCAGGGAATGGAGTGGTGCCCTCCCCTACACTTCAGTGTGGTAGCTGTTGAAAAGAGAACCTTCGGGTCACCCTTGACTAAGGTCGCCACCTTTACTTTTTACTTATAAGGAATTATTGTTATTTGTGACTGGAAACCATATAACTATGTGCAAACAAATGGTTATTATTAATTAAAAATAGTTGTGAAAACAAATGAGGAAAATTGATTTGAAAAAATCTACTTTAAACCGTATAATTGGTTTGGTTTGGTTTGTTTGCTTTTATGACATATCAACCTTTGTAGGTTATTTAACGCCAAATCCATTTTTATGTAAATAATCTGTTCTATTGAAAATAGTTCAGTTTAGCATAAGTACACAGTTTAATTGTCAAAAACATTTCCATTTCAAACTATTCAAGCAGTTATATGTAATAATTCAGTTAAGTGTAAATACAGTTTCAATGTCGAAAAACAGTTCTATTTGAAATAATTCAGTTAAGCATAAGCACGCAGTTTAAGTGTAAGTACGGTTTAATAGTCAAAAACGTTTCTATTTCAAGCTATTCAGTTTACTCAATTCATTTTAGCATAAGTATGCTGTTATTTCTATTTAACCCATAGATAGGGCCCTATCAGGTGCTACCACTCCGGGCCAGAGTGGACCTGGGAGCGATGGCAATGAAGGGGTACTCCGCATTCCCCAAAGCTCCAGCATTGCTGGAACCTCTCCATCAGATTATTTAGTGTCATATCCAGGACACTCGTTGGAGGGGTCTTACACTTCTGCAGAGGTGCAGTCAGTGTATTCTACAGCCCCAGCTGACTGGGCAACCGTATAATTGGATATTAATTATTAGTATTAGATAGTAATGCTGTGAAGCTATGCGCAAATTATTCGTAATAGATAAAAATACTTGAAACCACACAACAGTTCGTAAACAAATTAGTATATGCAAATAAAAAAGGTGTAATTCTTTTTAAAAATCCAAAGGAAAATGGAAAATATAGTTATTGTTACGATGAAATATTTCTGGCACTAGAAACCCATAAGGATTTTACATGCCGTTAACAAAAATTAACCAAACCAAACCAAACCTAAATGCATATTGTAAATAGCTATATGTTAACTGTGTTTAATTTTGGTGCCAATTGAATCACATTTGGAGCGTTTCATAACGATTTTCAATCATTCTTTATTGCAAAAAAAGACCTCTTGGTTGTAAGCCCGCCTCTCTAATAGTCGCGCTAAATCTATGTCAGCGTAGCGAGGGCAGTGGGAAGAAAGATTCTGGATCCTGAAGCATGGAGATTATATGGATTTTTCGCTTGTGAATAAAGTGTAAATGAATATCAGCATGAGTGCCTCTTTTGATACCGACAGTCATCACAGTGATTACAGTGTTGCACATGCGCATACGTACATAGAAATAGCCAAGTCGACCAATTGAAAGATCGGTTTCCCGCCTCGCTTGAGTTATCGGTATATTCTTCTCTTCCGTTCGTGATCTTATCTCTCTGTTTCTTCACTTGTGCTTCTGGCCCGACGGCATCTGATTCCACAGCACAACATCGGCAGACTTCAAAGCACAGCCTCCCTACCCCGCAAAAAAAAAACTTTTTTTTCTTATTTAGATTTGCTGCATAATGTCGCATACCGCCTCCAATAACAACCCCCTTTGGATTTGGTCCAACTATTAAAGCCAGTCAGGAAGTCATATAGACCTATTTAGGTGAACCGATTCCTATTACGCATAGATATTATTATCATTATTATTATTATTATTTATTATTATTATTATTATTTTTATTATTATTATTCGATTTTCAGCTTTATTTTTGTTTTTTACCATCCTTCCTAGGGTTTTTATCTAAGTCCTAGAGTGAGGGGAGGTTGTGACAATATGAGTTCTATGTATTTATGTTTCTGACTGATGTTTTTCAGGCACATTGATTGTAAGGAGATGAGCAGTTCCGCAAAGTGCAATTTTTAGTATTTCATGTCGGCTTGGACGGCCAGATATCTTTTTAATGTGTTTATCTGTCCCTTGATCATACACAGGTTGGTTGGTTGGTTGGTTTTTTTAACAGTGTATCAACCCTTTTCGGGTCATTTAAAGCCGAATTAAGTCATTTTGGTTTGATTTGGTTTGGTTTTATGGCATATCAACCCTTACAGGTTATTTAATGCCGAATTCCTTTTTATACATATACACAGTTCTATTTAAAAAAAATCAATTTAACATAAGCGCACAGTTTAAATGTCAAAAACAGTTCAATTTCAAACAATTCAGTTTAGCATAAGTACGCTGTTTAAACAGCAAAATAGTTCTTTTACAAACAATTCAGTACTGAGTACTGTTTTTTGCTTACACACAGTTAATATAAAAACTGTTCTATTTCAAACAATTCAGTTTAGCAAGAGTACTCTGTTTACTTATACTTAACTCACTGACAGGACCTTATCAGGTGATACCACGCCGGGCCCAAATGGATCTGAGAGCTGTCGCAATAAAAGGGTACTCTGCATTCTCAAAAGCTCTAGCATTACTGGAGCCTCACCATCAGATTTTTTAATGTTATATACAGGACTCTAGTTGGGGTTGTCTTACCCCTCAGCAAAGACGCAGTCGGTGTATTCTGCTGTCCCAGGGCTTCCGCTTTTACAAGCATTGTGGCAAATTTAATATGTTACATTTTCTCAGTTTCTATTTCGGGGTCTTTATCATATTTACCAACCCCTCCGCTCGGGCAGGATATGACACAAGGTCAATTTTTAAGCGGAGTTTTCCTTCTTCTAGACTAGTTGCCTCGCCAAGGCTGAAGAACCTAGTCTGCCCTACTATTTACTCATAGCTGGAGGGAGAATTATTGGATTCATACCTTTCCCTAGTGCTATGTGAAATGCAGCCAGTCTCGTCCAGGATTTGAACTCGTTTTGCCGTGTCCATTTCCTACGACGATAACCATTACACCACGAGCACCTCCTTTATATTTCGAGTTCTTTATACTTATTTATCGAATTGCATTCTTTGATTGATATGTTACTTTCTTTTGGCACTGACATATCTATTAGAAGACATTTTTTTCTTTAATAGTCCCTAATTACTATATCTAGTCTATAGCTCTTAATTTTTCTATTAGTTTGGATAGTAAAGTCCCAACGAATTTTGTTATTGATCCTAGTTGTTACACCATTTTTCAAAATTCGTTATTACATCGTATTTACATATTTTCCAATGAAAATAATGACCTTTTTTTTAATCATGTCTTTCTTTGTATTCTATCCATAGTTTGGTCTCTTTGTGTAATGGTGTATCAACATTCATGGGTCATTGGTTATTTAGTGCCAAAGCCACCCTTAGAGAAGTACAGCAGTAATAGTATTTTACCTATACCTAGGGAATAAAGAAGTTGGTATGTCTCCCAAGGTAAGTGAATCTAATAGCGCGATAGGGAGTTGAATTTACTTACTTTGAGGCAGCAGTCTAATCCTATAGCCATTACAACATAGGAACTCTTCCTCGGAGTGAGGATTATTATTATCATTATTTTTATTATCAATTTTTTTTTTTACACTTTTTCGAGTTTTTCACTCTAGTCTTTTTAACTCTCAGGCAAGGTCCACAGGAGTTTGATAATAATAATAATTATTATTATTATTATTATTATCATTTTACACATTTGTGAGCTTTTCATACCAGCATTAGATGATGGTTTCCCAATGGAGTCTGAGTGACTCCTCTTAGTATTCTTGCCGATTACTATTATTAATATATGGCAAGTTTTTCATGCCAGCGTTAGCCAGTGGCCTTTTGCTGGAGTCTGAGTAACAGCAAGTCACCTCAGGTACCCAGAACTTTGCTTAGTATTCTGGCCGATCTCAACATTGCTGTAGTCTTGATGGTCCTGGTTCGTCCTTTGATTTCCAATTTTTCCAGTCTTTCTTCCAAGCCTTTGGGATACGTCCCAAGAGCGCCAATTACAGTTGGTACCACCGCCAACCTCATGTTCCGCAGTTTCTTAGCTCTCAGGCAAGGTCCCTGTATTTATCCATCTTTTTGGTTTCTTCTATTTTTTTCTTTGTGGTCGTCTAAGATACTAAGTTATCTTTTTTATTAATCAGCATTTGGCATGGTTTTCTGGTCGGAATTAAGGGATTCAATTGAATCTAAAAGTCACAGACAAACTTATACATCTCATTCTCTAGAATGGATTTTATTTTGTGTATCTAATAGTATGGTCAAATTTTAATTTCTTGCACGATTCCGTGTGGATCCCCTTTCCCACCCAGTCATGAGTTGTCGTCTTTTTGTATTAGTTTACTGCATTCAATTACTATAGAATTAATCATCTCCTTTCTTTCTCTGCACGACCTTCACTTACTATGTTGCATATTAATGATTTTAGCTTAAACTTAATTGTTCATTATGACATATTTTTGGTGCTGCTATTAGAAGAAAATTTTGAAGTCAATCCATGCCATGCTATACACTTTTAGGTCATGTTTTGACTTTTTGAAGTTGTACTGATCTAGATATTGTAGGAAATCTGTTCTTCTTGTTCCCTTGTGTCGTTTTTTTCCGTTCTTCTGGAAATATTCTGCAGCATACAAGTGAGTAATATATTTTTTTCTTCTCAGTATGGTCAACATTTTTTTACATCATTGGTCTGTTGTTGCTAGGGATGTTTTTTTGTTGGCCTTTCCTCTATATCATCTATTCTGCCATGCTTGCTTCTTTCAGGCAGAGCCAGTTAGTAGTGGATGGTCATGATCTTTTAAAACCAGAATCCTTGTTTAGCATCATAGCCTGGTGTTTTCTAATTTGTTCGTTTCTTGAGTGAGGTTCTTAGTGAGTGCAGGTGTATCCCTGCTTCAAGTCCTTCGTCAAGTCCATGTAATTCTTTTTAAAGTTATTTCCCCATTCAGTTTTTCTGTTATCCTCTTCGAGATCCCGATCCTTGCTCCTGAAACGTTTTGTTTCCTTTGCATCCAATTGTTCATTTGTCTGAGTGCTTTCTCTATCAACTTGTTCGTAGAATTATTTCGTTATTTTAGATGGCTTTCGTTTGCTTTTAGTACTTGATTCTATCTCAGTATCTTTTGACTCTCCCTTATCTCGCCAATATCTTTTCTGGTACTTATGCACCTATGCTACCGCAAAAAAGCCGAACTTTCCCGAGCGTTTCCGGAAAGAATCAGAATATGCCGAAACGACTGTTCCATAGCCACAATTAATGCCATGTGCGAAATGGACATATAATGTTCATAACGATAGAACGTAGGAATCTCGAAATTCGAAAACACGTAACGACTTCTTGTTCAGGTACGAAACCTTTTTTATTAACTTTGAGTTAAAGGTTTCGACATGAGGAGAGACATAATCTTCTATGCTGTCTTATTCATTTGGCCCCCATCTCGCGCGGCCCCCATAGGGCGCATGTTCGCCTCGCATTTGCGAGGTCCAAAAGTCGATCCTCCTCGTTTGGCGTCTAGTATTCAACCCTCTAACTTTCTTTCAATTCTCCACAAACCTCTGCGCGCTTCCGGTGCGTGACGCCACTCGCACTCCGTCACCCGTTTCGTCTCGGACTATTGTGACATCTGAGTGACACCTCTATCCGCCCGCCCGCGCCCGCGTTAACACCTGCTTCAATGTTGCATCTAACTAACCCATGTGCTGAGCCGAAAGGTTCTCAGCCTAACTAAACTCAAAGGCATGAACCGAAATCCCTTGGCCATTAGGTTACACGCCTAGCTAATCAAATTTAAGATAAAATAATTCAATCAATTTGTTTACTAAGTTACAAACGAGTGTAAACATGAATTTATCGCAGCTAAGCGAAAATCTACAATGTGCAGAAATGGTGATCCAATTCTGCCAAGAAAAAAACCTTATTGGCAAAATCAAAAGTTGCTGGACATGTGAGCATTCTGGCCACATAAAAAAAATGAGGAAAAGTTATGCCTGGAGATGCCGTAACACCAAATGCAGGACCTGGATTATTATTAAATTGTTAGGTGAAAGTACTGAATAGTTAAAAAACACTTCCCCTCCCATGGTAAGAATGGATTTCTAAATTAACACGTTATTACTTCTGCACGGTACAATAAGTGCATAAATTCGAAAAAAAATTATTTAAAAAGAAAAAAAAAATGATACAAGATAAAATTAAATTTCAAACTATTTTTTCATATTGAAAATTACCATACATTGACTGTTGATTTATTCGTTTTCACCTGAAAAGGTTGGTAAGTAACATTATCCATTAAAAATTTTCTTTATGTCTTACTGTTGTATCATCAGTCTTTTTAGCTGTTATCTTTTTAAGGTCTTTACCTTCGATCATTTTGCTGTGTATTTTTCCTTCTTTAATCCTTTTGCTCGTTTTCGAAGTTTGTTTATTTGTTCTAGCTTCATCCCATGTCCAGCTTTTGTATTTCTGTTCGAAGGAAAACAAATTTTTCACTGACTAGTTTACCTCCTGCATAAATTAGATCGTTTTGTTCGGACGCTAACTAAGCGGCTGGAGAAAAAGCTTGACGGCAACTACACAAGAATCCTGCGAGTAATATTGAACAAGTCCTGGAGGCAACACCCCAAAAAGTAGCAGCTGTATGGCCATCTCCCACCCATCACGAAAACTATCCAAGTTAGACGAACCAGACATAAAAGACACTGCTGGAGAAGTGGGGACGAGCTCATGAGTGATGTACTCTTGTGGACCCTTCACATGGCCGTACAAAAGCAGAGTGGCCAGCTTGAACCTACGTGCAACAGCTCTGTAAGGATGCGGGGTGTAGCTCTGGGGACCTACCTGAAGCGATGAACGACAGGGAGGGGTGGCGAGGGAGGGTCAGGGATATCCGTGCTAATAGCGCGACAAAATGATGATGATGATTTACCGTTTCGTTTTCTAAGTTTTTCCTGTACCAATTCCTTTGTGATGGCAATGGATATGTTTATAATTAAGTAAGTTAGTTGACTCTTGTTGAGGGCGACCTGAAGGATCTCTTTTTAATAGCTACCACAACAAGGTGTAGAAGAAGGTGCTGCTGTCCCTGGACTGCTCCACTTACCCTTGATCTGTACCTTATAATGTTGAATGTTAAGCAAGAAAGAATTAAGTACCATTTTTTTAGTTTTGGGGGACAACTCAGTCTAGGATTTTACCCCAGCCTCCTGGGCTAATAGCAAACACTCTAACCATTATGCTAATGTGCCGCCATCTATATTTATAAACAAAGAGAGTTCAATACCGTTGATATATATATATATATATATATATATATATATATATATATATATTCTATTATGAATTATTTACGAAGTGACAACTTTTCCATTTTATCTATAGACTACTTGTTGGAATTTAATGAGATTTTCATAGAATAATTGAAATTGGCATATGCACGTGCTGTGTAAAAACAGTTAGGTTCTGTTGTAGTGTTAACAAACTGAAGCTATTTACATACGTAAGGTAATACTTCAGTGTTCTAGATATTTGAAAAGTGACTTTATAAGTAAGTAAATTTGGCGACCGGAGTCGAGAGCGACCAGAAGGCTTTTTTTGATAGCTACTACACCCAAGTGTAGTGAGGGGGTGCTACTCCTTTCCTTGGATTGCTCCACTTTACCCTTGATTCGTAGCTTATAATGCTGGGTGTTAAGCAAGGAGATAAGATATCAAGTACCATTTTTGAATCTTTGGTATGAGTCGACCTGGGATTGAACCACGGTCTCTCGGGCCAAATCGTGCAATAATAGGTCAAATATGTCTTCACCGCTTCTGGAAATTCTGTTATTACATCTGAACTTGTAAAAAGTAAATCAATATTAGAAATATCCAAAATGATTGGAAGATATCAGCAACTTGTGAAAGAATTTGTTCCAGCTCCTTCGAAGATATGTAAGACGGCCTATTGTGGTCACTCAAGGGTTGTTTTCCAAAGTTCTCTGTCACGAATTAAATGTAAAGCTTTGAATAACCCAGGCGTGACCAGCAGAGGACTTTTCAGACGCATTGCAGAAACAACAGTGTCAAGAATTTCTTGATGCCGTCTTTTGGAAAAGGTCAAGAAATCAGTAAGACCGGTAACAAGGTCTCCATTGAAAAAAAAATACGCGTACAAAAGTCTCTGAAATGAGATGAAGATAACATAAACTTTTGTTCTCGGATGAATCTCGCGCTACCCTTGTTAATCCTGATGACTAGACTGGATCAAAGGGTGGATCTTTAATGGACGAGATCATTATCGTCGTTGCTAACTAGAAGGAGTTATCTTAATTTGTGTTGATATTAGAAGTATTGTGACTGGTGCGTGGAAAGTGACTCATAAAATTAAAATGACTGTAGATACTTATAAAACCTTCCTGAGAAAACCTCTTGAACCTTGGTTAAAGAAAGCTAGGATCACCGTCAGGAAAACGATCATATTTATAGAAAATAATGTTTCATTGCATGCACCGCTTAAAACTACAAACTACCTGCAAAAACCAAGTTCCTATAGACCGTGAAAGATGAACTGGCAGGCCTATTCTGCAGAAATATCATCATCCTCATTATGTCGTGCCGCCAGCATGGATGCCTCTGATGCTCTCTCTCGTCACTCCTCCCAATCGTTCGTAGCTTCTGGCAGGTCCTCAGGGTTACATCCCGTATCCTCACAGAGCTGCTGCATGTAGGTTCGAGCTGGTTGTCCTGCTTTTGTTCGGCCATATGACGGGGTCCATAGGAGAACATCACTTATGCAGAAATATACTCAATCAAAAACTCTTAGGGCCACGAGTTTACGATGCTGGATGACAATTGAGAAGCAAGGAGGACGTGTGACCGACAATAGTGAATGTATTACAAGAAAATACATCAGAGCAGAGTCAGAAATTGATGTTTCATGGATCAACGCGTTATCCATGTCATTTCGATTAAAGGATCAAATTTCCCTGATTAACCAGCTTCCTTTTCATTTTTTTAAAATTCTGTTTACTGGTTGATTTTTATTTATGTACCATACCCATGATACGGATATGTGTGAAACGTACATAGACTGTTCATATAAATATATACATAGAACATAGGAATCTCGAAACACGAAAAACACTTACGACTACTTAGTTCAGGTACGAAACTTTTTATTACCTTTGAGTTTAAAGGTTCTTCGACATAAGGAGAGAGATACACATTGTTTCTCTTCTGGCTTTTTCATCTGCCCCCCCCCATCTCGTGCGGCGCCCGTAGCGCGCAAATTCGTCTGGCCTCTGCGAGCCCCGAAAGTCAACCGTCTTCTTCCGAGCCAGGAACTCAACACAACTGACTTTTTCGAAATCCTTCGCGCGCTTCAGTTGCATGACGTCATCCGCACTCTGTAGCCCCGTTTCCCATCTGGGCTATTGTGACGTCTCTGAGTGACACGTCCGTTCCGCCCGCGCGCATGAACACCTGCGTTAATGTTGCACCTAAATAACCCATGCACTGAGCCGAAAGGTTCTCAGCCTAACTAAACCCAAAGACATAAAACGAAATCCCTCGGCCATTATATTCCATTTATTCCTCGTCGATTTGCTGTATGCATCCATAACAATTTGTATATGTAGCAATTAAAGCGTTATTTTTGTTGTTGTTGTTGACAGGTGTTTTAATTACACCTGGCTAATAATTTGGAACAGTTATAATTTAAGTAAATTACGTATATGATAGTAGTTTTTATGTATATTTTGAAAAACCTTATAATTTATACACGGTATGTGTATATAACTATTACCATAATTCTGTCATAATTTCATTAAATTCCAAGTTGGAGTTTTTGGATAAAATAGAAAATGTTCACCTTCTTAATAATTCGTTGCGAATTGTATATCTCTAAGTTAGAATAGTATAATCATAGAATCAATTGTGCTTCATGACTGTCAGTTCCTTGCCCCAATACTATCATTGGATGCGAAACTTATTCATCAATCCAACTTTTATCATCTAGCCTAAAACTTATTTATAATATGATTGGAGACCTTATTAATCCATATTTACCCAACCCCTTTGCTCGGGCAGGATATGACACAAGGTCAATTTTTAAGCGGAGTTTAACAGGTTTGAATTCAGAGTTTTCCTTCTCCTAGACAAGTTGCCTTACCAAGGCTGAAGAACCCAGTCTGCCCTATAGATGGAGGGAAAATAATTGGATCCATACCTTTCCCAAGGATATTAGTGCTATGTGAAGTGCAAACAGCCTCGTCCAGGGTTTGAACTCGTGTCGCCGTGTCCATTTCCTACGACGATAACCATTACACTACAGGCACCTCCGTGGAGACCTTATTTATCAGTTAACATGTGGTTTTCTTTTTTGATACAAGTCTCAATATTCTATCGAGTTTAAATCTACTTTTATAGGATTGGAAACCCTTCTGCATCAAAGAACGTTCGTATCTATTCAGCACCAATCAGCAACGAAATTTATCGACAATAATTATCAGGTTGGAATAAGGGTTGCAAAGATTCTCCTACCAACCCTTCTGCTCATTTGCTCGGACATATTACTATAAACTTTGAAGTTTATAAGAATCTTGATGGGACCAAATTATATTTATCTAATTTCTCTCTTGATTATATTGGGGAGACGTAAGCGGGATTTCAAGCTGTTTCTTTCTGTCTGTTGTTGTAAAATCTATAAAAATCGCCTTTCAAGTGAAAGGAAATGGTCTTTTGATGTTCAGATCAGACATATGAGCGTACAGATTTATGCAGTTTAATTGTTCGTTTTGACAAGATTCGCTTGATTTCTCGAATCTAAGACAGGATAAATAACAGACTGGTAAATCAAAAGGAGGTATCGCATAGATTCATTTTAGAATTCACTAAAAACAGACCCCTAACGATTTGCTAGGCGTACTATAGAGTTGCTTTTAGTATCTGTGAGAAGCATGTTTTTTTTAAATATACAGCATTATAATTCTTTTTTCTTAAATGTTTTAGTACGCGTTTCGTTTTACTAAAATTGTCGTAAGCCTATTTAAAGATGCCACTGATGGAAACACCTGAAAATTTATTCCGTATTACACATAAGCCTGTCATCCAGTCGATAGGGTCTAGAATACACCAACTGCATTCTCTGTAGAGGGGTAAGACCTCTACAAAAAGCGATGTCCTGGGTTTAGTGTCATATACAGGACACTCGTCTTCCCCATCTGCAGAGATACTGTCGGTGTATTCTATAGACCCAGCTGATTGGACAGGAACTGAAGATATGAGGAAGAATTGAGTTTATCCAGACCGCAGCCTTGTTAATTAATATAAGCTAGAATTCTTAGAAAATTCGTGGAAACCTGAGGAGACTTGCGGTCGAACAGGCTCCAGTCAAAAACCCGCAGTTAAAACTTGTGTATGAAGTTGCATATAGTGAAAATAATAATAAACGTTTACACTGTCAATTTCATTACTTAATTGATTGACTTTGTTATTTTAAATTCTGTCTGAGCATTAAAAAGTCTGCATCGACAATGAAACCTGCGTAATTTTGTATCTTTCTTTTTTCAACCTTTATTTCATCCAATTGGATAATGGATACAGCTCTGGTTTTAGATACAGAAGAATATAATAAAGACAAGAAAGAAATATTCCAGTAAATACAAATAACAGCAAAAGGCACATTTTTCACTGATTTGCTGATAAAATTTATATTAACTAACCCGGAAAATTTCTCTACAAACATGGACATAAAAAAAGTGAATCATAAAGAAAAAAGAAAGATAGATGAACTTCAATGAAAAAAGTGATTTTTTTTTTTGCATTTGTAATAAAGTTGATTGTGTACCGTAGAGAATAAAAGCGTAAAAGTGTTTTAGATACGTTTGCACATTTGTAAATAACATAATGTACTCGAAATATATTAATGCATATCGAGGGTAGGGAAAAAGTAATATGGAAGCCAATAATGAACAAAATAGAAAGTAAGCATTATATCGAAAAAAAAAAAAAAATGAAGAGAAGAGAAGTGACTTGTCAAAGTTAACAATATCATATTGAACCGTCCGATGAATCATCATCAATCCATATATGAAAATAATATAAAAAAAGCAATTAAAAAAATAATATAAGAATAGAGAATCTTTATGACTGTATTAGTTCATACACTGACCATGAGTTCAAATGCACTTAACAAAACATCTTTATTAATTTTTAGCTCGTAGCAACATCTCACCATTCGCAGTTTTTGGTTTGGTTTTGAATTGGCTTGGTTTGGTTTTGGATTGGTTTGGTTTGGTTTTGGATTTTTTATGGCAAATAAACTATCGTAGGTTATTTAATGTTGAATCCATTTTTATACGTATAAACAATTCTAGTTGTCTAAATTTCTGAGACGAAGCTTGTTGATTTTTATCATTAAGGGTTTTCGGGCTATTGTTTTCATCTTTATTGTTATTTCCACAACGTTTCGGCCGATATGTCCTCTGGCCTTCTTCAGGTGTTTGTTGTCTAAATTTCTGAGACGAAGCTTGTTGATTTTTATCATTAAGGGTTTTCGGGCTATTTTCTTCATCTTTATTGTTATTTCCACAACGTTTCGGCCGATATGTCCTCTGGCCTTCTTCAGGTGTTTGTCGAACTCGGAAACCTTCACGGAACTGTCCAGCAGGTTCAATCCTCACTACAGGTGAGTGACAATACAGGAGTATTTAACACTTGTACCCAGTTATGGCTAACGGAATCAGAACAGGCAAACCCCGTGGATTCAATAAAGGACGTAGTTCGAAGTTCCTACCTTCCTTGAATCTCTTATACCACTCACAAACTGATGCTCGATTCATGCAAGATGCTCCAAAAGCAGTCTGAAGCATCCAGTGGCAATTTTTCAAATTTTAAAACAGAATTCTATTGCATATCGTTCTTCTAAAGTGTCAGATTGCATTTTTGAAATTAACCAGCTGTGACAATCAGTCTTTAGTTGGGTGTATTCCAATTGCTGCTGTATCTGTTCATTTGAACAGGAAATCATATAAATTGGTCGGTCATCTCATAAGATGTATCGAAATAACTTACTGAATTTTCAAGAGTCTCCACCAGTTTTAAATGCCCATACGAAAAAAGTCTGGAAACTTATCATATGCACCTCGTACCAAATCAGAAACCATCCTTGATAATGAGAGGCATACAATTCTCTGTGACTTTTAGATACAAACGGATAACTTAACCCCAGATAGAAAACCAGACCCAGAATTGATTAACAAGAAAAAAAAAAGAACTTGTAATCTTGTAGATTTTGCAGCTCCGGCGTAACACAGATTGAATATAAAAGAAAACGAAAACAGACAAATATGTTACCAGAGAATTAAAAGAAACCCTGAAACATGAAGATGACTGTGATACCAGTTATACTTGGTATACCTGGAATATCCCCCAAAAGCTTGGAAAAAAGAATGGAGGAAGTGGAAATGAGAGGATAAATCGAGACCATCCACATCACAGCATTAAGATCCGTTTGAATAGATAGAAGTGTTCTGGAGACCTGAGAAGACTTGACTTGTTACTCAAACTCCAGTGAAAGAACCTTAGCTCAGCCTATTGTGAAAAACTCCTAAAGAGTGAAAAAATGACAATATATATATAAGAAGATTAACAACATTGATTTGACAAATAGGAATATTTCGCCTATGTTGAATGCAAATAAAAGCGATTGAAATAAAAGCGATATAAAATATACGGATGGCGTTGCATATTCACTTATTGAATGCTATCAAAAAAAAAAATTCATTCTATAAATGCATATGTTACGCCATCGGTACATTATATATATATATATATATATATAGGTAGGTAGGTAGGTAGGTCTACGAAGAGATTAATATTTTTTGAATTGATTTATTTTATTCTTCACTCTTGTTTGCCGTTTCAAACTGCGAACAAGAGTGAGTTCAAATCTCATTGAGTACCCTATTAACAAGGCCTTGTGCACATATGTTCTCTGACGAAAGCAACAAGCTGGAAACATACACTTATATAACACGTATGTAAGAACAAAAAAATAAATTAAAAAATACAAATCTCTTCATGGACCTACCTATTTTAAAATATATTTTTATTCTTTCTTTGAACCTATAACAAAAGTATATATATATATATATATATATATATATATATATATATATATATATATATATATATATATATATATATATACAGAGCAAAAGAGGAGATTTAGAATATGCCTGCGGCATCCCAACAGAGCGGTAAAAACCTCCAGAACTGATGGTGAGGTTTTAGTTCTAGAGTTTTAGGGACTGTAGAGTACTCCTTCATTGCCATTACTACCAGGTCAACTCTGACCTGGAATGGTAGTACCTGTTAGGATCCTATCTATGGCATTAAAATAACTGTTTAACCTCTAACTATCTCCAAATAAATGGTTAACGTGAAATAGTATTGTTAGTATTAAAAAAATTAACTGTAAGGAAATAAAACTATTTATGTTAGATTCCTAAACTTGAAACCATGTAATTGTGTTCAAAGAAGAGAGTTTTGGGTTATTTAAAATGTTACCTACAAACTATTTTTCGACAAATTATACACACACGTGCGCGCACACACACACACACATACACACACACACACACACACACACATATATATATATATATATATATATATGTACGTATGTAAATGTATATGTTTGCTGGTTGTTTTATTTTATGGCATATCAAGCCTTGACAGCTCATTTAACACCGAATTAAGTCATTTTGCTTAGTTTGGATTTATGGCATATCAACCATTGCAGGTTATTTAATTCCAAATCTATTTTTATACATATAAACAGAATTTAATTTAAAAGAATTTAACATAAAAGAATTTAGTTTAACATAAGTAAGCAGTTTAAATGTCAAAAACAGTTCGATTTCAAACAATTCAGTTTAGCATAAGCACATAGTTTAGTTCTTCTTGACCCATAGATAGGACCCTATCTGGTGCTACCAGTCCAGGTCAGAGTGGACCGGGGAGTGATGGCAATAAAAAAAGTGATCTCCATTCTTCAAAGCTCTAGCGTTACTGGATCCTCACCATCAAATTGTTTAGTGTCATATACCAGGACACTCGTTGAGAGCGAGTCTCACCCCTGCAGAGAAGCAGTCCGTTTATTCTGCAGCCCCAACTGACTGGCCCAGTAAATGTATAGACCGGAATTGATATTGATTAATATTTAAGGGTTGATATGCCATAAAAATTGACCCACCAGCAACACAACAAAAGTAAGAAGATGAATAAAAATATTTGCCTCATTTTTTAGTGGATCTCAACAAGGTTTGACCTTAGATCATAATCAGGAAATGACATTTTTTTTTCAAACTTTAATTTAAAAAAAAAAAGAGTAATGATATAGTAAAAAATGCCGGTGTCATAGCATATCTATTTGTTTAATGCAAGTAGAAAAAAAACTTCTATTCAGGAAATGGGTATGCTATACCACCAGCACATTTCATTTTGTTAACTGCCTGATGATTGTTGTTTTGTAAAAACTCCATGAAACCCAGGGGTCGCAGTCTAAGTTCCATGGCATTAAATATATAAATCTATCATATATTTATTTATTGTTATTACATAATAGCTCAATCCTACATATTGAGCCTCTCCATATAATATTGCACTTGGTTCGCCACAAACTCACAAAGTGATTTAGTGACAACCAACAGTGGTATATATATATATATATATATATATATATATATATATATATATATGAAAGCAAATATGGATTAAACTCCGACAGTGTGAAGGTAGCAGAAAAACATAATCCAAATAGGTGAATTTATTGTGATGTAAAGTCGGCGTTAACGTTTCGGTTTCAATAACCATCATCAGGACTTGGATATCAATATAGTTCACATAGCGATGGATGATTGCTGATCGTATTATTTGAATTATGTTTTTCTGCTACCTGCATACTGTCGGATTTTAATCCATATTTACTTTCTTACTGTCCTTTCGGAAAAACAAATACTAAATACAATCTTATGCAACATTTAACATTATTGATTCCAAATGATCTATATATATATATATATATATATATATATGAAAAGTTACTTGTCGTTGTGTATTTCTCAATAAACGGGAGGTTTTGTCTCGTTTCTTTGGGAAATTTTAAAATATTTTTCCACGTGCCAGACAAGTTCTTATGACTTTTGAATTATGAACGCTATGTGCAGGTTTATGAATCTTTTTGTTGTATATTTCTCATTTGCTCCAATCATCTCAGCAAGCATCCATCGCTATGTGAACTATTTTGATATCCAAGTCCTGATGATGGTTACTGAAACCGAAACGTTAACGTCGACTTTACGTCATAATAAATTCACCTATTTGGATTATGTTTTTCTGCTACCTTTATTCATATATATATATATATATATATATGTGTGTGTGATAAGACGAAAAGTTATTAGAACAGGAAAATTTAATCTCTACCATCTATTTTTTCGTGGGTTTCAGGTAATTGTGGACAAAAGTTCTCAAAAAAGTTTTGAAAAGATTTAATATGTTTTCTGTGGGGTGACGAAAAATTAACCTGAGGTGAAGCATATTCATTAATTGAATGGAAATAATTTGCTGTTATTAGAATATCTCCAAATAGTCTTTGTATGATTTCTGCTATCATAGACACCTGACACTGAGCTCTCCATTTATATTTAATAATTCTGTACACATTATTATTCACATCAACATTCTTAAACTAATATGTAAAGACGATGTATGATAAAAAATGAATTATGTTCTGGTTATGATGAAAAAAATTACGAAAAAGTGAATATAATTTAGACAATAGAATCAAGTTCGTTTAAGGTATATCTTACGAAGACAGAAAGTTCAGCTATAAAAAGTATTTTTCTTCTAATCTTTTATTAGTTTATTTACTGCTAAATAAAAATGTTTTGCATCCTATCTGTTATTAGTTTATTTACTTCTAAATAAAAAAGTGCTTTGGGTCTTATCTGTTTGTAGTCTATTTACTTCTAAATAAAAAAAGTGTTTTGCGACTTATCTGTTAGTAGTTTATTTACTTCTAAATAAAAAAAGTGTTTTGCGTCTTATTTGTTATTAGTCTATTTACTGCTAAACAAAAAAAATTGTATCCTATCTGTTATTAGTTTATTTACCACTAAATAAAAAAGTGTTTAGTGTCTTATTTGTTATTAGTTTATTTACTTCTAAATAAAAAAATTGTTTTGCGTCTTATCTGTTATTAGTTTATTTACAGCTAAACAAAAAATGTTTTGCATCTTATCTGTTATTAGTTTATTCACAGCAAAACAAAATATGTTTTGCATCTTTTTTTTATTATTTTATTAACTGCAAAATAAAAAAAAATGTTTTGCATCCTATCTGTTATTAGTTTATTTACTGCTAAATAAAAAAAATCAAGGTGAACATTCCTTAAATTTGCTAATTCCATAATTTTTACCAGTGTTGGAATTGATGAGCGGCGCACGTACACCAAAGATATTTGAAAAATCATTTTTAAATTAAAGTACACTCAATAATAATAGATAACCCTTTTTTGGTACATTGTTATTTTGCATAATCTCATCGTTCGCGAAAAACTTTCCGATCAAAAAGGTGTCGCGATAACGTTAGCCGATGAATGAAGCGTGTTGATACGATTTTCTAAACTCTCCTCTTTTTCTGATACTAACAGATTACCTTCTAAACTTCACAGATAAATTCATTCTGTTTGTAAAGCTACGTCACCGACACGGCACCCTCTTGTATTTCAACGGGTGTTACATAACGAAAAATACTAGACGAACCCGTTGTTTCTTTAGATACGAAAAATTATTTTCTGGCTGCAACATTTCGCAGCAGCTGCCATCGAAACTAAAGACAATGATAAATTAGAAAAATTACTGGTGTCACATAGAAACGCAATAAGGTTCATTGGTGGAAATAAAATACCGACATCGCTTTTTTTCCCCGACCACGGCCTTACGCTCAAGAGGGCCCATCAGAAATGCCCGGACCAATTCATTGACTCTGAACTTTGGACTGAACTAACTTACAAAAACTTCCTTGCTTAGATAATATGTTAATCATCTCATCCTCTAATCATGATAAGAACACGTGCCATTACTATTAGTGTTACGTCATCTTATTTTAAATTAGCTGACATGTTTGTTCACTTTTTGAATCCTGTTTCTCCGTGGATTTCTAAAGAAAACTTTTGTTATGAAAGACTGACTGCCGTTCTATGGTCCCATGACGCACCATTTGACCTTCACATGCAACTTCCACTTCTACTTAAAGATTTTAGCTTACTATAAATCACTACAACAAATACAATAATCTACTAATAGAATGAATTAGCATCTTTAATTAATTTACTTGTTAATGATAGTCTACTAGCAAAACATTTCAATCTTTTTTTTCAAAAGAATCCTCTTTTTCTAATAATAACCAACGTGCGAGAATGGCATCTATCTATCTATCTATCTATCTATCTATCTATCTATCTTATTTTTATAGTTTTTTTGCATTAGCTAACGCTGATGGTCTTCCACTGGAGTTTGAGCGACAGAAAGTCTCCTCAAGTCTTCAGGACTCTTCTCAGTATTCTGGCAGTTCTCCATAATACTGTAGTTTGGATGGTCTCCACTCGTCCGCCAACTTCCAAGTCCTCCAGTCCCTTTAGTAGTCCTTTAGTTACTGTACCAAAAGCACAAATTACAATTGATATAATTGTCACCTGCATGTTCCACAGTTTTTTCTATTCTCTAGCAAGGTCGAGGTACTTATCCTTCTTTTCACATTCTTTCAGTTTTATTCTGTGGTCACCCGGGACAGCAAAGGCCGCAATTTTGCAATCTCTTTTTTTTTTTTATTATTATTAGGTCTGGTCTTTTAGTCGAGATTCGGTGGTCATTATTATTATTATTATTATTACTTTACAAATTCATTGCAAAGGGTTTGGGGTTAATACTTACGACTGAGTTGTATGTTCAGTTCGGTAACACACCCTGAAACTATTATCGCTATATATTATCAATAATAGAATATCTATTATACTTGTTTACAAATTTGAAGGCTCATCTTTTCATATTCTAACTTCCATGGAAATATATCTATTCTGTTTGATTTTATGATTTGAATTTTCGGTGAATTTTACAAAAAAAGTTTTCATTCGACATTAGATAATCTATTTCTGCTTTTTGGAAAGATTATTTCCCATCCGCCAATAGCTTTTGAACAGAGCAACAAAATACCGAAAAACAAACTAATTTTCTCTTTAAGGGAATAAATGGTTCTTATTATCCCGTTGAATTACGACCCCATTACAAAAAAAAAAAAATACTTTGACGTTTCCCTTTTGGGTATATTTAGTATAAGTTCCTTTGCGTGTTCTACTGTACTCTAACGGCCATTGATATGATTGGCTGATAATCACCAAACGATATTATTGGCTAATAATCACCAAACGATGTTATTGGTTGATAATCGACACATTGCCATTTATTTCTTTTCTCCTCTTCTTCTTACATAAATAGGAACGATCTGTAAATGAAAATTGGCGCGTAAATAGCATGCCAAAAGAAGCGAAGAATTACGCAACGTGACTGTTTATTTTCTATGATGGAAAACGAAATCATTATGTCTTAATACGATGAAAAAAATAACGATGTTCAATAAGCATGTTTCGCCCACATCAAAGGGGATTTTATAAACGCATAAAGCGAATCAGATTATTAAAACATGACAAGCAAAACAAAGAATTCGGATTATAATTATTTCCTTTAGTAAAAATACGAATAGAAAACATTTGTCTATTGATAAATGTAAATGGTTTCTCTTTCCGTTTCGTCTGGTGCACTTTCTATCCAACCTCTCAAGTACGACAATGATTCGATCAGTGACCAAGACTCTGCGAATTCAACAGTCATTTAAGTTTCTGATTATTCATATCTTTCACTGTTTATTAGAATGCAGTTAAAGAACGTTGATACATTTATTGATATTTATTGCACGTCAAACCGGCTAGGGTTATTTTCTATCAATAGTTTAGGGAATCGCGTTAATTGTACGTTCATACTGACATTTTGTGCGAAGTGGGTCCCTAGGAATGTTTTCTTCATCGTCTAATGAAATACGATTAAAGATAAACATATCTATGGGACCCACAGTTGGGAACCTAACAGGTACAATAATTTCAGGTCAGAGTGGGCATTAAAATAATGGCCTTTAAACAGTTATCCACACTCCCCAGATCTCCTTAAATGAAGCCTCACTATCAGATGTAGTCTATTGTCATATCCCAGATGCTTCATTTTAAGGGGCATTACCCTTGACCAGGTGACAGATTCATCATATTCTAAGGCTTTTAGAGTCGGTTATTTAAAGAGCCTTGATCTAATGTCATTTTTGACTGGAAAGCATTTTTATCGTTTTTTTTTCTTTGCGTAATATCTGAGCAGAGTCCCTACGAGTGAAGGAAGTAAATGACCTGGGAGTTATGACAATGAAAAAGTACTCTATACTCCCCAAAACTCCTGATGTGAAGCCTTTACTACCGGATGTAATTTAAAGTCATGCCAACGCACCTCTCTACAGAGGATATAGATAGCGTATTCTACGCCCCACTGACAAAGGGTCTTCATGCAAATTGTATCACATCTCGTTGAATAGTACGCCAGGGGAAAATTATCGAATTAGTACACTTAGAGAATGTTCACCTTGGTTGTTATTCAATGATGAATAAACTGATAGGAGTTTTTAAATTGAATTGCTGAACATTCTGGCTTCCTAAAATATTCCTAAATCAAATTAGATTAAATAAGTTAAAATAATGGTATACCTAGTTTCCGTCCCATGTACAGGAAAATATTATGGGATTATCCAATTCCAAGAAAACAAGAAAACTATCTCCGAATTTGTTAATTCCATAATTTTAATTGGGTGTAGTATATTTAGGGTACAAAGAATTGGGCTAACTAATGAGATAAGATGAAAATAACGTAATCTAAATGATAAAATCAAGCACACACATGTGTGCATGTGCATGTGTGTATATATGTGTGTATGTGTGTATTTGTTGATGACAGTTGTGGATTTTAAACTAAAACTATGGGCTTCGATATCTGTTGGGATAAGTTTGACAGTCACCAAACACCACACACACACACACACACACACATATATATATATATATCATATTACATGGTACTGTTTGTGACCCGGGTTTTATGAAAATGCTTGAAACCCAGTGTCACAGACACTGTAATAGAATTTAATGTAATATAATATATGAATGTATAAATATATTTCTATATGTAAAAGTTCTATCTTTGATATTGAACACTATTTAACAATACTATAACATCTGGTCCTTCATTAACTCACCAAAGACACGCGGGACACTGCTGGAGAAGCAAGGACGAGCTCATAAGTGATGTACTCCTATGGACCCCCGCATATGGCCGTGCAAAAGCCGGACGAACAGCTCGAACTTACATACAGCAACTATATGAGAACACAGGATGTAACCCTGAAGACCTGCCGGAGGCGATGAGTGATAGGGAGAAGTGGCGAGAGAGGGTCAGGGATATCCGTGCTGGCGGCACGACATGATGATGATGATGATGTATATATATATATATATATATATATATATATCATCATCATCATCTCGCGCTGGTAGCACGGATATCCCTGACCCTCTCTCGTCACTCCTCCCTATCGTTCATCGCCCTAGGTAGGTCTTCAGGACAACAGCCTGTATCCTCACATAGCTGCTGAATGTACGTTCGAGCTGGTCGTCCTGCTTTTGCGCGGCCATGTGTGGGGATCCATAAGAATACATCTCTTATGAGTTCATCTCTGCTTCTCCAGCAGTGTCCTGCATGTCTGGTTCGTCTAACTTGAATAGTTTTCGTGATAGGGGGCAGGTGGCCGTACAGTTGGTGTCTTGTGGGGTGCTGCTGCCAGGACTTGTTCAGGATTGCACGCAGCATTCTTGTGTAATTGCCATCCAGTTTCTTCTCCAGCCGTTTTGTTAGCGTCCATGTAGTGCATCCATATAGCAGTATCGATGTGACCGCTGCCTGGAAGAAGCTGCGTTTCATTTTATCGGTTAGGTCTGATTTCCATATAATCGATAGCCTATTGATAGCTGTCCATGCTTTCGTTAGCCTCGTTTCGATGTCCTTTTCGGTTGATTCGACGCTGCTTCTTAGGTACGTGAATTTGTCTACTAGTTTAAGTGGGATTCCTTCTAGAGTGGAGATGTCCCCCGTTTGGTTATAGCACATATATTCCGTTTTGTGTGCATTAACATAGAGGCCTATGCTTGCTGCTGCTCGTTCCAGACTATGCAGAAGAGTTTCGGCTTGGTCAGGTGTATTTGCCAGTATGAATGCAGTTAGTAGCAGTAACAAAAAATCATACACTATATATATATATATATAATGAATTAGTCCAGAAATAAATTTGAATGGGATACTTTAGTTTGTATTCCATATAAATATGTTCAATGAATGTTTCTGAATTTATGTTCTTCTTCAAGAGATTAATAAAGCTGTCTTTTTTTCTGGCTTTTATAGAGAAGACTATTTTGATTGGTTTGAGAGTTTTTAATTCCAGGATTTGGGTCTGTGAATGTCATGTTGGAGTTGATTGCCTATATATATATGTCTAAAGTAACTTTGAAAAGATTAAATTTGTTGATCCTGATGAACATTATAACATAAACGATGATAAAGAAAACGCTACCCTGTTTCTTTCTTCGTTTAAGAGAGCTATAATCAAGGTAATTCCGCTATTAAGAAAAGGGAGGCAACATCGTGTTGGGTATGGAAAAAGTAATATAGAACATAGAAAAAGAAGGGAGATTAGATAAAAACTATAAAAAGTCTTAGCAAACATTCCCTCTGTTTACTAAGGTAAGGGTGTCTAGACCTAATCGTTTTTAGAACTTTTACATAAAATGGCGAGTGGGCCTGGCTTAGAACGGAAAACAAGTAGTTTCTATCTAATCCCCACCCTTTTTAACTCATTCTCTATTACGTTTCTCGACTCCCAATATATAGTTGGCTTTTTTTAATCATAGATTTACCTCGGTTATTGCTCTGACAAGTGAGGTACGAAACTGCTTTGCTAGCCTTTTCTGTTTCTTCGTTTCCGTTTTAATTTTCATCACGATCAATAAATTTGATTTTTTTAAAGGTATTGTAAAATTCCGTACCACAAATAAAAACTTCTGATGATATATATATATATATATATATATATATTGCTTGCCCAGTCAGCTGGGGCTGTAGAATACACTGACTGCACATCTGCAGAGGGGTAAGACCACCCACCCAGATGAGTGTCCTAGTTATGACACTAAACAATCTGAAGGAGAGGTTCCCGTGATACTGGGTTTTTGGGGAATGCGGAGCAACTATTCATTGCCATTGCTCCCAGGTCCACACGTGCCCGGCGTGGTATCACCTGACAGGGCCCTATCTATGGGTTAAATAAAAATAACGGCATACTTATACTAAACTGAATTGTTTGATTAAACTGAATAGCTTGAAATAGAAATGTTTTTGACAATTAAACCGTACTTACATTTAAACTGCGTGCTAATGCTAAACTGAATTATTTGAAATTGAACTGTTTTTTGACATTGAAACTGTACTTACACTAAACTGAATTGTTGTATATAACAGCTTGAATAAACTGAATAGTTTGAAATAGAAATTTTTTTGACAAACTGTGTACTCATTCTAAAATGAATTGTTTGAAATAGAACTAATTATATACATAAAAATGGATTTGGCATTAAATAACCTACAAAGGTTGATATGCCGTAAAACCAAACCAAACCAAACCAAAATATATTGCTACCCCCCCCCAAAAAAAACATCTCCAAGCAACAAATTGCTACCCCCCCAAAAAACACCCCCAAGCAATAAATTGGTACCCCAAAAAAACACCTCCAAGCAACAAATTGGTACCCAAAAAAAACACCTCCAAGCAAAAAATTGCTACCCAAAAAAAACACCTCCAAGCAACAAATTGGTACCCCAAAAAAACACCTCCAAGCAATAAATTGGTACCCCAAAAAAAAACCTCCAAGCAAAAATTTGCTACCCCAAAAAAACACCTCCAAGCAAAAAATTGTTACCCAAAAAAAACACCTCCAAGCAAAAAATTGCAACCCCAAATAAACACCTCCAAGCAAAAAATTGCTACCCAAAAAAAACACCTCCAAGCAACAAATTGCTACCCAAAAAAAACACCTCCAAGCAAAAAATTGCTACCCAAAAAAAAAACACCTCCAAGCAAAAAATTGGTACCCCAAAAAAACACCTCCAAGCAACAAATTGGTACCCCAAAAAAACACCCCCAAGCAACAAATTGCTACCCAAAAAAACACCCCCAAGCAATAAATTGGTACCCCAAAAAAACACCTCCAAGCAACAAATTGGTACCCCAAAAAAACACCTCCAAGCAAAAAATTGCTACCCCAAAAAAAAAACCTCCAACTAAATATTTGCTACCCCAAAAAACACCTCCAAGCAAAAAATTGCTACACAAAAAAAACACCTCCAAGCAAAAAATTGCTACCCCAAAAAAACACCTCCAAGCAAAAAATTGCTACCCAAAAAAAAACACCTCCAAGCAACAAATTGCTACCCAAAAAAACACCTCCAAGCAAAAAATTGCTACCCAAAAAAAAAAACACCTCCAAGCAAAAAATTGGTACCCAAAAAAACACCTCCAAGCAACAAATTGGTACCCCAAAAAAACACCTCCAAGCAACAAATTGCTACCCAAAAAAAACCACCTCCAAGCAACAAATTGCTACCCAAAAAAAACACCTCCAAGCAACAAATTGCTAATGAAATTTATGTCTGAAGGAAAAGATAAAATTGTAATGTGCATCGATCCTTTTAACCTATTGAATCACTGATGTGATTTTATTATCAGATGTAAGCAGAGAAATAAACTTAGAATGGTTTAGAAAAATAATGGAATAAATAATAAATAAATAACCGTTACTAGTTAAATTGATAAATGAATTAAAATTTAAATTAATATTTGGTTATGTTAGTTCTGATATTGTAATGTAAATTACTTATATATTTTTGTAAAATATATACATACATACGTGCCTACATTGATGTGTCGAATCTGTGTCGAATCTGGTTGTGATTTATAAAACAGTTATTCTTATCCATTTTTAGTCGATGTGAAGAAGTCCTCTAACTTTTTAGAGCTTTGATTAATATGAATGTTTTTAAACAGGAAGGAAATAAATTCATTATCTTAATGTGACTGATTGTTGTATTTTCTTTATTTAGAAAAAAAATGTTCTAAAAAGAAGAAAACGGAAAGAAAAATTCATATAAATAGACGGGTACATTCATTAATAATATTAGTTCACCGACACGATTCGAACATATGGATGAAATTATCTAAAATATGAAATTATGATAATTTCAGGCGGAAGGTATTTTAAGTCATCCTCAGAATGGGAATCATCCATTTGAAATAATGGTTAAAACGATACAGAAAAATAATCGACAAAATTACGTCATGAAACGTAATTAAAAAAAAGAAAAAGTTAAGGAGAAATATAGCGTCTAATAAAAGTCGGTTTGTCTTGGTAGAGAACGAAAGAAAGAAGAAATTAGGGGAAGAGGGAAAAAGAAGAAAGAAGAAAGAAAAAAAGAAGGGAAAAGAAATAGCAAGAAGAAAACGAGAAATATTGTGGAATGATAGAGTCAGTGTATCTTGTTGGAAGTTGGATAGAAGTATTTCTTTAATTATCATTATTTGTGTAAGTTGAAATCTAAAAAAACATCAACCTGAAATTTTCCTAATTTCATGTCTTAGATAATTTCATTCATATGGTCGAAACGCGTCGGTGGACTTTAACTAAAATTATTAATAGATTTTTACGTATATTCTTGATAAATTTTCTCATCCATTTATAAGTATTTTTCTTTTCCGTTTTTTTTCTTTTTACAGCATATCTGTCAGATTAAATTTCATATCTTACTCAAATATAATTTTGACGTTACAAATTGGACGCTGTCCAAATTGTAGACCTAGTGGGAATATACATTTTAGACACCCTAGGTAGATTTTTGAATTTGAAGACCGTTGGAATTTATAGAGATGACAAATTAATGTCTATCCCTAATAGCAATGAACCCTTAACATCAAAAATAGAAAAGAAGATGAATAGGGCATTTAAATATATGGGGTTAAAGATAGAGTTTAGTTCTAACTTGAAAATAGTAAATTTTTTAGATGTAACTCTCAATTTAAGTAATTATTCGTATAAACCATTTACTAAGTCTAATGCTCTACCAACATAGATTAATGTTTTCCTAACCCCCCTCCCCATGCATACATACTTAAACAAAATCCTAATGCGATTAATATTAGAATAGATAGATTATCATCTTCAAAAAATTATTTAACAATCCTAAGGAATTTTACAATGAAGCTTTATATAGTAGCAGGTATAAAAATGAACTTAAATATTTGAAAACCAATAAATATCACATAAATAGGGGCAATAATATAGAAAACAATGGTCACAAAAATAGGGGAAATAATAAGGGGAACTGATAATAATATAAATATGGATGATAAAATAAGAAAAATATTAATAAAAATAGACACAGAAATATTATCTGATTTAAACCTCGTTTTTGCAAACCCTCTGATATCACTCTAGGCAAATATTTTCTAAGTTTGATAAGCAAAAATTTTAAAGACGATAAACCTCTTAGAAAAATAATTAATAAGAATAATGCAATAATGTAAAATTTATTTATTCTTGTACTAACAATATATCTAAAATAATTGACACTCGCAACAAGAAATTTATAAATAAACTGGACTGGAATAACAATGACGACTTAAAACATTCATGTAATTGTAAAATGAAAATAAAAATGAATGCTCACTAGGAAATAAATGTAACCGTAATATTATTTTATATCAAGCCAATATTTCAGCTAGAGAGAATGATAATGATAAGGCATACGTTGGTATGACAAGATTAAACTGGATATTTATATATCACAACCACCTACAGTCATTTAGAAATCCAACTTTAAGAAATTAGACTACCCTAGCTAGGTATTAAAAAAAGTTGATGACCTTAGTCGAGGGTGACCCGAAGTCATCTTTTTGAATAGCTACCACACCAAGGTGTAGGAGAGGATGCTACTCCATTCCCTGGATTGCTCCACTTTACCCTTGATCATTACCTTATGATGCTGGTCTCCCTGACCATTGGTTAATTCTACTCATTAGGTCAATGGCCTGGTTACTGGGATCTAATAGGACTAGGATTAACACGTGTTATAAATTGGAAAATAATTAAAAGATCCTCTTCGACAAACAGTTTCCATTGTAAGTGTAATTTATGCTTAGACAAGAAAATATATGTATATTAAAGTATCTAAATGGATATCTGTTTAATTCCAGAAAAGAAATGATTTCGGCATGTAGACAGAGAACAAAATTCATTGTATGATTAAACTTGATATATTGTGATTTATATCTTTTTAATTCAATATATTGATATATTAGTCCATAGTTTTTACAAAATAGACTAATTAGTTAATTAATTAATTTAATATTTTTCTAATAAAGAATACAATTGAATCTAATAGATAAAATATAAACATATGTTTTTATAAGATAATAAAATAAAAAGAAATAACTACACCGATTTTTTATTACACCGTTTTTTGCTACAGGTAAATACAAATTTAAGAATCGAATACTTTATTTATATTATGAATTATTAGTTGAATAAATAGAATAACTATCACATATTAATTTTTTTCTTATTACGATTACTTAACGTTCGATATGAGAATTACATATTAATTAATTGTTTATTACGACTGATTTAATATTCAATATATTAATTTCTTTTGATATAAATAACATGAATTTTTACAATAATTTTAATAGTTAGAATTAATTTTTATAAATTAAAATCAGCATTAAATTATTATTTCCTGATACCACGAATCATGTTATATTGGTAATACATAATAGTCTCAATGAAAGTAGAATGCAAATTTTATCTATATATTTAAATAAGACGCGTACCACTATTTACTTTCTCCAGGATGAGATTTTTTAATTTTGAGTAGTATTCAAATTAGGGTTGAAGTTGTTTTTTTTTATTGAATAATAATAGATATAATATCTTCATCGTTAAAATATTTTTTTTATTAAAAAATATAGTAAAATAAGTTAAAAAATTATTTCAAATTTAAAAAAATAAAAGTAAGAAATTTTTTTCTGATCCCATTCTTGCCGGAAGTAATATAAGAACACCGAAATAAAAAAATTGATTATACATCGGATGATGGTTTTAGCAACCTGAAATAAATTCATAATGACACCTAGGAAGGGAATTTTTTCTTTTTCTTTTTGCATAAAAGTATATATATATATATATATATACTTTTATAATAATATTATATATACTTTTACAATATATATGCTCTCTAGCGAAGGAAGTAATGGTTGCCACTAGCGTAAAGCAAGGCTCTTCAAATGAATTGAGCTCTCAGTAGCCGTTAAACGGATATATGTAAACAAAAAAAATGTGATACATAGGCATTTAAATTTCCTCCGCTTGCCCTGGTTTCTTCTTGGCTGAGTGGTAGAATCTTTGATTGGTGTTTGAGTCAGCCGGGTTTCGATCCCAGCTTCGGGAATCTAGCGTGTCTAGCCACACTGAAGAGTAGTGATACAACAAAACAGTCTGTCTGTGGATGACTATACACACACACACGCATATATATATATATATATATATAAAGAAGAAATGACCGCACTGAAAAAGAAAAGTTGACGAACGAGTCACAATACTGACTTCAACGTGAAATAGAAAAGCGAATCTCAAAGCAGCAAATATTGTAAAAGTGTTTCAAACATACAGAGAGTTAATTTAGGGATGCAAATAGAGAACAAAAGTCTATTAATCTGGTTACTCCGAAAACGATCTTCAGGAAAACCTTCGCGGGAATGTAATTTGGAAAGGCGTATACATATTTGAGAAAATACATTAGAAATCAGGGATGGTTAGATAAAACTCATAAATAAACAGTTAACAATTGCGCAGCCATTTAAGGGGATCATTAAATAAGTTTCCTGACATTTTTTTGTATGGGCACTTTTATTGATAGTACACACATGAAATTTTAGTCCCCTTCGAAGTAATTTCCACTCGCTGCAATGCACTTGTACCGTTCCAACAACTTCTGGAAGGCCCCATGGAAGTCCTCTAGTGTGAGCCTATCAATGACCTTCGTCACAGCCTCTTTCATCTCCTCAATAGTCTCATAACGACAGCCTCTGAGCTTAGCGAATAACCAAGAGTCACAGGGAGCAAGGTCTTTAGGGAGAGTGAGGAACTGTCTTGATGCCCATCATGGTCAAATAGACTGGTGCATTGTCCTAGTGGAAACGCCACTGACCCGATTTGAAGAGTGCTGGCCACTTCCGACGGAATCTCTTCCTGAACTCCCTTAAAACCTCAACCTTGTAACCCTAACCCTAACCCTTTGGCCAATCAACTCTGGTGTATTGACTTCCTTACTCCTCCCACACCTCTCATCATCCCTCACAGACTCCCTGCCTTCCTTGAATCTCTTAAGCCACTCAAAAACTGATGCTCGATTCATGCAAGATGGTCGAAAAGCAGTCTGAAGCATTCCATACTTTTCCATACGGCATTTTATTCCAGGTTTAAAACAGAATTTTATTGCATATCGTTCTTCTTAAGTGTCCTCACGTTCAGATTACATTTTTGAAATTCACCAGCTGTGACAATCAGGCTTTAGTAGGGTGTATTCGAATTCCTGCTCATTTGAACGTGAAATCATAAAATTGGTCAGTCATCTCATAAGATGTACAGCAATAACATAGTGAATTTTCAAGTGTCTAAGACAATTTTAAATGCCTGCACAAAAAATGTCTGGAAACATAACGAATGCACCTCGAATCTATGGGTCAAATAGAACTAAACTGTGTACTTATGCTAAACTGAATTGCTTGAAGTAGAACTGTTTTACACTTATAAAACTACGAACTTATGCTAAATTGAATTGTTTGAAAAGGAACACTTTTTGTTTGCTAAAGTGAATCGTTTGAAATTGAACTGTTTTTGACATTGAAACTGTACTTAAATAAAACTGAATTCTTTGAATTAGAACTGTTTGACTAAACTGAATCACTTGAAATATAAATGTTTTTGATAATTAGACTGTGTACTTATGCTGAACTGAATTATTTGAAATAGAACTGTTTATTTGTATAAAATTATTAGGTATCAAATAACATACAAAGTTTGATATGCCGCAAAACCAAAGCAAACAAATAACTGTATGTAAGGAATGAATATGGTAGATTTACTATATAGTATATTTACCGTATTCATTACATACATACCATCATAGATTACAATAACGTATATGTAATATAACATTAACACGACATTGGCAACTAATACAAATTACCATAACACACATATTGCAATATAACACTGACCATATAACCAGCATATGAATGATAGTATTGCACAATACACCACAGTGTATAACAATATACCATGTCTCTTAGCACCATGATATTCCCAGCTAACCTATAATTCCAACGCTTTAAACTCAGCGTCCATTTCGTCGATTATACTTTCATGTCAAATCAAAAATTAATTTTCTTCATAATGCAATGATGATGATAACTTTGTCCCTTAGCTAAAATCATCACTACACCCAATAAAGAATTTTATTTGGCCAAATCCCCAACGGTCACTCGACTTCCGCCACCTTTTACCTTCTACTACACACCCTAAATCTGCCTCACAGCGTATGTATCATCACACACCCACACTAACACTAACAATCACATTTACAACCAGACACAACTATAAGAAAATATAATCCCCCAAGACTTATACGCAATATTAAGGCAAAAAAATATTCTAATTATATCGTTTCGATTTTTTCAATTTCCCCAAAATCTTTCTCTTTCTGCTAGATGATTGTCGTATAATGACGCCATGAAACCAGTGGTCGCAGATAGACATCCATGCTATTAAATATATATGAAAACTAATATATATTTATTCAATATTATATTATATAATAGCTCTATCACAGATATTGAGTACAGACCAAATTATACAGCATTTGGTCTGCTACAAACCTATCAAGTGGGATAGTGACAACCATATACCGTTGCAATATATATATATATATATATATATGTGTGTGTGTGTGTGTGTGTGTTGTTAGGCAGCAGTCTTTCATTCACGCATGTTTGATTAAATAATAAAGACACATTTTGTCTATGTAATTTTATTAAGATCCTTTCAAGTTTCTAGGTAAGTGTCTTGGTTTCAGGTTGGAATTGGTGGATGAATTTATCAAAATTGTCCCGAGCACTTTCGGACGTTTCATAGGCCATCATCAGGGGTTGCTTGCATATATACCACTTTGGGTCAGTGTGGACATGGGTCAGAGTAATGACAATGAAGGAGTACTCCGTATTCCCCAAACCTCCAGGATTGAAGCCTCACCAACAGATGGTTTCAAGGACACTTGCTAAGGGTTCTCGCCTCTCTGTAGAGAGGCAGTTGACGTACTCTATCGCTGTAGTAAACAGATCTTTGGAATTTTGTTGAGTATTTATATATTTAGAAGTTGTAACCATGTTTCTTCAATATTTTGAAAAAAAGTCTCTTCATAATTTATTTTTAACTGCCATGTTGAAGTGCGGATCAAACCATAAAGCATTTCTAGATCTATTTTTCTCCTTTTACCTCAACAGAGTTAGATTTTTTATCGTCAACATTTCCATATATATATATATATATAGAGAGAGAGAGAGGCTTATAAATATCAGGTATGTTCGGATACTAGATGCAGTCTAGATAACCTGCAAAGAACAATTGAGGATAGGCACTGATAGCTAGAGAGAGAGAGAGAGGGGGGGAACTTGGTGCTATTTGCTCAATGATGTGTATATATATATATATATATATGTACACCCACACCCATGCACTCACGAAATATATATATATATATATATATATATATATATATATATATTGTCATCCACAGACAGACTGTTTCGTTCTATCAGAACTCTTCAGTGTGGCTAGACACGCAGGACGCTTGAAGCCGGGATCGAAACCTGTCCAACTTTACGTCAGACATCTCGGCCACCAAGCGGACCACGTTGGCTAAGGGAATTTTTAAGGTATCTATTTAGCAACAGCAGCAGCAGCAGCCGTTTGTTTACATTTTTATACCCTATCGGCTACCAGAGTGCTCAATTCTTTCGAAGAGCTTTGCATTATTCGAGCGGCGGCCGATAATTGCTTCGCCAGAGTGCTCAACCCCCATGGGGGAGCGTACTGAGAAGAATGGCATCATGTGAATGAATTTTGGATGACGCCAGCCCACGAGTGAAGCATGTCGATTTGATTCTATAAACTTACTTCTTTTTCTCATACCGACCGATTTCCATGGAAAGCTTCCAGATAAATTCATTCCGATCATATATACTACTCAAAAGTTGATGGTTAAAAACCGCAATTATTTTTTGCACCAGCCCAGTAACTAAACAAAGCAAAATCATAAAACCCCCTGTATCTTCCCACCCTTCCCTCATTTCTTTTAATGCTGTGATTGATTTTTTTTCTTCTCTGTCGCACATTTTCTTACTGACTTGCTAATAAGTAACCTCGTCTTGTTTGATTCATATCGTCTGTATTTTCAATTAGTAAAGACACTTTGACTTTTCATCCCTTAAGGAACTGTTATTCTATAAACAATGAACAAGCAACACTGTCCACTATAATCATAGACTGACGAACATCTTTTTCAAAACTATATCATTACTACAGCTGAGTAGAAATCTCTGATGTAAATATAATAGTATATACAACGAAGAAGGTATAGAAGGCACTTGTGGTTGAATGGTGATCATCATAGAAAATGAACACGATGACTCGGGTTCAAATGCAGATTATGGCTGTTTGCATTTTACATAAAACCTTGAGAAAGATATGAATTAAGATATTCTCCTTTCTTGTCCAGTTGGCTGGGGCCGTAGAATACACCGACTGCTTCTCTGCAGAAGGGTCATACCTCTTCCCCGCAACTAAATGACACTAAACAATCTTATGGAGACGTTCCAGTAATACTGGAGCTTTGGGGAATGCTGAGTACCCCTTTATTGCCATCGCTCCCAGATTCACACTTACCCGGAGTGGAAGAACCTGATAAGGGTACTATCTATGGGTTAAATAGAACTAAACCGTGGTTTCTTGAGTTTACTGTTTTTTGCATTTAAACTGCGTATTTATGCTAAACTGAATTATTTAAAATAGAACTGTTTTGACATTTAAACTGCATACTTATAGTAAACTGAATTGCTTTAAATAGAACTGTTTTGATATCTTGTAAAGGGTCTTGAACGAAAAGGCTGAATTCAGACCTGTTGACCTCTTCTTAAAATGACCTTGTGCCACATCCTGTTTATGTGGAGGGGCTGGGTAAATACATAACGGAGATGATATAATAGAGTTGAAAATTCTCCATGAATAACAACGAAACTACCTTACCCAAACGACGCATAAACACATTGAAAAATATTATAACTTAGAATATTCGGAATATTGACCTTATCTTTGTTGTTATAATCACATTTCAGCCGATATATTCAACGGCCTTCTTCAGGTATTTCAGGTCGAACTCGGGAATCCACACAGAATCTTGAACTGAACCCTTTATTTGAACCACAGGGGAAGACCGATCCAATTCTTTTAACCATGACCAGGTACAAGGGTTAAGTTATAGTAAGGATTCCTTGTTTGTCTTACCTGTTGTCGGGATTGAACCTGCAACGTCCAGATGATTCATTCAGAAGCACCTTGAAAACTCTATGTATATATTCTCTACCAGTCAAAAGAATTTGGCAGCCCTCAAAAGGTTTTTTTTTCTTATCCTAAAAGTGTTATTTTTTTATGAAACAAGTTAAACAAGTTTTTGCTAAATATGAGTCTTCTTTAGTAACTTTGACTTTAATATAACCAGATATCTTTTGAAAAATGGATTTGAAGGCGTTTTTATTCTTTAGTATTAAAAATGAAAATTCCCAGAATTACAGTGGATTACACTATTAGGAGCCACATGGAACGAGACAAAACAGGACCAAAAGTAGGACTGTTAGACCAAAAAGCAACAAGAACAAAAGAAAATTTCATCAGAGTTCAGACGGCTGACAACTCCCAACATCACTACACAACTGAACCAATTTCGTGAAAAAATGTGTCAACATCCACTGTGAGAAGAAGACTCTGTGAAGCTGGCCTATATGGTAGAATTTCTGTCAAGAAACCACCGTTGAGGAAGCAAAACAATGTCACAAGGCTCCAGTGAGCCACAGGGAACTAAGACTGGATAATACAGTAAAGGAATAAAGTCATTTGCACTGACAAATCAAAGTTCAAAATCTTTGGGTCAAATACGAACGACTATGTGCAGCAAAGTGTTTGAGAAAGAGCTGCAACCTCCAGTATCACACCGACTGTTAAGCATGGGGGATGATCTGTTATGGTGTGGATAACTTTTGCCATTATTATTATTATTATTATTCACTCATTAGAGCTTTTCTCATCAGCGTTAGCTGATGGTTTTTCACTGGAGTTTGAGAGACAGCAAGTTTCCTCAAGTCTCCAGGACTCTTCTCAGTATTCTGGCCGTTCTCAATAATGCTGTCGTTTGGATGGTCTCCACCCGTCCGCCAACTTCTAAGTCTTCCAGTCCCTTTAGTAATCCCTTAGTTACTGTTCTAAACGCACCAATTACAATTGGTATAATTGTCACCAGCATGTTCCACAGTTTTTTCAACTCCCTAGCAAGGTCGAGGTACTTATTATTATTATAATTATTATTATTATTATTAGTAGTAGTAGTAGTAGTATCTCTTCCAATTTTTTTCACACTAGTTCTCACTAGTGTTTTTTCAAGTTCAAGTAACTAAGTTTCTTCAGATCTTCATGACTCTTATCTAAGTCGATTTTTCAAATGCTGTGGTCTGCATAGTTTCAATCCTACCTCTTATCTCTAGTTTTCCCAGTCTCTCGGGCTCGAACTACGAATGGTATTACCGTCACCTTCATGATCCATGAATTTTTAAGTTATTCTACAAGATTCAGCAATTTGTTATGCTTTTCGCCTTCTTTGTCTTGTCTGCTGGAGCGGCCGAATCCACCAGATAACAAGTTCTTTTCTATTTAATAACCGCAACATATAAATTTGTATCAATTCAAATATACTTTCCATGGCAATAAAGCTTTTATTTAAAAACACAGAAACCAGTTTATACTTAACTTTTCAAATTAAATACAAGTAGAATGTAGAAACGATCTTAAGTTTGCAAAGAGATGTGGTAAGCGGCGCTTAATAAAACCTCTGACCCCATGAAAAGAGTCCGATGTTTCAGCTGTTATATTCGTGGGGTGGCGAATTTGTCGGGACAGCGGTGCATCGACACCGAGCTAAAAGGGTATTGGTACCTGGGTTGAAGACTAAGCGCTGCTTTCGGATAGGAGCCACTCGGCACGCATATGGAGAACACGTGTATCATGGATTAGTATACTTGAGTTTGCGGTTAGAAACATATGATGGAAAGTTATATGCACTTGGTTGATAGAATTTAATTTGTTTCACAACACTCATTTACATCACTTGTAAGAATACACGTGAACTTGTTCAGAATGTAACTTAAAAAAGAAAAGAGAGAGAGAGATAGCGTCGTTGAGAGAGAGAGAGAGAGTGAGAGATTTCGAAAGAAAGAGACTAATAGCATGTTGTAGGAGAGAGAGAGAGAGAAACAGAGGGAGAGAGATAGCGTCGTTCAGAGAGAGAGAGAGTGAGAGATTTCGAAAGAAAGATTGAAAGAGACTAATAGCGTGTTGTAGGAGAGAGAGAGAGAGAGAGAGAGAGAGAGAGAGAGAGATAATAAGATTTCAAGAGAAAGGTAGAAAGAGATAATCACGTGTTATAATGAGCGTCGTTGATAGGGGGGAGAGAGAGAGAGGTAGAGAAAGAGAGAGAGAGAGAGAGAGAGAGATTTCGAAAGAAAAATAGAAAGAGATTAATAGCTTGTTATAATAAGCATCGCTGAGATAGATAGATAGATAGATAGATAGAGAGAGAGAGAGAGAGAGAGAGAGATAGCGTCGTTGAGAGAGAGAGTGAGAGATTTCGAAAGAAAGATTGAAAGAGACTAATAGCGTGTTGTAGGAGAGAGAGAGAGAGAGAGAGAGAGAGAGAGAGAGAGAGAGAAGAAGATTTCGAAAGAAAGGTAGAAAGAGATTAATCACGTGTTATAATGAGCGTCGTTGATAGGGGAGACAGAGAGAGAGAGAGAGAGAGAGAGCATTGAAAGAAATGAGTTAGATTTAACGAAGAAACAATGAAAAAAAAGGAAAATATAAAAAGCGAAAAACTAAAAGACAAGAGAATCTTTTAGAATAATTGCAAGCGGAAAGAGTACTATATATATATATATATATATATATATATATATATATATATATATATATATATATATATAATGGGTTCTTTGCTTAATGGTATATCAACTTTCGTGGGTTACTGAATGCCAAAGTCATCCTTGTTAAAGATTAAGAGTATTAATTACCGCATAGTCCAGGGATAAAAGGCTTCATGCCTTTTTCATGGTCATTAGTCCGAAAGTAAACGCGATTACATGACACAAGTTCAAATTAACTTATTACAATGTTGCAGTACAGTACGTTAGACACAACGCCAAGGGGGTCCCCCCCCCTAAAAATTCAATGATTGATTAATTTAAACGGTATGTCAAACGGTCTGGGGTTATTTTATACTTTAAGGTTCAAGAATTGTGTTAGTGTACAGTTATATTTACATTTTTTTGTGTTGTTGTTCCTTAAGAGTATTTTGCAGACACATAAGACATTAAAAATTCTTATCTAAAACAAATAATTATATGGGATCAAGAAATGATTTCCTTTTAATAAGAGTTGTTTGTTTACACCAACTTGTATTGCTTCGAGTAACTGATAATCCTGAGTAAACAATTATAACTTCAAGTAACTCTGCCCTGGAGCGGTAACATCTGATAGGGTCCTATCTATGGGTCTAATTTTACCATTTTCCTTCAACAATTGTTTGATCGACACGAAACTTTCAGTAATGGACCAAGAGTTCATGATATGTGTGTGTGTGTGTGTGTGTGTGTGTGTGTGTGTGTGTGTGTATAGTTGGGCTGTAGACCTTCAGTTAAGCATGTTTGATTAAATAATAAAGACACATTTTGTTTGGATAATTTGATTAGTATCCTTTCCAGTTTCCTGACATTTGTTTTGGTTTTAGGTTGAAGTTGGTAAATGAATTTACCGAAATTGTCCCGAGTGCTCTCGGACCTTTCATAGGCCATCATCAGGGATTGTTTCCAGGTGTAAAGATTGCTTTTTTTCTTCTTTTTTTGCGGAGCGGGGAGTTAATAACATCGCAAAAATTACACAAACGTATAGTTGGATTAAACTGAGATGCTGATGACATCGAACGAATTTAAAATGGAACGACATAAATGTAATATAAAAAAAGGACTCAAGGCATTTCAAAACGTTGTCGTTATTTTCAAAGTTAATTCTATTGATTCTATATTTTCGTTACATATATATACACACACAGAGAGAGAGAGAGAGAGAGAGAGAGAGAGAGAGAGAGAGAGAGAGAGAGAGAGAGATTGATTTGAATAGGCCAACATATGGACAGGATAAGAAATATAAATAGATATGAACAGACTAAGATAGATAGATAGATAGGAATAAGCTCAGATAGATTAATAGAAATGAACAACTAATACACACACACACACACACACACACACACACACACACACACACACACACACACACACACACATATATATATATATATATATATATGTATACATATATATAGAGATAGATAGATAGATAGATAGGAATTAGCTCAGATAGATTAATAGAAATGAACAACTAATATATATATATACATATATATATATATATACATATATATATATATATATATATATATATATATATAGATAGATAGATAGATAGATATGAATAAGCTCAGATAGATGAATAGAATGAACAAGCTAATATATATATATATATATGTATATATATATATACATTGATAGATAGATAGATAGATAGATATGAATAAACTTAGATAGATGAATAGAAATGAACAAGCTAATATATATATATATATATATATATATATATACTTAGTTAGATAGTTAGCTAGATAGATGAATATATGAACAGGCTAAGAGAGATGAAAAGATATGATGAGACTAAAATAGATATAAAAGGAAGTAGAAGAAAATGAAATTGGTCGGAAAGATAAGACACAGAAAAAAAAGATCGAATATACGATAGAAACCAGTAAGAAGAGAATGGAATGCTGATTGGTAAAGATAAGAAAAAAGAACGAAGGAAATAAGAAAGGGCCTGTTAAAAATGAAAGTGGGGAGTGGAATAGCGAGTAGATAAGAACTAATTGAATGAAAGAAAGAAGCAAGAGAGAATATGATAGAATGTTAGGTTAGTTTCTTTCGAAAAGAAGTGCAAACGAAAAGGGAAAGAAAGAGTAAACTAAAACAGAAACGATGGGACGTGACGAATTTGGCTGTTTTAATGTCTGTCGCTAAATTTTGATTTTTTTTTGTTAGTTTATTCATAACCAACCTGATTGCAGTCTGGCGTGAAATTTGTAAAGTGATGCAAAGCCGACACTAAGCCAGGATAGAAGTAATTCATCAAGTCTTATGTGCCTAAGTTGGAGCATGTTTTCAGGTTTTGTGCCAAGAAAACGGATGTAGATATTTTTTGCTTATATTTCAAGTTAATTACTTTTTATATCGTCGTTGTTTGGTTGCAAGGGAAATATGAAACATGTTCTGTTATTGCCGTCATTTACAGTACAAAGTGGAGATAGAAAGCCTTAATACACCGGCTAATTATGTTGATATGATTAGTGCTCGGCATCCCAGCTGCAATCTTCACGAACTCAAGTATTTGTAATGACTCAACCTAAAGATATTCCAAATTATACTATCAACCAATAATGTTAGTCCAGAAGATTTTCTGTTGCGCTGCTCTCTGGCATATTACTGAGTAGTACCCTTTGTTTGAACAATCGATGTGACCCTAACTACCAGTCCGAATTTGAATGCTATTGAGAGTAATGGCAATGACGAGGTACTCCACGCTCCCGAGCCTCACTACCATACGCAGTTTAGAATTATATGACAGAAGTATATAATTAAACAAAATACCGACCTAAAAATTAATAAATTTTATTTCTTTAAATTGAATGAAAAGTTTGTTGAAAAATAGAAATTACAAAGTCTATTCTTGGAAGTAAAAGTAATTTTAGTCAGAGCATAAATATCTAAATAGAAAGTGAAAATTCATGCATAAATTGTAGCACTTATTGTTAGCTTAAATCTAAATAAACATATTTTGTTTGTGTGTATATGTCGGAAGAAAACAATATTATATTGCTAATTTCACTTAGTAAGAAAAATGCAACAATTAGCTAGCTATTTTTTCATAATTGTAGTTGCCGATCTAGGTAAACACTAGCATATTCGTTCAAATTAAGATTGTTAAGCGATATTGAAATTAAATTCATTCTTGAAAGAAAAGAATATTAAAATTTCTCTCAAAAGAAATAAACTAAAATCCCGTACCAACTGAAGAAATATTATTTTTATCGCTATTTATAAGATTGAAGTAGGTTTGAAATTAGATTTAAAAAATAGTTAATTCATTTATGACTAATTGTTTAATGAATTTTTTTACAATCGAGGAGAGAAAACATTTCTTAAATTATTTTTGGTTTTGATTCTTCAAATCTTTGGTGGCAAGTTGATTATTATCGTTTGCGAATCCTTAAAGAAATTTTAAAATACGTGCGTACACGCTGATTGGTCAATACATTGCAAAAATACAGATACAAGAATTACAGTTTCTTAAGCCTTTCAAATTTTTGGCACAAAAATTTATCCTTTTTTGTATGGAAATAAACTGATTTACAATATGCTGACAGTATCCACTGTGTTACATAGCCACAATTAACGCCATGTGCAAAATAGACATATAATGTTCATAACGATAGAACATAGAAAGAACATTGGAATCTCGAAATTCGAAAAGACGTAACGACTTCTTGTTCAGGTACGAAACCTTTTTATTAACTTTGAGTTAAAGGTTTCGACATAAGGAGGAGAGACACAATCTCGCTATGCCGTCTTATTCATTTGGCCCTCATCTCGTAAGGCACCCACGGCGCGCAAATTCGTCGAACCCAAAAGTCGAACCTCCTCGTTCGGCGTATAGTTTTCAACTCTCTGACTTTCTTCGAAATCCCCCAAATCCTCCATGCACTTCCGGTGCGTGACGTCACTCGCACCCTGTCACTTCAGTTCGTCTTGGGCTATTGTGACATCTCTGAGTGACACGTCCGCCCGCGCGCGCGTTACCACCTGCATCAAGGTTGCACCTAACTAACCCATGTGCTGAGGCTAAAGGCCCTCAGCCTAACTAAACCCAAAGGCATGAACCGAAATCCCTCGGCCATTTTATTACATTATATTATATATGGAGATGGGTAAAAGAAAATAAAAAGGTTGTATCCTAAGTGTGAAACTAAACTGAATCTGATATAGAGGCTCCGGTTCTGTACCGATGAAGTGTGTAGAGTACATCGTTGTTGCTATCTCTCCCTGGTCCACTCTTACCTGTGTGAGACTCATCTTAAAACATCGGGATAATCATAAGTGACTTTGAAACCATAAAACTGCTTGCAAATTATTGGTGTTTGATCAAATTTACCCAACCCCTCCGCTCGGGCAGGATATGACGCAAGGTCAATTTCTAAGCGGAGTTTAACAGGTTTTGAATTAAGAGTTTTCCTTCTTCTAAACTAGTTGCCTCACCAAGTCTGAAGAACCCAGTCAGCCCTACTATTTACCCATTGCTGGAGGGAGAATAATTAGGTTCATACCTTTCCCAAGGGTATTAGTGCTATGTGAAATGGAATCAGTCTCGTCCAGGATTTGAACTCGTGTCGCCGTGTCCATTTCCTACGACGATAACCATTACACCACAGGCATTTGGTGTTTGATCAGAATACTGTAAACGATATAAATTGTTACTTGAAAACATATAAGTTGGCAGCCGTAATCGAGAGCAACCCGAAGGCTAGCTTTTCAATGAGTAGGGGAGGGCGCTACTCCCTTCCTCGCATTGCTCCATCTACCGTTGATACGTACCTTATAATGCTGAGTGTAAAGAAAGGAGGTATCAAGTACCATTTATGGAACTTTTAGTTTAACTCAACCTGGTATTGAATGCTGGTCTCCCAGGTCATTAGCGAATACAATACCCACTAGGCCAACTGAAAATATATAAGTAAAGTTGGCGATCTTAATCGAGGGTGACCCGAAGGCTCCCTTTTCAATAGCTACTACATCAAGGTGTAGAGGAGGGCGCTACTCCATTCCCCGGATTGCTCCACTTTACCCTTGATCCTTACCTCATAATGCTGAGTGTTAAGCAAGGTGGCATCAAGTACCATTTTTGAGTCTTTAGTATTACTCGACCTGGGATTGAACCCAGGTCTCCTGGACCATTTGCCGCAGTAAATTTAACTAACATCTAATTGTACTTTTACGCACATTGAAGGGCTAAAAACTAAATTTGGATGCAACACAAAATCTCGATAATCAATCTCATCTATCTATAATGTAACACAAAATAATAGTTGGCCTCAGGTTTTGGTCGTAACTCGATGAAAAATGAAATATCATTTCAAATCCCTAACTTTTATGGCTTTGTTGGGTTTCTGTGGTGCAAAATTTTGATTTAGATAACTATTGTTGACTATATGTATTAAAGTTTTCTGTTGAAAAATAAACAACATGGTTAGTTACTAAAGGCACATGAAAATCAGCCCTAAAAATAAGGAGAGCCCCTTCATTGCCATCGCTCCCAGTTCCACTCTGGCCCGGAGTGGTAGCACCTGATAGGGCCCTATCTATGGGTTAAATAGAACTAACAGCATACTTATGCTAAAATGAATTGTTTGAGTAAACTGAATAGCTTCAAATAGAAATGTTTTTCACAATTAAACCGTACTTACATTTAAACTGCATGCTTATGCTTAACTGAATTGTTTCAAATAGAACTGTTTTTCGATATTAAAACTGTATTTACACTTAACCGAATTATTACATACAACTGCTTGAATAGTTAGAAATGGAAATGTTTTTGACAATTAAACTGTGTACTTATGCTAAACTGAATTATTTTCAATAGAACAGATTATTTACATAAAAATGGATTTGACGTTAAATAACCTACGAAGGTTGATATGCCATAAAACCCACCAAACCAAACCAAACCAAACTAAACCGATTTGTTTTAAATAGAACTAATTATTTACATAAAAATGGATTTGGCCTTAAATAACCGACAAAGGTTGATATGCCATAAAACCCACCAAACCAAACCAAACCGATTTGTTTTAAATAGAACTAATTATTTACATAAAAATGGGTTTGGCGTTAAATAACCTACAAAGGTTGATATGCCATAAAACCCAACAAACCAAACCAAACCGATTTGTTTTAAGTAGAACTAATTATTTACATAGAAATGGATTTGGTGTTAAATAACCTACAAAGGTTGATATGTCATAAAATCCAACCAACCAACCAACCTAAAAATAAACGAAAAAAATTCTAACAACATGACTCAGACGAACAGATTCCTGACTAGAATAATAATAAAAAAGGTCGCTTGATGAATTTTTTCTGAATTTTACTCCCTGGTTTTTGAAGAGTAAATTTTTACATAATCTAAACTGCAAAATTTTGACAGCAATTAATTTTTCAGTTGAAAATAATTGACGAGGGAAATTTGATGATACGATATCGTAGCCAAAAGATTTGAGCCCCTTTCTAAATTCTGTGCATGCTTGTGTACGTCAAAGGATGTGCTTGTCTATGTGCGTATGTGGGTGGATAATCTGTTTTGTTAGTGGTTAACATTAAAGACGCTTAACCCTGGTCAAAGATATTTATTTTGAAAAATATTAAAATAAAAAATATAAAGAAACGACAAATACAGAAAAAAAAAAACGTTATTTAAATTTTTGTAGATTGGTAAGTCACTAAGTATCAGCCGTGCAAACCCGAACCGGTCCGGAGATTTAATCAAATCTATTGAGAAAAAATGTAGATGGAACCTAATATTCTTCTTATATTCTAAATTAAACATCGAATAAATTACGTTAAAAACAAGTCCAAATAACATTGATACATCTCTCTCTCAAGTCCAAATAACACTGATACATCTCTCTCTCCCTCGCTCTGTCTCTCTCTATATATAATAAATATATATTAGTTTTTATATATATTTAATAGCATGGTGTCTTATCGCTGACCACTGGTTTAACGCCGTCTTATTACGACAGTCATCAGGCGGAGAAAGTCTGATGACTGTCGTAATACGACGGCATCAAGCCAGTGGTCAGCGATAAGCATCCATGCTATTGAATATATATAAAAATGCATATAAATTAATAATCCTAATGTGACCGGTTTGTTGTTTTTCTTAATGTAAAAATGCATATATATATATTTATTATTATATAATAGCTCTATCACAGATATTGAGCACTCTTCAAATTATACCGCATTTGGTCTGCCACAAATCTACCAAGTGAGACAGTGACAACCATACCTTGTTGTAATATATATATATATATATATATATATATATATATATATATATAATATTTGAATTTTACCCATGTTCCTTTTGAAGTATGTGATATTTTGTCATTAATATTTACAATGATTCGTGATCATAGACTATACCTAATTTCCTGATTTTAGGAAGAATTCTGAAAATTACTCAATTTTTTTTTTTTTTTTGAAATAGTTTCCTCTTTTTGTCAACGCTAGAAATAACTCTAACAAAAGTCAGTGGAAAAGATAAAAGAAAATCTAAAGTCTTGTCTAAGCAAAGCGAATTCAAATGCAATCAGCGAAAATAAACACCCAGTGATAGTAATTTACTAAGATTAGATGTGGCACATGGCCATAAGAAAGGAGAACTCAGTGGTGGTTACTAAGTGTAAACGTGATATTTGATAGTTGAAAACTTTCTCTGTCCAATAGTGTTTTTCGGTGTCCTCTGAATTTGTTGGACTTTACATAGAAATGAACAGAATGCATTACTTTCGGAGCAACTTGTAAATTGGCTACTCTATTAGTGTGGGTTTAACCTCCGAACTCTTAGCAGTGTCATTAAAAAAAGTGGGGGCATCTCCTGAGTCGAACACTAAAATACATTTGATGGTGAGGCTCCAGTTTCGGAGATCTGAAGAGTATGGGGTACCTGTTCATTGCCATTACTTCCTGGCCCGCTCTGACTCTGGGTGGTAATAAATTTTAGGCTACCACCCGTGGGTCGAATATATAAGTTTAAAATTATTTGTATTGAATAAGGATACTTGATACTATATAACTGTAAATTATTTGTATCAAAAATAGTTTCTTGAAGCTATAATTGTTTAGCAAGGTTTATTATTATCGGTTTTTGATGCTTTATAACTGTGTGCCAACAAATGATTATCATTACATCATAATAGTTTCTTGTGTACAAATGAGAATACTTGAAACTATACGGTTCAATGCAAAATATTTATTTTTGATTGGAATACTTGATATATAAACATGCGCGAAAAATTCTTAAGATACAAGAAAACAAAAAATGTGAATATAAACGTACAATTAATGTTATTTCCTAACCTCTTGGCATAATATAACCCTCGACGGGTTGAAATGCTATTAAAATCAATCAGCCAATCGTAATTCTGAATGACCAGCAATAAACTTAGGTTTTAAATTATCAACTCGTTTTGCCTCCGCTCGGCTAGTTTACTATAGATAAAATCCTCACCGATGCTCAAAGATAACTTTTCGACTTGAGTTTTGACATGAAAGCATTCATTTGAAAACTAAATCAGCTCAAAATAATCATGGAGATGAAACGCTTATTTTTCGGTCTCCTAAGCGGCATTTTCTTCAGATGACGAATCTGAAAATGTTTGAGCCAGTGATGCATTTGATGCAGGCTTTAATCCAAGTGGATTAGCTGTAAGTCAACTTCGTTTTATAACTTAAGAGGATTAAAGTGATTTATCCAGTAACATTTATCTTTTAAAAACCCACGAGCAGCTCAAATGAAAGAACTAACTTTGCTCCAGATAAGATATGTTTTTTTTTTTAATGGCCGTGACTCAATTGTATTATTCCTCTGACATTGAGAAACTGTTTTTACAATATGATTTTCTAATCATCTTATTTTAAAGGCCGTTTCGTAGTATAACGAAGATAAATGAAAGGAATGTTTTTACGAAACATATTTTCAATATTCTTGCTCGTATGAACTATCTTAGTTATCCCAGAAATAATACGGACATTTATGGTCCGAGAAATATTCTCAAGAATCCATGTTTAATTATAATTCATTTATTTATCAAACGATTCGCAAAGTTCATAAAATAGTTCCTGTAAAGTCTTTGATGTTGGAGTAAAAGAATTTAAAGAAATTGTTTCCAATTCTTCACGTGTGTTTAGAAATTTTCTTCGACATATACGCAAGGCGTAGAATACACTGATTGTATCCCTTTTAAAGAAGTGTCCCCCACTCAAAATGTAGTGTCCTGGTTATGATACCAAACTGTATCTGATGATGAGGCTTCAGTTTGGTAGATCTGATAAGTGTGGAGTGCCCCTTCTTTGCCATTTCTCCCAAGTCAACTCTGACCGGTAGCCGTGGTATCTGTTATGATCTTATCTATGTGTCCAATTGATCTGTTTAAAAATTATTTGTATTCAGGAGGAATACTTGAAACCATAACTGTGTGAATATAAATAATTATTATAATTATTAAATAGAGTATTGAACGGTATGCAGATTATTCAAAAATATTGAACTATATGCAAATTATTTAAAAACGTTGAACTGCATGCAAATTATTTAAAAACGTTGAATTGTATGCAGATTTTTTAAAAACAATGAACTGCATGCAAATTATTAAAAAAATTGAGCTGCATGCAAAATATTTAAAAAATATTGAACTGCTTGCAAATTATTAAAAAAACATTGAACTGCATGCAAATTATTTAAAAACATTGAACTGTATGCAAATTATTTAAAAACATTGAACTGCATGCAAATTATTTAAAAACGTTGAATTGTATGCAGATTTTTTAAAAACAATGAACTGCATGCAAATTATTAAAAAAACATTGAACTGCATGCAAATTATTAAAAAAACATTGAACTGCATGCAAATTATTTAAAGAGATTGAACTGCATGCAAATTATTTAAAGAGATTGAACTGCATGAAGATTATTTTAAAATATTGAACTGTATAAAAATTATTTAAAACATTGAACTGCATGCAAATTATTTAAAAGCATTTATCCGTATGCCAATTATTTAAAAATGTCATTTGTATCAAATTATTTCAAGCAATAATTCTTTACTAAAGATTTTTACTATCAGTTAGCTGAAACCGTATAATTTCTTGGTAATTATTTGCGTTAGATAGAAATATTTGAAACCATATGACTGTGTGTATATAAATGATATCGGATTGAAGTAGATATTTTAAAGCATAATTGTGGGTACATTTTTTGTATTAGATAAGAATACATAAGATTATATATATTTGTACATAGATTAGTTTATCTATGAATAATTGAATTCATATAACTGCATGAAAATTATTTATTAGACAAAGGAATATATTATATCTTAAAATTCTGAAAAAAGGATCATAGACAGATAAAAAAGTTTTTGTTTTTTGTTTTGTTTTACGGCATATCAACCACAAGGGTTCATTTAATGCCGGCAAAGATAAAAAGGCAATCGCAATAAAATTATGGGAAACTTTGAAATATAGTTATGATGACAATTAAGTATTTACAAAGGAACCAAAATGAATTCTTATTAGATGATGGAGGGGAGAGACCCTGTGGTGTCATGGCTAAAGGGTGGGAATGCTGCTTTGAAGTAAAATAGTTCAAACACCAGACACGCTATTACGTTCACATTCGGGCAAATACCCTAGAGAAAGGTATCAACCCCTTTATTCCTCTAGTTATTGTTTAAATAGTATAACTGCTGTTTTTCTACATAGAAAACCTAGACATTAAAGTGGGCAACTAGGGTGGCGTAATGGTTAGCAAACCTTCACGAGTGAGTTCGAGTCTCATTATGTGTCTCATTCATTTGGCCTCGTAAATTATTACTTTGGCATTAAATAACTTATGAAGGTTGGTATGCCATTAAATAAGGTTAGGTTAGGTTTCGGTTTAATGGCACATCAAACTTTGTAGGTGATATAATACCAAAGCCATCCTTCTTGAAGAACACTAGAGGTGCTATTTAACCCATAGCTGGGAGGGTAAGGGGGCTCATACATTTTCCAAGAGTATTTGTCCAAAAGTGAATGTAATAGCGCGGCTGGAGTTCGAACTCGCTCACTACAATTCTGCAGTTCAGCGCTTTAACCACTGATACCACGAGAACACTCCCTAACATTAAATAAGAAAACCAGTATTTGATGGTAATACCTGAAACCATATAACTATGGGCAAACAAATGATTAGTACTAGTTTGGAATACATGAAACTATGCAACTGCCTGCAACTTATTTGTATTAGATAGGAATACTTGAAATCATACAACTAGCCGTACGAGATATAAATACACAATTCCTTGCAAATTATTTCTATTAGATGGGAATACTTGATATCATATACGTATGAGCCAAAAATTCTTCAGGAACAGTAATAAAAATGTAAATATAAACGGACAATGAAGGGAATTCTCTAACCTTTAAGCATCAAATTACACTAGATTGGTTGACATGCCATTAAAATTAAAAGACCTTATTTATCCATATTAACCAACCCCTCCGCCCGGGCAGGATATGACACAAGGTCAATTTTTAAGCGGAGTTTAACAGGTTTTAATTCAGAGTTTTCCTTCTCCTAGACTAGTTGCCTCACCTAGGCTGAAGAATTCAGTCTGCCCTGCTATTTACCCATAGCTGAAGGGAGAATAATTAGATTCATACCTTTCCCAAAGGTATTAGTGCTACGTGAAATGCAATCAACCTCGTCTAGGATGTGAACTCGTATTGCTGTGTCCATTTTCTACGACGATAACCATTACACTACGGGCACCTTGTTGGTCAAAATGGTACTGTAAAGGGGTAATCAAATAAATCAGGGTTCTTAAACTGAACAACTCCAAAGAGCCATTTTGTTTTGGGGAAGAGGCATAGTGGGCTAAAAGTTTGACGAGAGAGGCGAGATTTCTCCCATCCATAATGCTTATATCCTATACTAGTTTTGCTATGTAACACAAAGAATTTGATTTAAAATTTGTCATTTGTTTACTCATAGTTAAATGTTTGTTTGTTTGGGTTTATGGCATATTGTATGTTATTTTATGCCAAATCTATTTATATGCAAATGAACAGTTCTATTTCAAACAATTCAGTTTAGTATAAGTACACAGTTAAATTGTCAGAAATATTTTTATTTCAAGCTATTAGTCAAACAGATTTAATTAAAACAATTTAGTTTCCTATAAGAATAGTTTTTGCTAAATGTCAAAACAGTTCTATTTCGAATAATTCAGTTTAGTATAAGTACAGTTTCAATGTAGAAAACAGTTCTATTTCAAAATATTCAGTTTAGCATAAGAACACATTTTAGTTCTATTTGACCCAGAGATAGGAAACTATCAGGTGCTACTACTCCGGGCCGCAGTGGACTTAGGAACGATGGCAATGAAGGGGTATTCTTCATTCCCCAAAGCGCCAGTATCACTGGAACCTTACCATCAGATTGATTAACGTAATATCCAGAATACTCGTTGCGTGGGGTCTTACTCCACTGTAGAGATGCAATCGGTGTAATGACTGGGCAACATAGTTAAATGGTTATATATATATATATATATATATATATATATATATATATATATATATATATATATATATTAGATGTTCTCATCGATACTAACAACAATAATAACTTCACTACCTCCACTTACAAAAAACCCTCTAGTAATAACTCCTGTACCCTCAACTTTAAAAGTGAATGCCCCTTCAGATATAAGAAAGCAATTATTCAGAATCTAATATCCCGTGCCAAACAAATCTCCTCCTCCAAAACTATATTTTATAAAGAGGTAGAAAACATAAAACAGGATCTCATCAATAATGGGTTTCCTAACTATATTGTTGATGAACAAATTAAACGTATGATCAAAAATGTTAACCAACAAAATAAACAGTAAACTTTAACGGCAAAGACGCCCTTACACAGTAGTAATATGCTAAAACAAAAGTTACATCACTTTTGTAATAGATCCTCCCCTGATGATGGCCCAAAGTCGGGCAGAAAGTACTAGGGATACATACAACTATGGACAATACATAAATCAATTCCCCCAGAATACGATAAAAGTAATACGGGAATTCGAACGGATCCAGAAGAAAATATGTAGACATAAAATGTCTATTATGTTTAATGAAATTTGCATATATATATATATATATATATATATATATATATATATAAAATTTGTAAGTGAATAGTCTGTAGGCAATTTTTTGAAATGAGTTCGAGCTAATTTGTTCTTAAACAAGTATTCCTATTGTTTGCACACAGTAACACAATTTCAATTATTGCTAACACTAATAACTCTATTTAATCAGAATATTTTGTTTGCACGGATTAAACTCAAGTATTACTGACACTAATACTTTTAATTTTACACAGTCAAAGTGTTTCAAGTATTGCTATTTAGCACTAATCACTCTATTCATCACAGTTTATTTATTTGCACACAATTAAATGGTTGTAAGCTTTGCTATGTAATACCAATAAGTCAGTTTTTGTACACATTTAAATGGTTACAAGTATTCCTATTTAACACTTATAATTCTATTTGATATTTATCATTTGTTTGTATACATTTAAATGGTTTCAAGTATTCCTATGTAAAACTAACAATTCCATTTAACGTCAGTTATTTATTTACTCTCAATTAAATGTTAAAACAGTTTTATTTGACTCATGGATGGGACCCTTACAGTTACTACGCTCCAACTCCGTGGATCAAAGAGTAATGGCAATGAAAGAGTATCCCACGTTCCCCAAAGCGCCAAGACGACAGTCTCACAATCAGATACAGTTTATCTTATTACCAAGAACACAGGAGTAAGATAGAAATCACCAAATTTCAGGTTTCTTTATTAAATGGCATATCAACCTTCGTGGGTTAATTAATGTCACAGCAATCTTTGTAGAAGAACGGCAGTGATGCTATTTAACCCATGGCTAGGAGGATAAGGGGGTTCATACCTTTCCCAAGGGCATTTATCCGAAAATGAACGTACTAGAACGACTGGAGTACGAACTCGCTTACTACGATTCCGCAGTTCATCGCTTTAACCATTACATCACGAGGACAACCCTAAGGAAAATAAATAGTATAACTGCTGATTTCTACATAGAATACTTACACATTAAAGTGGGTATCTAGGGTGGCGTAATAGTTAGCAAACCTTCACGAGTGAGTTCGAGTCTCATTGTGTGTCCCATTCATTTGGCCTTGTGCCATGTCAAAAAAAAAGAGATGAAAATTGTTCTGCTGTGTGTTATAGCAAAGTAGTTTGCGGGCTACGTGATTGCTATCCTTCAGATTATGTTTTGTAGAATAAAGATACGAGGATCATTGAATAAGTTTCCAGATTTTTTTCATATGGGCACTTTTATTGATAGTACACACATGAAACTCTAGTCCCCTTCGAAATAATATCTTCCGGCTGCAATGCACTTGTTGTACCGTTCCAACAACTTCTGAAAGGCCCCATGGAAGTCCTCTTGTGTGAGCGTGTCAATGACCTTCGTCACAGCCTCTTTCATCTCCTCAATTGTCTCATAATAACAGCTTCTGAGCTTAGGGAATAACTAAAAGTCACAGGGAGAAAGGTCTGGACTATAGGGAGGCTGAGCAACTGTCTTGATACCCATCTTGGTCAAATAGTCTGTGACAAGGATGGAGTTGTGGACTGGTGCATTGTCCAGCTGGAAATGCCACTGACCCGATTTGAAGAGTGCTGGCCTCTTCCGACGGAATGTCTTCCTGAACTCCCTTAAAACCTCAACGTAGTAACCCTAACCCTAACCCTTGGCCAAACAACTCTGGTCTATTGACTTCCTTACTCCTTCCACACCTCTTATCATCCCTCACTGACTCCCTGCCTTCCTTGAATCTCATATACCACTCAAAAACTGGTGCTCGATTCATGCAAGATGATCGAAAAGCAGTCTGAAGCATTCCATACGTCTCTGTGGTATTTTTTCCAAGTTTAAATCAGAATTTTATCGCATATCATTCTTCTAAAGTGTCACATTGCATTTTTGAAAATCACCAGCTGTGACAATCAGGCTTTAGTAGGGTGTATTCCAATTCCTGTTATAGCTGTTCATTTGAACCTAAAATCATAAAAATTAGTCAGTCATCCCATAAGATGTATAGCAATAACATACTGAATGTTTAAGAGTCTACGACAATTTTAAATGCCGGTACAAAAAAAAGTCTTGAAACTCATTGAATGCACAACGTATGTCTGTGTGTTCAAACATTCGAGACAGGATCCCTGCCGCATGTAACCATACTAAATATAATAAAATAGTACCCCTTGCGAGGAGTCCCTCTAGATAAAGTGATGAACTGCAACCTGGGAGTAAGTGAATTTAAACTTCGGTCGACCTATTACGTTTACCTTTTGACTTCAACGCTGAGAAAAAGTCTTTAGCCCCTTATATTCATGGCTATAGGTCATAAGGTATCACTGCTGTTTTTCAACAAAGATGGCTTTGGCATTAAATAACCTTAGAAGTTTAATATACGTTTAAGTAAAGAAACTAAACGAAAGCAGACTTTATTAAATTAGATCTTTTTTGTTTTGTTTACTTCAAAAAAGTGTTGAAATACTTGGGAGAAATATATCTGCTGAAGTTCTTTGCTCGAAGGATGTTAGTATGGTAAAGGTCTAAACAAGCAGTACTCTTAGAAAGAATCAAATGCACAAGTAACGATTTGCTCGTCTACCTTATCATGACTCTATGCTTGACACTAATTAGCCAAACTTAGACTTGTGCTCAGGGTTAGAAGTATCGAACACCTCGTGAGGATCAAACTCGGTATTTGTTGTCACTTTGTCTTCACTTCAAATCTTGCTAACCATTAAACCATGACAATGTACCCGAATAAATGTCTGATCCAGTCCTAATATTCCTATCGAATCCAACAGGATCACACTAACTCAACCCCTACAAACATTTGCCAATCCATTCCTTGGATAGTTCATTTGGATGGTGCCAGTTCGCTGGCAGCAAAATGTTGATTACCCTAATAATGGATTCTTATGGATTTTTGATATGAAAACCTAACAGTAACAGTGGTGCCAATAATAATCTGAGCACTTGGAATAAACCTGAAGAAACCAGGAAAGTAACTAGAGTAACAGGGGATCCGGGGAATGATTAAGACCTTTCAAACAATAGTGCACTTGGTTGGTTGGTTGGTTGGTTGGTTGGTCGGATTTTATGGCATATCAACCTTTGTAGGTTATTTAACGCCAAATCTATTTTTATGAAAACAGTTCTATTTCAAATAATTCAGTCTAGCATAAGTATAGTTTAATTATAAAAAACATTTCTATTTCTAGCTATTCAGTTTAGTCAAGCAGTTGTAATTCAGTTTAGGGAAAGTACAGTTTCAATGTAAAAAAAAACCAGTTCCATTTCGAATAATTCTGTTTAGCATAAGCACGCAGTTTAAATGTAAGTACGGTTTAATTGTCAAAAACATTTCTATTTCAAGCTATTCAGTTTAATCAAACAATTCAGTTTAGCATAAGTATGGCGTTAGTTCTATTTAACCCATATATAGGGCCCTATCAAGTGCTACCACTCCGGGCCAGAGTGGACCTGGGAGCAATGGCAATGAAGGAGTACTTTGCATTTCCCAAAGCCCCAGCATTACAGGAACCTCACTATCAGATTGCTTAGTGTCATATCCAGGACACTTGTTGGGGGTATCTTACCCCTCTGCAGAGGTGTAGTCGGTGTATTCTACAGCTCCAGCCGACTGGGCAAAGGGCACTTGGTATACTGAGGAGAGTTCTGGACCGCTGATAAAACTTGCTGTGACTTGGTCTCCCGAGTAAAAAGAATATTATGTAATAATGAAAGATTCCGCATTTTCTTTTTATTGGAATTTAGGTGATTATCATACGTAAGAAATATTTTGATGGAAATAATGAAATGAAATAAATAAAATAAAAAGAGGCCATCCATAAAAAAATCCCCATTTCTTTGTTTAGCAGAAAGATTATTTTGAATTTTAATAAAAGATAATTTAACAATATTATTATCATCCATCTTATAAAATATTACGTCACGTTTGATTAAATTTGAATATTTTTATAAGCGTTCATAATATTATTTCTCTATCACAGAATTTGAGTAATTTTTCTGGATCGAAAAGGACTCACAGGAATTTGGTTGATTTCATCGAGATAGAATAGAAATAATGGAAACAATAAGAGTCTGACAAATTGAATTCTTTTGCTTATCCTCCATTTTTCTTCTTTTTTTTTTCTTTCTTTCTCGATGTAACCTTTAATATTTTCTTTCTCTTCTTCGCTTTTTCTTTTCCTTTTTCATTTCTTGTTTTTCTCTTTTCAATTTTTTCTTTTATTTTCCGCATTCCTTTTCGCTTTTTTCTTTTCACCTTCCTCTTTTCGCTTTTTTTCTTTTCACCCTCCTCTTTTCGTCTTCCTCTTTTTGCCTTACTCTTTTCGCCTTTCTCTTTTCGCCTTTCTCTATTCGCCCTCCTCTTTTTGTCTTCCTCTTTTCGCCTTCCTCTTTTTGCCTTCCTCTTTTCGCCTTCCTCTTTTTGTCTTTCTCTTTTCGCCCTCCTCTTTTTGTCTTCCTCTTTTCGCCTTCCTCTTTTTGCCTTCCTCTTTTCGCCTTCCTCTTTTTGTCTTTCTCTTTTCGCCTTCATCTTTTCACCTGTCTCTTTTCGCCTTTCTCTTTCTATCTTTGATTTTATAAAGATAGCATTTCAGTTCAACAGGTAAATTACAAATAAATTTGTTAGCAAGAAATATCTGTAAAAAATTATCGCAAAAGTGACAATGAATTGACTTCGTACGAAAATCAGTCCGGTAACTAGAAAATGAATAAACTTTAAAGAAATGAAATGAACAGTACAAAAATAAAAAGGAACAGAAAAAAAAAAAAAGAAAAATAAAGAAAATTAGGAAAGAAAAACAAAAATAAGATTAGAAATAATCTTTAATAAATTCTGGATTTCAGCAAGAAATATGAAAAGACAACCCCCCCAAAAAAAAACGATGACTTGGATGTAGAGATAGCTCCTCCCGTCAAAAGAAAAAAAGAAAACAAAAAAAAAATCCCAAGAAACTTGCCGATGACTACAATTATAATTGAAGGCTTATGCTATTGAGAAATTGAAGAAACGTAAAGTTGGCAGGAAAAAAAGACAATTTGCTATCAAAGAATGAAGTAGAGGCGAAGGAAAGGCAAAAGAAGAAGAGGCATTGATAATATAATTTTGGATATAATAAGGATGAAAATAGGAGGTAAATTGCCTCTTTGATGAATTCGAAACGAATAGAAAAAAGGTTAAGAAGTTCATGGCAAAACAAACCAAAAAGGTCGGGTATCCTCTGCAGTTTGAGATTTTCAGGACACCCAGAACAATTCAAGAATAATCAATGAATAAGAGCTTGACAGCACAAAAAGCAAAAAAAAAAAAAAAAAAAAAGATTCAATTCCGGCCGCACAAGCGAACGACAGTTGCATGTATATATTGAATTGCTTCCGGAAGAAAAAAAAAATCATATATATTATGGAAGTATTATTATATACCTGTTAAGCAGCTGATTTTTGTTTTAATGAGAATTGGTTGGCTGGTTGGTTGGTTCGTGAGTTTTATGCATGTCAACATTTATTGGGTCCTTTAATAACGTTGTCATTTTTTAAAGCAATTATGTGGCTTCTTTCTTTCTGTTTTTTTAATGGCATATCAACCTTTGTCGGTTATTTAATGCTAAAGTCCTCCTCGTATAAGAACAACTGTAGTACGATTTAACCCATAGCTGGGGAATAAAGAGGTTAATATCTTTCACAAGCGTATTAGTTTGAAAGTGAACGTAATAGCACAACGAGAGTTCGAACCAGCTTACTTCAATGTCGTAGTTCAGCACTTTAGCAACTGCACCATATGAACTCCTGCTTAGATTATTTGGTTTCAAGTTATTAATCCTTTTTTATTCAAAGACGAGACGATTAATCACATAATAAGCGAAGGAAGCAAACTAGCTCAAAAGGAGTACAAGGCTATACAATACTGGGTAGGAAAAGTGACATACTGGGAATTGTGCAAGAGGATAAAATTTGATCATACAACCAAATTGTATATGCACAAACCAGAATTTGTCCAATAGAACAAAACGCATGAAATTCACTGGGGTTAACTAATCTTTGCCAGGAGACCAGGGTTAGTGATTACAGCAGCAGCAGCAGCAGCAGCAACAAGAGAACTTGACTTTTGGTGAATTTTGCCGCCCCAGGGGTCCACTGAGTAAAAATTAAAGAAAGCGAAAACAGAGGGAAGTACTTAGACATTGCCAGAGAACTGAGAAAGCGGTGGAACATCAAAAAGACTGTGATACCAATTATAATTGGTGCACTTGGAACGATCCTCAACGGTTAGGAAAGTGAGCTGGAAGGGTTGGAAATCGGAGGACAAATCGAGACTATCCAGACCACTGCATTGTTGAGATCGGCTAGAATAGTGAGAGGAGTCCTGGAGACTGGAGGAGACTTACTGTGACAAACGAGTACTTGCAATTATATGGTTTCAAGTAACTAACGCTAATCATATGCAAATAAATATAACTTGAAGTACCGTGTTAGATGGTATATAAGACGCACGGGTGTATAAGACGCACCCCCATTACAGAAGGGCAAATTAAGAAAAAAACAAAATGCTAATATTAAATGTGATCGAATGAGAATAAGGAATATTATCAATGATAACACTTTTAATCTTCATAATCGCCTTTTAAATAATGACAATTGGTATATGAAAGTTACTTTGAAGTCTAAGCTAATAGGAAATTCCAGGTAGCTAATTTCGGCCGATTATCGTGAATTTTAAAACTTAATACGGCATAAAAAAGCGGAGGAATTTTAAAAGATATTTTTAGTAAAAAAAAAGTGCACCGAAAATATACCGTCAAATACGATACTTACATCATGGGTGGACTCAATAAATCAATTGTAAATTAAAATGATCCTACTATGAAAAGTTAATAAGATTTAATTGTTGTGATCAACATAATCGCATATTTGCTTTTTTTTTATTCAAAAATCTTTTTTATTACAATCATATACATATGGCATATAAGACGCTGGGAATTTTTTAAATGATATTTTTCCTAAAAAAAGGGCGCCTTATATGCCGTCAAATACAGAAATCTCTCATCAATATATACTAGTCCTCAGTGTACAGTCAATAGTGACAATAAGACTTGGAGGTGCTCGTAGTGTAATGGTTATCGTCGTAGGAATTGGACACAGCGACACGAGTTCACACTCTGGAAGAGACTGATTGCATTTTACACGAGGATAATTTATATTCAATTATTAGCTTTCTAGAATTACTATTTGATACTAATAATTCATACATGATTATTTTATTTCAAGCAATCAATCCTTTTAAATAATTATAATCGTTTGTTTGTATAAACCTGCTTAAATGTCTTTCTTTGTTTTTAATGAAATATCTATCTTTGCGGATTATTTAATGCCAAAGATATCTTTGTTGAAGACCATTTGAAGAACTATTTAATCCATAGCTAGGGATAAGGGTATTCATGCCTTTTCTGAAGGAGTTCGAACTTGAACACTACTATCTCCATTATAGCGGGGATTTAGGGGAGGGGAAGGTCGGGCACGAGCCGAGGCTCGAACCCTGCTGGTCTATGCTGTTCATTGACCCACTAAGTGCAATGTGGATCTAATGAGCCAAGTAGTTTCACGAACCCAAATCTGGATCCGGGCACGGATGCCGGGTAATAGCTAGAATTAGAGAGGATGGTCCAGTGCTATACATAGGGGGCAAACTACTACCGTCTTAAATATCCATATTTAATGGTAATAATTTGTACACTGTGATGTGGTTTCAAGTATTCCTATCAACCACTAGTGATTTGCAAAGTTATAGGCTTTCAAGAATTCGTATTCAATGATAATAATTTTCAAAAAAGATTATAACTTACAGATGGGTCCCTAAAAGGTATTTTTATAGGGAACGTGAGAATAATGACCAACAAACGAGGGAGACTTCACACTCTCTAGAGCAGTGCTTCTGAAACTTTTGGAAGTTGCTGAGCGGTTGACATTTTATTGATCGATACATGGACCGGTGTATAAAATTAAAGAATTTATTAAACTTCGAATAAAAAGGTTTTATGATTTTTGTTATTTGTTAAACTGCGAATAAAAGTATTTATGCAGGCATGTTAAAATTAGCTTTATTCTAATACAGAAATCTATCATTAATATATACTAGTCCCCAGTGTACATTCAATAGTAACAATAAGAATCGGAGGTGCCCGTGGTGTAATGGTTATTGTCGTAGGAAATGGACACGGTGACACGACTTCAAAACCTGGACGAGACTGATTGTATTTCACATAGCACTAATACACTTGGGAAAGGTATGAATCCAATTATTCTCCCTCCAGCTATGGGTAAATAGTAGGGCAGGCTAGGTTCTTCAGCCTTCGTGAGGCAACAAGTCTAGGAGAAGGAAAACTCTGAATTCAAACCTGCTAAACTTAAAAATTGACATTGTGTCATATCCTGCCTAAGTGGAGGGGTTGGTAAATATGTGTAACAGTAAGACTGCTTATTTATCAGTTTGTCAAATTTAAAAAAAATCTTATGTGGCACCTGTACCCTGGCAAGTAGTACTACATAGATCAGTATCAGTCAGGCTGATCTGTCATAAGAAGTATTGGTCTAGGGTTCCAAATCTGGAACAGACTCGTCTAGTTCGGTTCGGTTTCTTTGTTTAATGGCATATCAACCTTTGTGAGTTATTTAATGCCAAAGCTATTCTTGTCGGGGGATAAAGGAGTTAGTAAAGTAAAGTTGGCGACCGTAGTTGAGGGCGACAAGAAGGCTCCCTTTTCAATAGCTACTACACCGAGGTGTAGGGGATGGTGTTACTCCTTTCCTTGGATTTCTCCACTTTATCCTTGATACGTATCTTATGTTGCTGAGTGTTAAGCAAGGAAGCATCAAGTACCATTTTTAAAGTCTTTCGTATGACGCGACCTGGGATTGAACCCATGTCTACCGGACCCACTAGGCCAATGAGCCGTAAAATAATGATAATAATAATACCTCCACCATCAGGTAACATTGGTGTGAAGAACTTACAAGGTGTGAAATGATAATAGAAATAGTTAATATATATCATTATTATCAAGTAGTGTTGATAGCATAGTAGTCCTTGACATGGGGGGGGGATAAAGGAGTTCATACATTTGCCAACAGCATTCATCAGGAAATGAACGTGATAGCACGACTGGAGTTCGAACCCACTTTCAACAATGTTAGCCTCTACACTACTAAATATATAAGCTTTTCTTTGATGCTGCTGTCTTCATTTAAATTCTAATTTTATTCACCGATTTTAATTTAGATTATAAAGATCAAACAATTTTAACGCTTCAGTCTCGATAGTTTTTGATCAACACCTCGTATATACGTCTAATTACAAACATATAACCCCATTGTGTGGTATTTAAGGCGTTATCATCTCTGTGACATCTTTAAAATCCCCTTAATGCATTTGATTTTTTTTTCTTCCATCACAAAATATCTTTTTACTCTTTATTATTCATTCTATGATATGTAAAAATAATGAGATCAATTTCTATAGTCATCATTATTTGACATTTATCAATGCCAGAAAATTGACTTTGAATGAATAAAACTGAAAAAAATAAATAAATGAATAAAAAGAAAGAAAGTTACTTCGTTTTTCACAAAAGAAGGATTTCTTTTAAATCATTTTTTGAAGGTAAATACTTCAAGATAACAAAAAACAAAAAACAAAAAAAAAACCCCGCTTCACGAGTTTTATATTATAGGTGATAGCTTAATGGTGAAAATATAATAATGAAGGCTGCTAAGATTACGATTCACTGTCTGGATTTTGTGAAGCTTTGATACAAAGTAGAAAACGAGGGAACAATGTAGCTAAAGCGCTGCAATTTCAGTGGCAAGTTTTCAAAGAGGAAATAGATACGGAAATAAGCGATGAAATACTGGAATTCGTCCCATGGACCAATTTGCTGGCGTAACGAGTTTCATTATTACTGAGTGCCCAGCTATTATCCCCTTCAGCCAGAATAATTCTAATTTGTATGTATTTCTTAGAATTTACTTGAGCCCATCTCATCAGCACAAAGCAACGCCACAAAGAAAAACTACGTTAAAGTGAAAATAGATAAGACGCAACAAAACAGCAAGTGTAGATTTTGTGGTGATAGAGACGAAATAATCAATCATATAATAAGCGAATGCAGTTAATTAATGCAAAAAGAGTATAAGACTAGACATGAGTGGGTGGGGAAGGTAATCCACTGGGAATTGTGCAAGAAATCGAAATTTGACCATACGAATAAGTGGTATGTGCACAACACAGAATCTGTCCTAGACACACAAAACTTTAGGGAATTTTGAGATACAAACGGATCACTTAATCTCGACCAGAAAACCAGACCCTGTGATAGTCAGATGAAAAAAAGAGAACCGGCTCATTAATGAACCACAAAGTGAAAATAAAAGAAAGTAAAAAGAGAGATAAGTACCTAGACCTTGTTAGAGAACTAAAAATGCTATGGAACATGAAGGTGACGGTGATACCAATTGTGGTTGGTGCACTTGGAGCAATCCCCAAAGGATTGATAAAGGGGCTGGAAATAAGACTTGAAAATAAGAGGACAAGTAGAGACACTAGAGACCATCCAGACTACAGCATTATTAAGATCTCCCAGAATACTAAGCACAATCCTGAAGACTTGAGAAGACTTGCTGTCACGCAAATTCAAGTGAGAAACCATAATCCAACGCTGGTGTGAAAATCTCTTCAAGAAGTAAAATAATAATAATACCACCACCATCAGGTAATAATTGGTGTGAAGAACTTACAAGGTGTGAAATAATAATAGAAATTGTTAATATATATCATTATTATCAAGTTGTGTTGATAGCATGGTAGTCTCTGACTCACTTACGCCATCCGTCCCAATCGATCATCCCTCCTGGTAAGTCCTCTTGGCTGCACCCAATGTCCACACAAAGCTGATAAATATAGGTCTTTGCTGGGTAAGCAACACAGGCGTGTACATGAGTAGGAATCCTTTCGTTGGTAAGAAAGTTTGGTTTAGGGAGGTATGCACCTAATTTTTCGAATGCTGTGATCAGAACTCCCACCTCTGTAGGACGTGTCCCTTGTTTTACCTGTGTGAAAGACAGAGCGATTTGGACGTATTGTTTGATTGAGAGTCATGGTGATCTTTCGATGGCTGTTTTTTCCTCATCAGTATACGGTAGCCTTGTAGATAAATTGCCGTAGATTCCTGACTGAACTATTTGATCCTGGTCGTTGACCTATGAGGTTCCTCCGCCCAAACTCAGATGAAGTACGCCATTGGTCTGCTTTTGGATTTATCCGCCTATCTTCCCATCCACCATGCTGCATACCATGGTTTCCAAAGCGATACGTATATGTATCTCATATAACAGTCTCCTCTCTCAGAATTTGTAATTCCGTGACTAGCTAGGGCAAGATAACAGTGATCACGGGGATCGCATATTTCATTATTGTGGGATTTGATCTCTTCGGTCTGATCATAGTTTCATTGTCACGGAGTTATACATCTCTGGTGTTACATTTGTTTGAATTTGATTGAGTGGATTTTTCTTCGCATTAAAAAAAAGATTTCCTCCCATCCAATTTGAGATTCTCAACACTTTTTCATTTAAAGTTAAGCGTAAAAATGTATTTTTGTGGAGTGGGGTTTATCGGAATTTTAGTTTTAACCAACTTCAAAGGGCCAAAATTCTTGTCTTTATTGTTCTTTCTAAACGGATTTCGTCGCTTAAATTATGATTTATATGATTCGATACTTTAAATTTCAAATTTGAATTTCAAAAGTATATGTCTTGATTTTATTTAAGCTTAGTGGATTGATTTTATTCTCTACTTTACTTCGATTTAGTTCTTGACTCTTTTCCGAAGGATTTTTCCTTTAAATATTATCTACATGAATCATGTTTATTTAAATCGTTTAACAATTTCTGGAAGAGTTTTTGAGCATTGACATATTTGCAAAATATAGAAAATGCAGTTTTTCCCGTTTTCCTCTGTGGAACAATAGTTTTGAAAATTAAAATGCATTCACAAGAATTTTACTAAAATAGTTGATTTCTATCTTACCATTCAGTATAATAGTCCATTTTCTATGCTCAGATCTTTCTCTTCGGGGTTTTGTCCCTTTTGGATATTTCTGGAAATTATGCGAAACGTATGTGTGTTTCTGTACGTAATTGTCCGTTTAGAACCCCGAAACAAAAGTAACAACAAAAACAATAATTTTCTGATTAAGTAATACCAAAACCAGTTTTAGTAAAAGAAATACCACGGTAATTTTTTATGAGCAAAAATATTTGTAAATAGAAATATGTAATAATAAATTTTTAAAAAATGACACCATTTTTAGCGTTTCAAATGTCTAAGCAAAATTACGTTTAAGATATGAAAGAAAAAATTAAACCGTTTTCGTAAAAAAAAAATTAAATTATATAATAAAAGTAAAAAAGTTGGCGACCGTAGTCGAGGGTGACCCGAAGGCTTCCTTTTCGATAGCTACAACATCAAGATGTAGGGAAAGGCGCTGCTCCTTTCCCTGGATTGCCCCACTTTACCCTTGATCCTTACCTTTTAATGCTGCGTGTTAAGCAAGGTAACATGAAGTACCATTTTTTGAGTCTTTGGTATGACTCGACATGGGATTGAACTCATTTATCCCGGTCCATTGGCGAACACTCTAACCATTATGCCAATGTCCAGTAAAATTCTATATTAATGTTCATATACTGTTTATTAAAGGGCTTAACTATTCTATATATAAAGACATTTATACTATAATTCAATTTTTTTACGTATAATGACACAAAAACGATTCAAATTCTCTCATTTTTACGAAGTTTAAATTATGACATTAACAGAATTATTACATTTTTCAAAATAACTTTTATGTTGAATTAAATTCTATATTCCATAAGTATGAATACATTAATTTGTGAAATAAACAAATGAAAATAACGAAGAAGAAATACATAAATTGAAATTATTTTCTATTATGATCTTTTTAGAGCACGAATTATCTTAAATGTTTTTTTTTTGTTTGTTTTTGTTTTGTTTTACGGTATATCAACCACAAGAGGTCATTTAATGCCGGTATTTTAAATGTATTAAACAATAACATTTCGTAATGTTTTTACTCCTAATAGATAGAATAAGATCTATTGTTTTTTAAAACTTATTCATAAACTTTTATAGATTTAAAAATCTAACATTTTGCTCTGATTCGAATTATTGTTTGACATTAATTCCATAAGCCGTTGCGGTTTGTTTATATCAGTGAGACCCTTATGGATGGTAAATACATTTTTTGTACTTAAAAATTCATTAAAATCAATTTTTTAAAATTAAAATCGACTTTTTGATTTAATAAAAAATTTCAGTTTGGTTAGTTGGGTATCATAATATATCAAACTTACTTACAAGTATTGCTTTTTAACAATTAACAATTTAACATCAGTCATTTGTTTGCGTAGAGGTTGTTGATGGTTTCATTTTAAATGAGTTAGAACTAATTTCCGTGCGCACTTGTATTGTTGTTATTTCTACACAGTTAAAAAGTGTGAATTATTGCAATCAAACGCTAATAATTCTACTCAAAAATCGTTTGCATGCAGACAGTGAAGTGGTGACAATGTTGGTAGGTTGGTTGTTGGTTTGGTTTTTATGGCATATCAACCATTGTAGGTGATTAAATGCCAAATCTATTTTTATGTATAAACAGTTCTATTACAAACAATTCAGTCGCATATAAGTAAACATTATAAAGGTAAAAAACAGTTCTATTTCAAACAATTCAGTCCAAAATAAGTAAACATTACAAAGGTAAAAAACAGTTCTATTTTAAACAATTCAGTTTATTATAAGTGCAGTTTAAATTACAAACAATTCTTTTTGACCTGCATATTGCACCCTATCAGGTGCTACCACTCCAGACCAGAGGAGACGTGGGAGCGATGGCAATAAAAGGGGTACTCCACATTCCCCAAAACTCATTTACTGGAGCTTCACCATCAGATTGTTTTTGTGCCATGTCTAGGAAACTCGTTGGCGGTATCTTCATCATCATCATCATCATATCGTGCCGCTAGCACAGATATCCCTGACCCTCTCTCGTCACTTCTCCCTATCCTTCATCGCTTCTGGCAGGTCTTCAGGGCTACATCCCGTATCCTCACATACCTGCTGAATGTAGGTTCGAGCTGGTCGTCCTGCTTTTGCTTGGCCATATGTAGGGGTCCATAGGAGTACATCACTTATGAGCTCGTCCTTGCTTCTCCAGCAGTGTCCTGCGTGTCTGGTTCGTCTAACTTGAATAGTTTTAGTGATGGGATGCAGGTGGCCGTATAATTGATGCCTTGTGGGGTGTTACCGCCTGGACTTGTTCAATATTGCTCGCAACATTCTTGTATAATTGCCGTCTAGCTTCTTCTTCAGCCGTTTAGTTAGCGTTCATGTAGTGCATCCATATAGCAGTATCGATAGGACCGCTTCTTGGAAGAACTGCAAAGATGCAGTCAGAGTATATTATCGCCCCAGCTTATTGGGCCATCAGTTATTTTAAAATAAAAAACAGTTCTATTCAAACAATTCAATTTAGAATAAGTACACAGTTTTTGTTTACACACAGTTAAATATCATCATCATCATCAGGTCACGCCATCAGCACGGATATCCCTGAACCTTTCTCTCATACCCTCTCTGTCATCCATTTCTTCCGGCCGGTCTTAAGGGCTACATCTTGTATCGGCACAGAGCTGTTGTATGCAGTAGGTTCTAGCTGGTCGTCCTGTCTTTGCTCGTCCATAAATGTAAAATCCTTTAATTTCAAACAATTCAATTTAGCGTAATTACACAGTTTAGTTCTATTTAACCCATAGATTGGATCCTATCAGGTGCTACCACTCCCAGCCAGTGTTGACCTTAGAGTGATGGCAATGAAGAGGTACCCCACATTCCCCAAAGCTCCTGCATTACTAGAGCTTCGCCATCAGATTGTTTATTGTCATATACAGGACACTTGTTGGGTGGGGCAAGTCATACCCCTCTGCAGAGATACAGTCGGTGTATTTTACGGCCCCACTCGACTAGGCAAGTGGTTTTTTAAGTATTGCTATTTAACACGAGTTATTCTATTCATTCGTATTCAATATCTGTCTATATTTCTGAGATTAGGTATTATGTACATTATTTATATTTTTCGGACTCTTTTGCCCATCTTTGTCGTCATGTTTATCAGAAAGTTTCGGCTGTTGTACGCTCCGGCCTTCTTCAGGTGGTTGAAATGTCGAACTTAACTCTTTATTTCGCTTACTGGGGTAAATTGTTCTAGCCATGTTTTATGGATGTCAGTTATTCCTGTTAATTTCCTCTCTGAAAGTTCTCCATTGCCTTCACCGCGTATCAAGGACACATGGTACAGTGGATAAAGGCGTTGGTTAGATCCAGTGACATACCCAAAGAGTATGAGTTCAATACCTGGTGAAGGCAGTGGAGAACTTTCAGTTGGGAAATTAACAGGGGATAACTGAAAAATGACATCCATTAAACATGGCTCGTGAAACGAGAACAGTCTACCCCGGTAAGCAAAAAAAGGGTTAAGTTCGATATTCCGACCACGTAAAGAAGGTCGGAGCGTACAACGGCCGAAACTTTGTGATAAATATGGCGACAAAAATGGGTACAATAGTCCAAAAAAAGATCCCAATTCATTTGAACCCAGTCCAATGGTTCTAAGTATTGCAATGTATCATAAACAATTCGATGAAACATCAGTCATTTGTTTACACACAGTTAAATGATCATACAGTTCTATTTCAAATAATTCAATTTAGCAAAAGTCATTTGTTTGCACACAGATTAAATGTTAAACAGTTCTATTTGACCTATAGATTGGTTCCAAACAATTGCTAAAACTCCGGGTCAGAGTGGACTTAGAGGCAATGGCAATAAAGGTGTATTCCACATTACTAAGAGCTTCAGGACTGATGCCTTACTATCAGATCGTTTAATGACATATCTAGGACATTCATTTGGTGAGGTTCACCCTTTTGCAGAAAAAGCACTCGGTATATTCTACTGTTCCAGTCGACTGGGCTGATAAAAATATTTAATATAATTCGTTCGAATATTGCAGGTTTTAAAATCTCTAAGCCTAACACAATCTAAAAATTTCAAGAGATTTTTTCAAATAAAGTTAATTACATTTTGAATATTTAGTGATGTTTCATAGAAAGCATCGTTTTTTTTTTGTTTTTTTTTGAACTTTTTGTTTAAACTAAGATTTTTCTAAGAAATACTATCAATGTACATTTTCTTTTTTAAGTAGAGGAATTATATTGTGAATTGAATTACCATGACCAGAAAATCCGGCGAACACTTACGCGCGACATACGGAAACACTGGAAAGCTGTTTCGACCTTATTAGGTCTCATCAGCACTGTATACCAGGATCTCCTGACTAGCGCGCAATTACTATGATTAGTTGATTTGGCGTCACTTCTGTGTGTTGTAGATTGTGGTTTAAGTGGTAGAGTTTCAGCTCTACAATCTGTGGTCGCTAGTTCGATCTCCAGTGGGTGAGATCACGGTATGCTCTCCTGATGAGACCTTATAAGGCCGAAACAGTTGTCCCGTATTTCTGTATGTCATGCGCAAGAGATTACCGAATTTTCTAGTCGCGGTAATTCGAAATACTGTCTCTACCGTTTTTTTTTTCTTTAATCTAACTGAGAAAAACATTTACAGTAATTTACACACTATGTTTAAGAAATATTTTTCTTCTTTTCGCTGCTTACAAAATAAACAATTTCATTGAGGAAGAAAAAAACAAACAAGCAAAACGTTATTATTTTTTGATAACGAGTCGCAAAAAATGAATCAAATAAAATACGAAAAATTAAATTGTTTTAATTTTTCCTGAATATTGTCCATCCTATACTTGCTGCGAGCAATCTTGAACAAGTCCTGGCGGCAACACCCCACAAGACACCAACTGTACGACCACCTGCCTCCTATCACGAAAACTATTCAAGTTAGACGAACCAGACATGCAGGACACTGCTGGAGAAGCAGAGACGAACTCATAAGTGATGTACTCCTATGGACCCCCACACATGGCCGTGCAAAAGCAGGACGACCAGCGCGAACATACATTCAGGAACTATTTGAGGATACAGGACGTTGTCCAGAAGACCTGCCTGAGGCGATGAACGATAGGGAAAAGTGGCGAGAGAGGGTCAGGGATATCCGTGGTACCAGCACGACATGATGATGATGATGATGATGATGACATTAATAGTGTTAATATGATATAATATATGATAATATACTTATTTGGTTAAATAAAGGCAGAAAACTAAATTGCAATAAATATTCTCCATCATTCAATAATTTTCTGATTTTTCAACAATAAAATTTGTACATAACTGGAGTTAATTTGTCTTATAAAAATACAATACATAGTATTGAGTAATAAAAAAAAGAACATGATTACTAGTGAAATTTTGCCATTCTAACGGTTGATATCAGGAAAATAGAAGAAGCGAAAAGATTGACAAATACGTGGACCTTGCCTGAGAACTGAAAAGGTTGTGGAACATGACGGTGATACCATTCGTAGTTGGTGTCCAAGGAAAAGAGACTGGAGAAACTAGAGATGAGAGGAACAATCCAGACCACAGCACCATTAAGATAAGCTAGAAAACTTACCAGTTTTCGGAAGACCTGAGGAGGCTTACTGCTTACTTACACTTCAATGAAAATCTCGCATAAAGTGAAAATAACTCGGCTAGTTTTATACAGAAAATTACAATTTTTAACCTGTGTTTTCAAATATGATGTTGTGTAGAAAATTGAAACGTCTATACTAGAAGTGTCGATTGACTTTCTTTTTATTTGCAGAAAATAAATCCTCATTTTAAATTGGAGATAAAGATAATTTAGTTTTGAAGGCAGCAGTATATTACTTGCACAATCTGCTGCATCCAGACTAAAAAAAATATTAGTTATAATCTATAGTTTTTCTTACAGTGCAATTCAGTTGACATGACAGCAAGGTGAAGAAGTCTGAATTTTTATACGTGGTTCTGGGTCGTTGACATTCTTGGTCATCTTTCCAATTTGAAAAAGAGACAGGTAAAAACAAAAACAAACAAAATAACCCTCTAAAAAAACAAAAAAAAAACAAAACAAAACAAAGACTTCTCTTTCTCCCAAGATCAATTCAGCTCTAATAAAACCAGAGACACAAAGAGGACATAAATATCTGCTCGATGCAACATTTCAATGTCAGGCTGTAATTCAATATGGCTTCTCTAGTCACGTGATTGAAAACTTGTAGCGGAGACTTTCTATTATTTACTCATGTAAATTTCATGTCTGTGTTCGCAGAGACGAACAGAATTACTCACGATCTTTTTGTCGTCATTATATAGCATTGCTAAATTATAGCAGCATGAATAAAAATATACAACACGATACAAATTTGAAAATGTTCTGGCATGAGCGCCCTCACTCAACCCTGTATTATTGAACAGAGTTAGAGCCATATTATGTTTAAATATCTTTAACTTTGGTAAGGCAACAACTATAAGAGAAGGTATATTGGGAATTTACACCAGCTGTATAAGTCAGGGTTTTTTCTTGTTACTCTTACCAAGTAAAATCGTGCAATCTGCCACAAGTTACTTGAAGAGGGGATGGACACCGAGAGAAGTACCCCTTTCGTTACCTAAAAAGATATAAATGGGAATTACTCAGCATGACAACCCAACCGTTTAAAACAAGAGCGTGGGCAATGAGAATGAGGTAGTTCTTCAAGATGAAAGGAGTAGCGCCCTCCAGTACACCTCGGTGTAGTAGCTATCGAAAAGGGACACCTTTGGGTCACCCTCAACTAAGGTCAACTATTGCTCAATTAGGAGGAATCGAGACAAAAAACAAAAATGTTTAGATCACTTAAACTCTTAAGTGATCCTCATTGCCATGAAAAGAGTTTTTCCGAACATTTATATCAGTAACTCATTTTCCAATTTCTAAAAGTGAGTTTATTTGGAAATAAATCCGCTCTGCCTGTTTAAGATTCCATAAATTCTAATCCATAAAAAATAACTAAAAATTTCAAACTAAATAATTCTTTCTCTCTCTAACAAAAATCTGACTAAATCTCTATCGGATGTGATTGGGAATACACGAGGAGTAAGTTCTTCTCAAAATGGATACCCTGGTTATGACACTAAATTGTATCTGATGGTGAGACTCTAGTTCTGGATCTCAGGGGTGTGTTGAGTGTCAATCCATCGACAGGTATTGTCCTTAAACTGAGTCAGATATTATTAAGTAGCAAATAAGAAATAAACGCTTATAGTCACAGAGAAAATATTTCTCAAAGAATGAAAACCAAAAATATCTAAAATAATAAAGAAGTGTTTGTTTTTGTCCTCGGTAGACAGTCAAATGATCATTCAGTTCTATTTCAAATAATTCAATTTAGCAAAAGTCATTTGTTTGCACAAAGATTAAATGTTAAACAGTTCAATCTGACCAATAAATTGGGCCCAGTCAATAGCTAAAACTTCGGGTCAGAATGGACTTAGGAGCAATGGCAATAAAGGTGTATTCCACATTACTAAGAGCTTGAGGACTGATGCCTTACTATCAGATTGTTTAATGACATATCTAGGACATTCGTTTGGTGATGTTCACCTTTTTGCAGAGAAACAGTCGGTATATTCTATTGTCCCAGTCGACTGGGCTGATAAAAATATTTAATATAATTCATTCGAATATTGCAGGTTTTAAAACCTCTAAACCTAACACAATCTAAAAATTTCAAGGGATTTTTTCAAATATAGTTAATTACATTTTGAATATTTAGTGGAGTTTCATAGAAAGCATCGTTTTTTTTGTTTGAACTTTTTGTTTAAACTAAGTTTTTTTCTAAGAAATACGATCAATGTATATTTTCTTTTTTAAGGAGAGGAATTATATTGTTTAATGACATATCTAAGACATTCGTTTGGTGGGGTTCACCCTTTTGCAGAGAAACAGTCCATATATTCTACTGTCCCAGCCGACTGGGCTGATAAAAATATTTAATATAATTCATTCGAATATTGCAGGTTTTATGGTTATGACACTAAATTGCATCTGATGTTGAGGCTCCAGTTCTGGATCTCTTGGGAGTGTTGAATGTCAATCCATCGACAGCTATTGTCATTAAACCGAGTCAGATATTATTAAGTAGCAAATAAGAAATAAACACTTATAGTCACAGGGAAAATATTTCCCAAAGAATGAAAAACAAAAAAAAAAAATCTAAATTAATAAAGTGTGTTTTTGTCCTTTGTAGACAGTCAAAGGCTTTTTTTTTCATTAAGAGCTACTAATTTGATATAAGTACATAGTGGACACAGGGAATATGTTTAGTCATCAAGAGATGGTCATTAAACGCTAAAAAATATTACTGCAAGACATAACCAATCGAAAAAAACTTAAAACTCTTTACTTCCGAAAAAAACAACAATTTCTTATCATAGCACAATGATTATAATTATTTCCTCAAACATTTTGAATGAGACATTAAAATTTACTTAGCTTTGGTTAGTTGAAGCACAAGGCTGAATGTAGGAGGTATCAAGTTTACTCCACTCTCGGAACCCAGGAATTGGGTTTATAAGTAGTAGGAGGAGCGCTTAAAATTGCGGTTAATTTTATAAGAAATCGACTCAGCGAGCTAGGTTCAAATTTTGGAAGAGGCAGTTTGAGCTTAACTTTGCTTCAATGACATCGGAAAGGGAGGAATTCATCTCTTCTCTCCTTCTCAGCTAAGAATAAAAAGTAAGTTTTAAAATATCATAATTGCCGCTTGTTGGCTGCCGACGTTTCTAGAGACAAGTTACCGCCCTTAAAACACTTACACCCGTTTTGGGCAGATATTGTTTCATTACCTTTCACTTTCCGAATTTCTGCGAGCATCGTCAACGGCTTCAAAGTCCAGGTTGAGGTAGCAACTCAAAATTAACAGACTGCAAATAACTGTATGGATCCTTATGAAAAATTACCGGAGTTCAATTCCAGGTCGAGTCATACCAAAGACTCAAAAAATGGTATTTGATGCTACCTTGCTTAACACAGCATTATGAGGTAATGATCAAGGGTAAAGTGGAGCAATCCAGGGAATAGGGTAGCACCCTCCCTTACACCTCAGTATTGTAGCTATCAAAAAAGGGAGCCTTCGGGTCACCCTCGACTAAGATCGCAAATTATATAATATATATATATATATATATAAGGGTATTCCAATAACTAAGATGAATTTTCCTAAAAGAATTGGCAATAGGAACCTCTTTTTACGGTAGCATCGGTACCGTTTTCAAGGAAATCATTAGTGTTGTCTCTTTTCGTGTCCCAGAAGACTATCAGCTTGACCTACTTTACTGACCTCTGCGCTCGGAACCATTTCTTTACCGGCAAGTCAGTGTTTCCACTCGATGGATTACCTTTGATTCATGTTTAACCTATTTGTACACATTTTCTTGTAAAACAATCTTCTCCGTACACATCATACATTCTTCAGCGCATTTCTCATTGTTTGTACTTTTCAGGCACCAAACGTTTGATGACTGACCCTTGTTCAAACCTTGATTTTCCCCGATTTTAAATAGATTCAAGACAAATATTTTTCCCAGATTAGAAGTTTTACCTAAGACCAATTCTAAACAATGCTAAATCAAACCTGACCGATAAAATTAAACGCAGTTTCTTCCAGGCAGCGGTCTTGTTGATACTGCTATATGGATGCACTACATGGACGCTAACTAAACGGCTGGAGAAGAAGCTAGACGGCAATTACACAAGAATGTTGCCAGCAATATTGAACAAGTCCTGATAGCAACACCCCACAAGGCACCAACTATACGGCCACCTGCCTCCCATCACGAAACTATCCAAGCTAGACGAACCAGACATGCAGGACACTGCTGGAGAAGCAAGGACGAGCTCATAAGGGATGTACTCCTATGGACCCCTGCATATGGCCAAGCAAAAGCAGGACGACCAGCTCGAACCTACATACATCAGGATGTGAGGATACGCGATGTAGCCCTGATGACCTGCCAGAGGCGATGAATGATAGGGAGAAGTGGCGAGAGAGGGTCAGGGATATCCGTGCTAGCGGTACGACATGATGATGATGATGATGATATATAAACTCACCATGTATTTTAAAAATAACTAAAGCCTTATTCATTCTTCCTTCCTGTCTTGGTTGATACAGCTTTAGTCTCGATACTTTGTAAACACACCTTATATTGGTGTATTTATTTTAATATGGCATAAAAAATTAAATTGTGAATATTAGTCACACAATCAGAACATTATGAAATAAAGCCCTATCTGTAGGGCCTAGAATTTGCACGAAGTAAAAACCCCTTCAGAAAAAGTGGGTAAGTCACTTCGTGTATATATAGGCTATTTGTCTGGGAAATCTACTCATGTTCAAATATTGAAAGCCAACGCCTTTGTTTGGAGATGGTTTATCAAATATTTTGCAATTTTTCCTTGGTTAAAACTATTTAAAATGACTGATATCTTTTTGGATGTTTCTCTATTGTTAAACTTTAACGTCTCTTTTTAAATCAACGAAGTAAAATAAAAATAGAATTAAAAAAATGGCGGACCGGAAGTAGTTTTCTTTTTTTTATATTTTGTATTTCTTTCTCTGTTTTGTATTGAAATTCTCGGCAAGAATTCAGGTTTTTAGCTATTTTTTCTTTTTTTATAGACATTTTCTATTGTTACTGCATATTTTAGTGCACGTAGGAAATATTCATTGTTATTTGGTGTGATGTCATCGCATTAAAAAGGTCACAAATGAGAGTAAAGAAAAATTTTAACTATGTTGTATGAAATAAAGATATATTGATATATACTAGCTAAAATATGTGCCATCCGCCGGGCACAAGTATTTAAACTTTAATGCAATGAAATGATATATGGGAAAGGAGGAGGCTGTTTTGAGGTCATGGTTGCTGTACTAAGAGAAGAACATATCTCCTCATTGTTTCTCCCACCCTGTCCGGTGGCAAAAGCCACTAGTGGTACCAGGGGCGGCAGTACTACTTTAGCTATTGAAACTGTGTGATCCAACCTGGTCGGTGGCTGATGCCGACAGGGTATTGCGCGTAGTTTGACGTATTGAATGATAAAATATTTTAGAAATTATATATATATATATATATATACGTGGTGCTTTCAATAAGTTTTCAGACTTTTTGTACAGGGATTTAAAATTGTCTTAGACTCTTGAAAATTCACTATGTTATTGCTACACATGTTATGGGATGACTGACCAATTTTTATGATTTCACGTTCAAAAGAACAACTATAGCAGCAATTGGAATACACCCTACTAAAGCCTGATTGTCACAGCTGGTGATTTTCAAAAATGCAATCTAGACGTGAAGATACTTTAGGAGAACGATATGCAACAAAATTGTGTTTTAAACTTGGAAAAAATGCCACAGAAACATATGGAATGCTTCAGACTGCTTTTCGACTATCTTGCATGAATCGAGCATCAGTTTTTGAGTGGCATGAGAGATTCAAGGAAAGCAGGGAGTCTATGAGGGATGATGAGAGGTATGGGAGGAGTAAGGAAGTCAATAGACCAGAGTTGATTGGCCAAAGGGTTAGGGTTAGTGTTAGGGTTACTATGTTGATGTTTTAAGGGAAATCAGGAAGAGATTCTGTCGGAAGAGGTCAGCACTCTTCAAATCGGGTCAGTGGCATTTCCAGCAGGACAATACACCAGTCCACAACTTCATCCTTGTCACAGACTATTTGACTAAGACGGGCATCAAGACAGTTTTTCACCCTCCCTATTGTCCAGATCTTGTTCCCTGTGACTTTTGGTTATTCCCTAAGCCTAGAAACTGTCGTTATAAGACAATTGAGGAGATGAAAGAGGCTGTGACGAAGGTCATTGACACGCTCACACAAGAGGACTTCCATGGGGGTCTTCCAGAAGTTGTTGGAACGGTACAACAAGTGCATTGCAGCCGGAGGAGATTACTCCTGTGGTTACTCATGTGTGTACTATAAAAAAATGCACATACGAAAAATATCTGGAAACCTATTTAATGATCCTCGTTTCTACGATTTGGCATTAAAAAATCAACAAGGTTTGATATGCCTTAAGGCACTTAACCAACCGACCAACATTTTTAAGT
>OY757916.1:14390311-14470311 GCA_963585895.1 Sepioteuthis lessoniana | reverse complement strand
TCTTTTTTGCCGGGAGAGTGCTTACCTCTCTCCCATGTTTACAGTCAGCTTATTCAAAGCTTCTTCAAAGAAGGTGTAATCTTGGAAGGAGGTATTGATATTCTGACATGGGTGTACGAGACAAAACTCCCCACTGAGATACAGTTTTGATTTCTTTTGCTTAATGGCATATCAACCTTAACGGGTTTTTAATACAAAGGCCACAAAAATTAAAGGATAGGTGCCCTTGTATATAGAAACTGAACAAAATAAAAAAGCCCCCTCCCCCGAAAAAAACTAGTAAAATACATTACCACTGAGATACGTACTTTTCAGTGGTTTAGGAATATCTCTGTAGCCTATTTCTGGAAAACTATAGACTGAATAGACAATATGAAACTATACTCTTCTCATGAATTGAGTACTCCAGTAGCCGATAAGCGTACATGTGGATATATACCCCAAAATTCCTTCGCTTACAGTCAGATGACAATAGCTTGCTGGTAAGATATCTAACTGACGTAAAATCAGGGGGGTGTCCTCGTGGTGTAATGGTTAAAGCGATGAACTGCGGAATCGTAGTACGCGAGTTCGTACTCCAGTCGCGCTATTACGTTCACTTTCGGGCAAATACCCTTGGGAAAAGTATGAACCCCCTTATTCTCCCTATGGGTAAATAGTAGGACGGACTAGGTTCTTCAGCCTTGGTGAGGCAACTAGTCTAGGAGAAGGAAAACTCTGAATTCAAACCTGTTAAACTCCGCTTAAAAATTGACCTTGTGTCATATCCTGCCCGAGCGGAGGGGTAATGGTTAAAGCGATGAACTGCGGAATCGTAGTACGCGAGTTCGTACTACAGTCGCGCTATTACGTTCACTTTCGGGCAAATACCCTTGGGAAAGGTATGAACCCCCTTATTCTCCCTCAAGCTATGGGTAAATAGTAGGACGGACTAGGTTCTTCAGCCTTAGTGAGGCAACTAGTCTAGGAGAAGGAAAACTCTGAATTCAAACCTGTTAAACTCCGCTTAAAAATTGACCTTGTGTCATATCCTGCCCGAGCGGAGGGGTAAAAGGGGTGTCCTCGTGGTGTAATGGTTAAAGCGATGAACTGCGGAATCGTAGTACGCAAGTTCGTACTACAGTCGCGCTATTACGTTCACTTTCGGGCAAATACCCTTGGGAAATGAAGGTATGAATCCAATTATTCTCCCTCCAGCTATGGGTAAATAGTAGGACGGACGAGCTTCTTCAGCCTTGGTGAGGCAACTAGTCTAGGAGAAGGAAAACTCTGAATTCAAACCTGTTAAACTCCGCTTAAAAATTGACCTTGTGTCATATCCTGCCCGAGCGGAGGGGTTGGGTAAATAGTAACTGACGTAAAATCAACCGTGTTTTGATCTCAGCTTGAAGCATCTCGCGTGTCTTATTGCGATACAACGAAACGAAACAGTCTGTCTGTGAATGACAATATGTAAATAAGAACTTTATATATATATATATATATATATAGTATTTTCGTTCAAAAAGTTCTAAGCCTTATCTAGAAAAAAGAGCCAGAACTGAAAATGTTCGTTGAGATAACACGCTGCCATTTTTTTTTTCTATAACTAGAAAAAATAATTCCGATTTCTGTCCTAACTTCTGTGCAGGTGAGGCTTATACAAAGGTTAGAAATGTACGACAAATATAAATTTAAAGAGAGGCGTTAAAACTTTGTATATAGAGAATGAGCAAAATAAAAACAAAAAAGTGCCCCCCCACCAAAAAATAAATAAAAGAAGCAAAAACATGGAAAAACATTAGAAAATATTTACGTGTCAGAGTCAATGTTTCCTAGAAGAACAATAACGAGAAGTTAAAATATAATTATAAATGTTAGAACGAGATTTAAATAATCAAGTCAGTAGAATGGAATTAAACCACTAAGCAGGCAATTGAAAGACACGTCTTATTAAGTCGTTATTTCGATTTCATAGCCTGTCTGCCATATAACAAATTCGGTGAATGTTTGTGGTAGGATTTGATATCCTGAGCATCCACGAATATTCTTTAATATGCATTTGTAACGTAATGGCCGAGGGGTTTCGGTTCATGCCTTTGAGTTTAGTTAGGCTGAGAACCTTTCGGCTCAGCACATGGGTTAGTTAGTTGCAAACATTGATGCAGGTGTTAACGCGGACGCGCGCGGGCGGACGAAGGTGTCACTCAAATGTCACAATAGTCCGAGACGAAACGGGTGACGGAGTGCGAGTGACGTCACGCACCGGAAGCGCGCAGAGTTTTGTGGAGAATTAAAAGAAAGTTAGAAGAGTTAAAAACTAGACGCCGAACGAGGAGGATCGACTTTTGGAGCTCGCAGACGCGAGGCGAACTTGCCCGAGATGGAGGCCAAATGAATAAGACAGCATAGAAGATTGTGTCTCTCCTCCTTATGTCGAAACCTTTAACTCAAAGTTAATAAAAAGGTTTCGTACCTGAACAAGAAGTCGTTACGTCTTTTCGAATTTCGAGATTCCTATGTTTTTTATATGTTCTATCGTTAAGAACATTATATGTCTATTTCGCACATGGCGTTAATTGTGGTTATGGAACATTGGTAGTGTGTTTTGAAATTTACTGGTAATTATTTGTACTAATATTTTTTCTGTTTTTTTTTTGTGTATATATATATATATATATATATATATATACACGTTTGTTTTCATTTGTGTGTGTATGGTTCATGTTTTGTTCAATTTGTGCTTAAATTTACCAATGAAGTTTTTCTTTGATTTGAAGTAAAGTTAGTTTGGTATATGGGCATAATTTTCGACTTTTGGGTTCGATGAATTTGCGCACCGTGGGTGCCGCACGAGATAAGGGCCAAATGAATAAGACGGCATAGCGAGATTGTGTCTCTCCTCATTATGTCGAAACCTTTTACTCAAAGTTAATAAAAAGGTTTCGTACCTGAACAAGAAGTCGTTACGTCTTTTCGAATTTCGAGATTCCTATGTTCTTTATATGTTCTATCGTTATGAACATTATATGTCCATTTCGCATATGGTGTTAATTGTGGCAATGTAACACATTGATCTATTCGAATGAATAACTTCATCTTTCTCATGCTTACACTTTTCTTATCAGCAAGGCTTACATGGTTTGATGTCTTTGTTCTATGACATATCAACCTTCATGGGTTATGCCCAAGCCATTCTCTTGCCCAGTCAGCTGGGGCTGTAGAATACACTGACTGCACCTCTGCAGAGGGGTAAGACCCCCCCCCCCTAACGAGTGTCCTGTATATGACACTAAACAATCTGATGGTGAAGTTCCAGCAGTGCTGGAGCTTTGGGGAATGCGGAGTACCCCTTCATTGCCATTGCTCCCATGTCCACTCTGGCCCGGAGTGGTAGCACCTGATAAGGGCCCTATCTATGGGTTAAATAGAATTAACAGCATACTTATGCTAAAATGAATTGTTTGAGTAAAACTGAATAGTTTGAAATAGAAATGACTTTTACAATTAAACCGTACTTACATTTAAACTGCGTGCTTATGCTTAACTGAATTATTTCAAATAGAACTGTTTTTCGACATTAAAACTGTATTTACACTTAACCGAATTATTACATACAACTGCTTGAATAGTTAGAAATGGAAATATTTTTGACCCATTAAACTGTGTACTTATGCTAATCTGAATTGTTTTAAATTGAACAGATTATTTACATAAAAATGGATTTGGCGTTAAATAACCTACAAAGGTTGATATGCCATAAAACCCAACAAACCAAACCAAACCAAACCAAACCAAAGCCATTCTCGTAGAAGGACAGTAGTTAAACTATAGTTTGAGGAGTCAGGAAACTCATACCTTTCTCTGATGTATTAGTCCGAATGTGAATTTAATACTGCGACTGGAGTTTGAACTCGCTTACTACAACATTATAGTCCAGTACGTTAGCCACAATATTAAGATGACTCCTCGGTGAGGATTAAAGTACACCAACTGCATTCACTACAGAGAAGTAAGACCCCCACGAACTGAAGAGGTGTCTTGTGTGTATTATTTGAGACTCTGTCCACCAAAGTTCCGGAAGACCGGGGTTCAATCTCAAATCGAGTCCTACCAAAAACTCAAAAAGTGGTACTTGATGCCGCCTTGCTTAACACTTATATTATAAGGTACGGATCAAGGGTAAAGTGGAGGAATCCAGGGAATGGAGTAGCTCCCTCCCTACACCTCAGTGTGGTAGCTATTCTAAAGGGAACCTTCGGGTAGCCCTCGACAACAGTCGCCAACTTTACTTATATATATATATATATATAAGTTAGGATAGGGTCGATACGAACTCAACTGTGCTCGGTGATTGCCACTTTCTAATCTATGCGATCTTCAGACCAAGTCACCTATAGGAGAGAAACTGACAGAAACCAAGCACTGTTGACTCTGTGTGTACGCTACTTAAATTTAGATATATCTGTATTTGCCTACCCCTACGCACGAGCAGGATGTGACGCAAAGTCAAATTTTAAGGCCAGTATAACAGGTTTCTAGACCAGTTTTCATTCCAAAATTACAGAAATCAGTCTGCCCAACTATTTACCCATAGCTGGCGGGTGATTAGTCGGATTCATAACGTTCCCAATGGGAAATGCAAACAATCTTGTCCAAGAATTCAGGCATTACACAACGAGCATCTGTAAGTTATATATATATATATATATTAACTTATAACTCGAGGGATAAGAGAGTATATATATATATATATATATATATATATATATATATATATATATATATATATATATATATATATATATATATATATATATATATATATATATATATATATATATATATATATATATATATATATATATACTCTATCACCAATACTGAGCACAGTTTATGTATACATATACCAACCTAAATTTATATATATATATATATGTATATGTGTGTGTGTGTGTGTGTGTGTGTGTCTGAATCTCTCTCTCTCTATATATATATATCTATCATTTATATATTGATCAACCTATCTTATAGTTTCTTAATAGCTGCACTTTTATTTTTATAACGGGGATAGACTATTTTCATCTTAGACAAACGCACCTGTAGACAACAATTTTTTCGCAGGCCGAGAGTATACATACTACACTCTGATCCCGGGCTGAAATTCAATCTCGCGAGATGTGACTAGTTTGAAATGTAACAGACATTTCAGCTGTCAGAATTCTACTCCAACCACTGAAACAAACGCTTGCTCCTATATATATATATATATATATATATATATATGTGTGTGTGTGTGTGTGTGTGTGTGTAGTCATCATCGATTTTTCTAGTATGTACTTAATTGTTTACCGGACTGTCTACAAATTCATCATCATTGGGTCTTTTCTTTTTTTTTTTTTTTTCTTTTCTTTTTGACTATTTATCCAACTATCTAAATTACAGCTCATTCGATTGTTTTCTGATATGTCTTGATTGTCAGTTTGATAGACAGATCGATTACCTGCCCGATTGATTTTTTAATTGTCATCAGAAATCTCCTCATCCGTACCCGCCCTCCCCTTGGCGTCTCAGTCTGTTGTTTTGCTTTGTTTCTTTTTCTTTCTTTCTTTCTTTCTTTCTTTCTTTCTCCTCCTCGTCAACGACTAATCAATTCCTCTGTTAGGCTTAGTTTTGCCTAATTGTCCGTTGTAAGTTCCAGGCTGTATGCGTGACAGTACAACGTACTGAGTGCTTGATATCGGAATAATTGCTTACGCCATCAGACAATTCAAGGCTCTATCCGATTGTTTCCTTAATTACACGCCTAATCGTTCGTGTGATTGCGTTTAATTTTCTTCTTTATTATGCCATTATTTGTGGTATCTATTTATCAATCTGTCTTTTAATGATCGTGGCTTCCTACGTACCTGCCCAACATCTATCTATCTATCTATCTATCTATCTATCTATCTATCCCATTCGATCTATCTATCTATCTCATTCTATCTATCTATCTATCTATCTATCTATCTATCTATCTATCTATCTATCTATCCCATTCTATCTATCTATCTATCTATCTATCTCATTCTATCTATCTATCTATCTATCTATCTATCTCATTCTATCTATCTATCTATCTATCTATCCCATTCTATCTATCTATCTATCTATCCCATTCTATCTATCTATCTATCCATCCCATTCTATCTATCTATCTATCTATCTATCTATCTATCTATCTATCCCATTCTATCTATCTATCTATCTCATTCTATCTATCTATCTATCCCATTCTATCTATCTATCAATCTATCTATCTATCTATCCCATTCGATCTATCTATTTATCTATCTATGTTAACCAGTCAATCATTCTGTCAACACACACACATATGTAGATAGATTGATAGATAGATAAAAAGGAAAACTCTAAATTCAACACTGTTAAAAATTTGACCTTGTGTCGCATTCAATTCGTGTAGATGGTTTAGTATATATATATATATAGTCATCCACAGACAGACTGTTTCGTTCTATCAGAACTCTTCAGTGTGGCTAGACACGCAGGATGCCTGAAGCCGGGATCGAAACCCGTCCAACTTTTACGTTAGACTGTGTTTCAGACCACTCGACCACCAAGTGGACCACGTTGGCTAAGGGAATTTTAAGGTATTTTATTTTTAGAAACAGCAGCAGCAGCAGCCTTTGTTTACATTTTTTTTATACCCTATCGGCTACCAGAGTGCTCAATTCTTTCGAAGAGCTTTGCATTACGCTAGCGGCGGCAGTCAATTCCTTCGCCAGAGAGCTCAACCCCTATGGGGGAGTATATATATATATATATATATATATATATATATATTCTTTGACTTTTGAAACGCAGTTTCTTCCAGGAAGCGGTCGTATCGATACTGCTATATGGATGTACTACTTGGACGCTAACTAAACGGCTGGAGAAGAAGCTAGACAGCGATTACACAAGAATGTTGCAAGCAATATTGAACAAGTCCTGGCGGCAACACCCCACAAGGCACCAACTATACGGCCACCTGCCTCCCATCTCGAAAACTATCCAAGTTAGACGAGGCAGACATGCAGGACACTGCTGGAGAAGCAAGGACGAGCTCATCTGTGATGTACTCATATGGACCCCCGCATATGGCCAAGCAAAAGTAGGACGACCAGCTCGAACATACATTCAGCAGCTATGTGAGGATACGGGATGTAGCCCTGAAGACCAGCCAGAGGCGATGAACGATAGGGAGAAGTGGTGAGAGAGGGTCAGGGGTATCCGAGAGGCGATAGGGAGAAGTGGCGAGAGATGGTCAGGGATAGTGGCTCGACATCATGATGATGATGATATATATTTTTTTTCTTTGACTTTATATATATACATATATATATATATATATATATATATATATATATAAAAATGTACAAATATGAGAAAAAAAACAGAAGATTTTCAGAGACTGGTTTCTATCTATACTTGAAATTATTTGCTAAGGAAAAACTTTTCGGTTTTTAGACATTAAATCTTCATAAAATCTTTTGAATAAGGGATTTTTGTATCTTTGGAATTTTATTTAAATCATATTTTATATTTGTTAAATGGAGCAAAAAACACCAGAAAGTTTTAAACATCCCATTTCCATTGCCCTGATGAAGGTTCAACATTTTTAAACTGAAACCTTGTACGGTGGTAAATAAATCAAACAATTAATAAAATCTTGCTCTGAAGACCTTGTATTTCTTTCATATTTCTATACATTTCTATATTGCCAGATTTACTTCCAGTTTCCGATATATACACACAGATATATATATATATATATATATATATAGAGAGAGAGAGAGAGAGAGAGAGAGAAAGAGAAATGAAGCATTCACTTTGCATCAGCATATATCTGTAATTTATGTTACACGGAAGCGACAGACAGATATATTGTTTGTCTGTGAGTGTGTGTGTGTGAGAGAGAGAGAGAGAGACAGACAGACAGACAGAGACAGAGTAAACTGGAGTGTCACTAGTATGAACCTAAACTATATCTAAAAAATAAATTATCATATAGCGCTTCTCATGTGATTCACCTATCTTTTATCGACAATTTTTACTTAAAATATTTCTAGCCCTAAAAGCTATTCTTTTTGGAGGACTTAATCTACGATGAGTGAATTCTAACCGATTTTTTATGTGAGTAATTTAAATGCATACATGCATAATCGGGAACTTCGGTAGCGAACAAAAATTTCCAACTTTAACTCTTTCTATCCGAAATCTTATGAAAATTATGAATCTAATGTAATATTGTCGATTGTAAGAGAATATATGCCCGAAGAAGTATGAGGTAATTATTCAACAACTAAATACCCTTGTCTCTGAGTAGAGTATTTCAACGTAACTCATGTAAATTGCCCTCTTTTATCCTTACAGCCCAGTTGGCTGGAGCTTAAGAATACACCGACTGCATCTCTGCGAAGAGGTATATCAACTTTCGTGGGTTATTTATAGCCAAAGCCATCCCTCTATAAGAACAGCAGTGATGCTATTTAACCCATAGCTGGGAGGATAAGATAGTTCATACCTTTCCCAAGGTATTTGTCCGAAAGTGAACGTAATAGCGCAACTGGAGTTCGAACTTGCTTACTACGATTCCGTAGTTCAGCTCTTTAACCATGAGAATCCTGGATATGACACTAAACAATTTGATGGTAAAGTTCCAAGTCTTGTAGCTTTGAAAAATGTGGAGTAACTCTTCATCGCTATTACTCCCAGGTCCACTCTGACTCGGACTGGTAGCACTTGATAATGGCTTAACAACAGGTCAAATACAACTGTTTAACATTTAAACCGTGTGCAAACAAATGACTTATGCTAAATTTAATTGTTAGAAACAGAACTGTTTTATTATTTAACTGTGCGTAAACAAATGACCGCTGTTTAATTGCATTGTTAGTGTGACATTGCAATACTTGGAAACGTGGTGTAATGGTTATCGTCGTAGGAAATGGACACGGCGACACGAATTCAAATCCTGGACGAGACTGATTGCATTTCACATTGCAGTAATACCCTTGGGAAAGGTATGAATCCAATTATTCTCCAGCATGCTTCTCCTGGGAATTCTGTCTCTTGGTCTCTGGGTCATAGCAGTAGATCCAGCTTTCATTGCATGGCATATTTCCAAGTTTAAAACAGAATTTTATTGCATATCGTTCTTTCTCACGTCCAGATTGGATTTTTGAGATTCACCAGCAGTGACAATCAGGCTTTAGTAGGGTTTATTCCAATTCCTGCTGTAGCTGTTCATTTAAACCTGAAATCATAGAAATTGGTCAGTCATCTCATAAGATGTATAGCAATAACATACTGTATTTTCAAGAGTCTACAAACATTTTAAATGCCTGTATAAAAAAAAGTCTGGAAACTTATTGAAGGCACCATGTATATGCATGAAGAGGATTCGGCATTAAAAAAAACCTACAAAGGTTGATATACAGTAAAAGATAATCAAACCAAACCAAACCAAACCAAACTAAACCAAACCTTTTATCCTGAGGGTTTTTTCCTCATTATGAGAACGTTTTTACCCTATCTTTTCGCATCGGGCAGAAGGTGACACAAATTTAATTTTTAAATCAGACTTAGTGGTTGCCGAAGGGATTTTTTAAATGAGAGATTATTATAGAAACCATTTAGTGCCTTTTCTTGTTTTCACTTTGCGCTTTAAAAATCAATTTGTTTTCATTTGTAACAGACATTTATCCGGAACAAACGGATGATATTATGTAGCTGAGGCTTCAGTTAGAATCATATCTTATTGTCGTACATGCACAGACATCCCACTGTTGGTTTAGAAAGCTCTTCTCACCAGTGATTTCATTTGTGTAGTGAGATGGGTTCTCACTAAGTGTATTATACTCGTGATCTTGTGCCAGGTGAAACGTTACAATATGTTTGTGTGTTTTGTTTGTTTCTTTGTTATTCAATGGCATATTAACTTTCTCGGGTTATTTAATGACAAATCCATCCTTTTTAGAAGGACAGTGGTGATACTGTTTAACCCATAGCTGGGAGGATAAGGAGATTCCTACCTTTCCCAACCGTATTTGTCCGAAAGTGAACGTAATAGCAAGACTGGAGTTTGAATTTGCGTTCTACTATTCCAATTTCGAGCGATTTAACGATTACACCACGAGAACACTCCTTAGTGGGTCATGAAAATGCTTTTTTAAAAAAATCAATTGAGACATCATAAGTGAGGGGATATCTGAACACCCGGAATAATCGGTAGTTGAGTTCTTTAACGTGAATCTTAAAACATATTTGCTCAACATTTTCTCCAGGGGCGGGACGTGACACAATGTCAATTTTTTTTTTGTGTAGTAAAGCTGGTTTGAATTCAAAATTTTCCTTCTTCTTTGCTTTTTGTCTTACCCAATGATACATGTATAAGTCGTGTCTTTTTCCGTCTCTGAATCGTATTGAATGATATTTTTATCATTCAATTTTGTATTCAACAACATACTTGTGTATGTGTTTCTCTAACCCCTTCGTGACTCACAGGATGCGATATAAGGTCAATTTTTTAACGGAGTACCGGACATTGGCCAAGCGGTTAGAGTGTTCGCCAATGGCCCGGGAGACCTTGGTTCAATCCCAGGTCGAGTCATACCAAAGACTCAAAAAATGATACTTGATGCCTCCTTGTTTAACACTCAGTATTATAAGGTACTATTTACCCAACCCCTCCGCTCGGGCAGGATATGACACAAGGTCAATTTTTAAGCGGAGTTTAACAGGTTTGAATTCAGAGTTTTCCTTCTCCTAGACTAGTTGCCTAACCAAGGCTGAAGAACCTAGTCCGTCCTACTATTTACCCATAGCTGGAGGGAGAATAAGGGGGTTCATACCTTTCCCAAGGGTATTTGCCCGAAAGTGAACGTAATAGCGCGACTGGAGTACGAACTCGCGTACTACGATCCCGCAGTTCATCGCTTTAACCATTACACCACGAGGACACCCCTCACACTCAGTATTATAAGGTACGGATCAAGGGTAAAGTGAAGCAATCGATGGAAGGAGTAGCGACCTCCTCTACACCTTAGTGTAGTAGCTATCGAAAAGGGATCCTTTGGGTCACCCTCGACTATGGTCGCCAACTTTACTTACTTACAAGATGTTTTCTTGATCTTAGACCATTGTCATAACAAAGCTAAAAAGGTCAGTCTATCCAACTTATCATCCATAACCAGAGAGAAGTAGAGAGGTTTGATGCCTTTCCGAAACGTATTACCACAAAGCGTAAAGCAAATATTGCCCGGGCTTTGAACCTTGTTCATACATGAGTATTAATATTTATTTACATGGTCGAATTTTCAAGCAAGGTGGGGAGATTTTCTGGCTGGAAAATCGGTTTTTGAAACTTCGGTTCCAAACAGGGTTCGAACACAGGTCTCTGTCACCTTTGACAAACGAATGATTCTTAAATCCTTCAAAATAGTTCTCCTCTCCCAAATGAAACCAAACCAGATATAGTTTGTGACCGTAGTCGAGGGCAGCCAGAAGGCTCCGTTTTCAATAGCTACTACACCGAGGTGTAGAGAAGAGCGCTACTCTTCTACCTGAATTGCTCTACTTTACCCTTGATAGTACCTTATATTGCTGAGTGTTAAACAAAGAGGAATCAAGTACCATTTTAAAAGTGTTTGGTATGTTGTGCTCAAAAAGTACCGAGACTGTAGCTGTATTTACCAAGACACAAATGAACAGTGAATAAACATTAATTTTTTTCAAGATCTTTGCTGTGCTCAAAAAGTACTGAGACTGAAGCTGTAATTACCAAGACAAACTGTATCATGAATAAAACGTTAATTGAACTGAAAATCTGTTTAGGGTTAAAAATGTATAGAGACTGAAACTGTATTTTCTGAGATTGAAAAGAACAATGAAGCAATTGTTAATTTTATTCAAAATATGAGGTATGTTCAAAACTATCGAGACTGAAATTGTAGACCGACATCGTCAATGAATCAAAGTCTAATTTTCTTCAAAATTGTCCACAATTTTCCAGCGAAGTTTTAATGGGTCATCTATTGGCGAACACTCAACCGACTAGGCCAATGAACTGGTCAAACCAGATATACCCCTTTAAAAATTGACCTTGTGTCGCTTCTTTTCCGTGGCGGAGAGATTGAGTAAATGAATATAGTAACTCTGTAATTAACTTTCATAATCCTTTTCCTAGACTGGTTGTCATACCAAAATTAAAGCGACCAGTTTATCCTACTATTGACTCATAGCAGGGGTAATCGTTGGATTCCTACTTTTCCCATGAAATAGCGATATTTGAAAGGCAAACATCCTCGTCCAGGTTTTGAACTCAGGTCACCGTGTCCATTTCCAGCGACAATAACCGTTACAGCATGAACGATTTAATTCAAATAAGTGATTAAGAATCGATACTCATACTGAAAGGAGAAGATTCGGAAGTTGAAAATCTCAACATAAAATCCATTATCCGTTAGTAAAAATTTTATACGCATAGGATTAGATGCAAAGAAAAAAGTGAACCTTGGTTCACTTTTGCAATAAGCAATAAGCAGGATATGAGATAGGTCAATTTTTAATCGGAGTAAAACTGATTTTCTTTTCTTTCTTTAGAGCAAAGGTAGATTGCTCAGCCTGCTCGACCCAGAGACAAAAAGAAGTTTCATGCCTTTACGAAGGGCATTAAACACGAACTAAAATACAAACAGCTTCGTCTATGGTTTGAACTTGGTTTTCGAATGTGCATTGGTATTTTCTTCCCTTGCCTAATTTTCGAGCGAAGCAGGGATTGCTTGTCTTGAAAATCGGTTTTAAAACTTTGGCTTTTTACGAGCTCGAACACCAGCAATTGAAACTCGTGACAAACGACTAACTATCCAACCTTTCAAGATATCATTTACACTCTTTCATATTGTACGTTTGTGCAAATGTACATTTGGAATTATCGGGCAAATCAACACCTCTTTAATTTTCACACGTTCTTGAATTGTATACACCGAATCGTGTATACATCTGTGTATATGTGTTGTATGTTGTGTGTTTGTGTGTATAAATTTTAGTATGGAAGCCCTCATCATCAGCAATTCTATTTACTTTGTAGATTATAAGGAATTCACTTTGATGTTGAGAGGCTATTATGAGCCAGGTGAGTCTTATATACACGTAGGTGATAGCATCACCATCTTCAAAGACCGTGGGGGATTCCCCATGGTGTCGTGAGTAACATTCTGGACTAAGACATCCTAATAAGTAAATTTGGTCGAACTATTACGTTCAATTACGGACTGATACCATTCAGAAAGGCATGAATCTCTATATCCTTTTAGCTATGGATTAAAAAAGAATCATTGTAACAAATGGATGACTTTGGAATATATTAACCCACGAAAGTTGACAGACCATTAAACAAAATAATTGGAGGTACCCGGGATGTAATGGTTATCGTCGTAGGAAATGGACACGGCGACTCGAGTTCAAATCCTGGACGAGACTTATTGCATTTCACATAGCACTAATACTTTTGGGAAAGGTATGAATCCAATTATTCTCCCTCCAGCTATGGGTAAATAGTAGGGCAGACTAATCATCAGCCTTGGTGAGGCAACTAGTCTAGGAGAAGGAAAACTCTGAATTCAAACCTATTAAACTCCGCTTAAAAAATTGACCTTGTGTCATATCCTGCCCGAGCGGAGGGGTTGGTGAATAGGATTAAACAAAATAACCATACCAAACTAAACTAAACCATTCTATGGAATTAAGTGTTGAAATCTGAAATATTTTTGAATTTTGTTAATTTCCAAATTCAAAATCTAAATCAAGACATGCGCACAAATGAACAATTGATATAATATAGTGATACAATCTAGACATCAACACTGCCGTCTTGATGTCATTTTTGTCAGGTACATAGAGAGACAGATCAGTTCAGGATACTTTTTTAAACAACAATTTTTGGCGAAACACTGGACTGTGCATTTGAAGTACTCTCCCTACTCATGAGGTCCCCTGGTACCGGGTGAATTTTATTTGGTTGCAAAACGAAAAATTCATCTTCGACGGTGAGATTCGAGGACGCGAATCTATAGAGGAGATTTAAAGGTTATTTGAACCATTAAAAATTTGATGGAAAAGTGTATTGCGGACAATTTTAAAGAAAATTAGATTTTGATTCATTGACGATGTCGGTCTACAATTTCAGTCTCGATAGTTTTGAAAATCCCTCATATTGTGAATAAAATGAACAATTCCTTCATTGTTCTTTTCTATCTCGGAAAATACAGTTTCAATCTCAATACTTTTTGAGCACAACACAGATTTTCAGTTCAATTAACGTTTTATTCATGATTCAGTTTGTCTTGGTAATTACAGCTTCAGTCTCAGTACTTTTTGAGCACAACAAATATCTTGAAGAAAATTAATGTTTATTCATTGTTCATTTGCGTTTTGGTAAATACAGCTTCAGTTTCAGTACTTTTTGAGCACAACAATGATCTTGGTTGGTTGGTTGGATTTAATGGCATATCAACTTCCTCAGATTATTTGATGCCACAGCCTTTTTACACATAAATTATATATATGACTTGTAAATGCAATTTTTTTTAGGTTGGTTATAGTTGGGTTTTAAGTCAAATTAATCTCTTAAGGGTCATTGAGTGTCAAATTCTGATATGTATGTGTGTATATATGAATGTCAAAGTTTTTTATTTGTATAATCTTGATGTTCGAAGGTGTTGGTAACATAGTCTATATCTTTAATAGGAGGCTAATTGTTTTTAAGAAGTTGATTATGTTTTTGAGGGCAATTTTTAAAAATAGTTCCTTCATGCTGTTCGCCTTATAAATCTTTTTCCTGGTGTGGTTGAGTTTTGTTCATTCTATCAAAATGTGCTGGGTACTTTTTGAGCACAACAAAGATCTTGAAGAAAATTAATATTTATTCATTGTTCATTTATGTCTTGGTAAATACAGCTTCAGTCTCGATACAATTTGGATGCACCCCGTATTTTGAGGAAAATGAACGTTTCATTCATTGTTTATTTCTGTCTTGGTAAATACATTTTCTGTCTCGATATTATTTCCATCTTGGTAAATACATCATCAGTTTGAAATTTTGAACATTGCTTGTTTTAAGAAGAAAATTAACGTTTCATTCATTGTTCATTTTTGTCTTGGTAAATACAGCTTCACTCTGGGTATACAGCATGTATGTATATGTATGCAATTACTTCTGCGTGTTAGTGATTTAATGATTAAAAAATACAAACATTTATCCAGAAAAATCATTGTTTCCTCGTCTTGGAATTTCAGAATAAGTTGGATTTTCGCAGCCAAAAATTAATTTGAACAAAAACGCAGTCTTTTCTTTTTGGCATTCAAAAAGAGACAAGTTTTTAACGTCTGAGTGACGTTTTTTCTTTTAATTTTTACGTGGAGCCAATTTTTCTGAATTCAATTTTTTCTAACGTCAAGAAACAACGTCGTCTTTTGGAATGGTGGGATATTTAACAGAAAATCCCGTAAATATTGATAACATTTTCATTATCGCTTTAAATTGATGAAAAAAGATACAACTAGAAGATGTATCTAATCAATACATATCTGCATTTGTATATATATATATATATATATATATATATATATATATATACATATATATATATATGAGTATATATATATACTCATAGATAGATAGATGTAGGAGGATAGATATATTGATTGGCAATATATATATATATATATATATAGTCATCCACAGACAGATCTGTTTCGTTCTATCAGGACTCATCAGTGTGGCTAGACATTAGCTTTCCGTAGCTGGGATCGAAACCCGGTTGATTCAAACGCCAAGCCAAGCCAAGCCAAGCCTCAAACCATATATATATATCAATATATATATAAGCATAGTTGATAGATAAATAGATAGATACATTTAAACAAATTGATGTATATGGAGTGATGGATTGGCTGGTAGATGTAGTGAGAATAGATAGTGTTTAGATACCTACCTACACGGTAATGGACTATTCCTCCTCAATATACACCAACTCTACCAGCCAGTCGAGGAGATAACCGCCAAACTGCCTGACAGTACCGGAAGGACATTCTTAATTGTTGTATAACACCAGTATTTGGTATATTTATTCTGTTATTGTAATACGGCCTAATGGTCCGGGAGACCGGGGTTCAATCACAGGTCGAGTCATACCAAAGACTCATACCAAAGACTCAAAAAATGGTACTTGATACCGCCTTGCTTAGCATTCAGCATTATAAGGTTGGGATTAAGGGTAAAGTGGACCAATCCAGGAAAAGGAGTAGCACCCTCTCCTACACCTCGGTGTAGTTGCTATTGAAAAGGTAGCCTTCGGGTCACCTTCGACTAGGGTCGCCATATTTACTTACTACTTATTGTAATATATTTGTTTCAACCTACTTGTCTGCGTGTCTTCATTTTGACCCTTAAACTCCATAACAGATAGATTGATAGATAGATAGATGATAATGATCATCATCATCATATTGCCCTGTCAGTACGGATCTCCCTAAGCCTCTCTCACCACCCGTCTCTATCCTCCATTGCTCCTGGGAGGTTTTCAAGGATATATCCTGTATCCTGTATCGAAACAGAGCTTTTGTGTATAGGTTGTGGCTGGTAGTCTTGCCTTTGCTCGTCCATGTGAAGTGGTCCACAGGAGTATATCGCTTATGAGTTTGTCCTTACTTCTCCAGCAGTGTCCCGCTTGTCTAGTTCGTCTAACTTTGATAGTTTTCTTGATGGGTGGTAGGTGGCCATATAATTGCAGTTTTGCGGGGTGTTGCCTCCAGGACTTGTTCAATATTGCTCGCAACATTCTTGCGTAATTGCCGTCAAGCTTTTTCTCCAGCCGTTTAGATAACGTCCGTGTAGTGCATCCATATAGTAGTATCGAAAAGACCACCGCTTGGAAAAATTGCAATTTATTTTATAGATAGATAGATAGATAGATAGATGTAAAGAGGATAGATATATAGATAGATAGATAGATAGAAGCGCAGTAGGTTGATAAAAAATATATATGAATATGTGTAGATAGATAGATGGATGTACACATTGAATAGATAAATGAATAGATTTGAACACACAAACACAGACAGACAGACACAGACACACACAGACACGCAGACACACACACATATGTATATTTATATATGTATGTGTGTGTGTGTGTGTGTGTGTGTGTGTGTGTGTGTGTGTGTGTGTGTGTGTGTGTGTGTTTGTGTGTGTTTGTGTGTTCTGAGGATCGATATTCATGCGCACAGATAGAAGGAATCAAAGCAGATAGAAAAATAGATATAGAGTTATGCACACACTGAGATAGATAGATAGATAGATAGATAGAAGAACAGCAGAAAGATAAATAGAGAGATAGATATATATTTATGAATTTTGTGATTATAGATAGTTCAGAGGTTAGATTGAAAGAGGGAAAGATAGATATAAACAGAAAGATATTGATAGAAAAATAGACAGCTTAATATGATCAGTCTGACATAAATATAAATATACTTATATAGTAGAATAGATATGAACAGACTTAAAAAGATTGGCCGGTTAATTGATTGATATATAGATAGATATAAAAAGACTAATATGGACAAATAGATAGAGAGATTCAGTGTATAAATTTAATGATAGATAAATATATGGATGGAGGAATGGATAGAATGATCAAATGAGAGACGGTAGACTTAGAGAACAACAGAACTTGTAATAATAGATCAAAAAGGACCTCTCTCTCTCTCTCTCTCTCTCTCTCTCTCTCTCTCTCTCTCTCTCTCTCTCTCTCTACATACATACATATATACATACAAATATATATATATATGAGTGTGTGTGTGTGTGTGTGTATACACACACACACACACACACATATATATATGTATATATATATATATATATATACGTTTATCTGAATCAGTCATTATACATGCAAGCAAGCATCCAAGTTAGATAGACAGATAAATATGAACAAACTGAAATAGATAATGGGGTAATATATATATATATATATATATATATATATATATATATATATATATATGTGTGTGTGTGTGTGTGTGTGTGTGTGTGTGTGTGTGTGTGAGCAGAGTAAATTAGATAGATAGATAGATAGATAGATAGATAGATAGATAGATAGATAAGTAGGTATGTAGGAATGTATACAGATAAAAGTAGAGATTGCTGACCGAGAGAAAGACGGGATCTGTGAATATAGATGAAATATAATCTATCTATCTATCTATCTATCTATCTATTATACTTGGAAGCAAGATAAGATACATAGATAGATTGGTAGACTGATATGAACATTCTAAGATAGATACATATTAATAGACCAAGATAGATGTATATGTTTTGATCTGGCTCAGATAGATAGATAGACAGATAGATAGATTGGCACACTGAGATAGATAGATAGATAGATAGATAGATAGATATGAATAGAATGAGATAATAGATAGATAGATAGATAGATAGAATACTCTGAAATAGCAAGGGCAAAAATGTCTTACATTAAACACTTAAGTGATCCACCATGTGATAATCCCTACAACTACGAACACATTTTTATCCTTGTTTTTATTCGAATCTTTTCTATGCATATCTTAAAATATTTCTTAGCCTTCCTTTGTCATGTATTTTTTCTCTCTATCTCGCTCTCTCTCTTTCTATTTGGTAGGCAAAACAAAAGTCATAAAATACCGAGTTAAAAGAAGAAAAAAAAAAAAGGAAAGAAAACGCCATTTTTGTTTGACTGGCTTTCTTAACTTGCAAATAAGTTTTCAACTAAGCCGATGTATTTGGGACAAAACAAAAGCGAAATACATTAAATACAATGAAGTCCTATATATTTGGTCTCACTTGTTTGGTTAATGGTTCTGGCTAAAAGCATTCGATCGGATGCTATTAATGACTTTGCCAATACATTGTTTATTGTTGCCAGACAGAATATACTGTCATAAGCATATACATTAATCTAGTCGCAACACATATGCACGTCTTCTATGTAGAGGGACATATATAAATATAGATAATTACTTTTCTTTACCTAATTACTTATTATAAAGGCTAACAAGTCATTATCTGTGCAGAAGTGATGGATTTTTTGCTCTTGTCTATTGGGATTTATTATTGAAATAGTTCATTATTTTTTTGTAAGAAAGGTTCGATATTTGTATGAATAAGACTCTGTTTGAAATCTATACAGAAGTCTGTTCATATCTATCAATCTATCTATCTATCTCATTCTGCCCATATCTATCTACCTTCTTATGTATGTATGTATGTATGTATGTATGTATGTATGTATGTAGATATCGATTTATTTATATATTTATCTAAGTATTTCACTCTTTTCCTATCTATCTATCTATCTCCTTTTGCATTGATGTACGTGTGCTGGGATGTATCTAGTTATCTATTTACCTATGTGTGTCAGGTAGTATATATCTGTTCGTTTCAATGTCATCGAGTGTATTGATACATGTAAGCATATCTGCAGTTAGATATCTTAGTCTATATGCATATATACGTGCGTGCGTGCGTGCGTGCGTGTGTGTGTGTGTGTGTGTGTGTGATAGAGAGATAGATAGAGAGATAGATAGATTGAGAGAAAGAGAGAGAGAGAGAAAGAAAGAAAGAAAGAGAGAGTGCTTTTGTGTATATATGTGTTAGTGTGTGTGCGTGTGTGTTTGCCAATGTTTATGTCTCATCATCACCATGTATGTATGTAAATATATACATATCTGTTTATTTATTCAGCATTAGCCTGGAAGACGCCCCCTAATCAAGTGTTCTTGCAGCCAAATTAGCCTTCATTCGTGTCAATTTGAAGTCAATATCCGGAAGACAAGCAGGGTGATGAAATTTATAGACATACGTTTCTTGTTTCACTCTGTCAATACATTACCAGGCATGTAAAATCGGTAATGCTCAACGTTCCTGTTGGTATTTATTTTAAGCTTGCTTGATGGCTGAGGCAGTTGCGTATCTGCATGTTCTGTCTCTTATAAGTTGTCGAATGCAGGAAATTACATAATATTGTTGGCATTTTTTTAAAAAAGGAAAACAATAAGACTTTCCATAAAACACTGAGTTCACTATCTCAATCACGAGTGAACATATTTGTACAATAAACGACATAGATGAATCTATCTATCTATCTATCTATGCCTGATCTTATTCGTCTATCAGTCTGGTCTTCTCTCTCACTCCCTTTATATATATATATATATATATATATGTGTGTGTGTGTGTGTGTGTGTGTGTGTGTGTGTGTATATATATTCCCTCTGTTACTGTCTGTCCGTTTATCTCGGTCTGTTAATATCTATCTATCTATCTATCTATCTATCTATGTTCTTTTTTTCCTATTAGTCTATTATTGTCTCTCTTTTTCTCTTTATCTATCTATATATATATATATATGCGTGTGGGTGTGTATGTGTGTGTGTATATATATATACATATATATATAGTCCTTCAATTCACATCTATCAATTCATTTCAGTCTGTTAATATCTATCTATCTATCTATCTATGTTTAATAAATCAACGATAGATACTGTGTTCGTTCCCGAATAATTATGGTTTTTATTCATCAATTTAACATTATACGAATTCATTCTGTTTCATAATCAAAAGAGTTCATTTCTTGTGTTTGAGCAATTGAGAAAAAATATAATAGACAAATATCTTTATCTTTAAAATGCCGGAAGAATTAGATTCTTGTTATCGCTAATGGTATTAGTATTAAGTTAATATAACTATAACCTCATATAGCAGGAACACTCCACTTTTTTTACGGGCTGGTAACCGTTCCCAATTACTTTTGATCGTTACCTCAACCTGTTGGAAGCCATTTAGATAAAAAAAAAAAAAGAAGTCAAATATAAGCACATAAAACACGAGCGAAAGTGGTAAAAAGGAATGTTATTGTGACTTTAAAATAATTAAACCTCCGTACGAATGCAATCATTTTACATGTAATTAAAATTACAGGGTGGAACGATAAAATTATCGTCCTAAAGAAAACATCACTACAGCTTTATTTTAAAACTTTTATTGAAAAAATCAATTCAGCTAACTTGATTATGTAGTAGAGCTGACGTCTATTCAATGTAGTCGCCTTCAGCCTCAATCACCGCCTCGATACGGATCTGGAATTGGGAGCATGCCTTTTCCACAAGCGCCGGCGGGACCTCGGCGAATACTCGGTGGATGGCGGCGATCAGGCTGGCTTTGGTGTTGTGGGAGGTCATGTTGGTGTTGTTCTCGACGTATGACCAAACGAAGTAGTCCAGCGGGTTCAGGTCAGGGGAGGAGGGGGGCCAGTGAAAGAAGGGTACAAAGTCGTAGCACTCTTTCTGAAGCCAAGCCTGGGTCTCTTTGGACTTGTGGGCCGGCGCCGAATCCTGCTGCCATACCCAGGGTCTGCCACCGGCCACCTGATTGCACCAGGGTATCAGCACACTCTTCAGCACATCCAGGTACACTTTGGTGTTGACTTTCAAGCCGATTTCGAAGATGTGAGGTGGCATGATGTGGCCCTCACTTGAAACCACGCCAAAGACCATAACCGTAGCCGGAAACTTTGTTTTCATCACCCTTGGCACGTCCCTGTCATTCGTAGCAATCCAGATTTGTATTTTGAGGGTGATGGCAATGGTTCTGTTGTCGTAACCCGGATCGGTAGAGAGCATGAGTTGTACAGTGGTGCATATCCGATCTCCCTCGTTGAACATTGGGTCACTTTCAGACATGATAGAAGGCTCCTATCGCTCTTGGGATTTGTACACAACTGGCCAACTAGTAGATGGTCTGCAACACAAAAAGAAAACCGGTTTTCATTAAACGAAAATGGAATCATATCGTCTTTTCTAGGGCGACAATTTTATCGTTCCACCCTGTAGTTTGTCTTATTCAAAATTGGTTTATTCTACTCAGTATTAGATGCCAAATAAATCTGGGTGCTATTCTCTGATTACCATGTTTGTACTCTTTCACTGACAACATCACTGACTTAAAATTGTGGACACCTTTGTGGTACATGTTTCCTTTTCTGTGAAAGAAGCATGAAATAAAGCAGACGAAAATCTATTTCTTGAGGGATACGAAAACATTGGCAAAATTTAGCCTGGTGTAGTCATAGATAGCTGTATATTGAAAAATTACTAATGTCAACGAGAATTTTTTCGAAGATACTGAGAAGTGAATGTAAAAGAAAAAGCATCAATGATATATAATATAAGAATTAAAAATAAAATCTTGAAAAATTATTGGACAAAAGGAGTAAAATATTTTGCGTTTGCCCAAAACATTTTTTCTGTGATTTAATGGGTTTAAGATTGTTTCGTTTTAACCAACAATATTTGAAACGAATTCTTTTTATTATATTGGAACAAATTGCTCTTGAAAAATGAGAAAATTTATTCATTGGAGCAAATATTAAAAATATATGTTTACAAACATCATTTTTGGTGCTTGTTTTATTTCACGAAAAAGGTCATCATCTTCATGGCGTGCCATCGGCATGGATATCCCTGACTCTCTCTCGCCACCCCTCCCTATCGTCTATTGTCTCCGGCAGGTTTTCAGGGCTACATCCCGTATTAGCACAGAGCTGCTGTATGTAGGTTCGAGCTGGTCGTCCGATCTTTGCTCGTCCATGTGAAGGGGTCCACGAGAGCAAGAAAAGGTAAAAATTTAAAAAGAAATGCAGTTTATATAGAAGATCTATCTATCTATCTATCTATCTATGCCTATTCATATCTATCTATCTATCTATCTATCTATGCCAATTCTTATCTATCTATCTATCTATCCTTATCAGTCTTCGTATATGATGGTTTATTATGAGAGGAAATGACAGTGTACTGAAATTAAACCAATTTTCAAACACATAAATATTCTTAAATAATATATTTTGGCACCCTTGATTTGCTCACAGCATATGTCTCTATTATTTTGTATGCATTTACCCAACCTCTCCACCACGAACAGAACATAACACAAGATCCATATCTAAGTGAAGTAAAACTGCTTTTTATTCAGAATCCACCTTCTCTTATATTGGTTGCTCGTAATAAAGGTACAGTCAATCATGGAAAGTGTCAAAAGCCACTTCTGTAGTTCTTGGTGAATAGTCTGATAAACTGATGAGAACAGCATTTACCAGCTCATCATCAGTACAAATAAAACATTTTATAGTTTTTAGTATCACCTGAGGTCCAAGTTTCAATCTCTTACCAGACCTAGACGGATACTTGTTGTGGGAACCTTACCCATCTTACTATAATGGACTCTTCTCACCGTTATTAGTACAGAGATTTCGCTATCGGTGTTTTACGAACAGTCCGAGACTTCTTACCTTTTCTATGTAACTCTATCTCTCTGGTGTAATATAATCTGTTATCTAATATCCGAGTTTGCGTTTTCATTAGTGACCCTTTACGGGGCCACAACAATACTTCAGTTCGTTAATGAACAAAATCTTTCTTAAATAAGTACAACCTGAATACTTAAAAAAGATTATCATTTGATTTTCTTCGAAACCAAATACACCAAGTTTGGCTTGTTTATTTGGTGGCTTGGTTGTTTTTTTTTCCGGCATATCAATCCTTTTCGGGTCATTTAATGCCAAATCAAGTCATTTTTTTTTTGGTATGGTTAGGTCTTGTTTTATGGTCTATTAACCACTGTAGGTTATTTGATGCAAAATCAATTTTTCTGTATAAAAATAGTTCTACTTCAAACAATACTGTTTATCATTAGTACAGTTTTGTTTATTTACACACAACTTAATGTAAAAACAATTGTATTGCAAACAATTCACTTTAGCATAAGTACACAGTTTAAATATCAAACAGTTCTATTTCAAACTATTCAGTTTAGTCAAAAAAGTTAGATGGCTTCAAGTATTGCTATGTATAACTAACTATTCAATTAAACATCCGTAATTTATTTACACATAGTCAAACGCAAAAAACAGTTTTATTTCATACAATTCAGTTTAGCATAAGGACATAGTTAAAAGGCCAAAACAGTTTTATTTCAAACAATTCAGTTTAGCATAAGTACACACTTTAGTTCTATTTGACCCATAGATAGGACCCTTTCCGGTGATCCCTTTCCGGTGATCCCTTTCGGGTGATACCTCTCCGGGCCCGAGTGGACTTGGGAGTGATGGATATAAAGGAGAACTCCGTATTTCCCAAAGCTGCAGCATTACTAGAGCCTCACCATCAAGTTGACTTATGCTCACAAATCATATATATATGTAATATGAAGAAACCGGATTTGGCATCAGATAACCAACAATTGTTGATATGCCATAAAACCATACCAAATCAAAGGATGTAACAAGCGGAGTACAGCGAAGGAAAACTCCGAATTTTCGTTTCTCCTTAACCTTTTGCAGTACCAAGGCTAAAGGGCCCAGTTTGCCCTACGAATAATTCTCTGGATAACCCATATTTGTAAAAAAAAAAAAAAAAAAATAGCTTAGTTATCTGCTAAGCTATAAAATGATTGTGAAAATATGTTTTGGTTCTGGATTTTAATGGAGACCATAATTATTTATAGTGACTCAATCAAAATATTATCTGATGCATCTTAAACTACTTCTGAACACTTTTACATGCTTTCGGCATATACTAACCCATTAAGGGTTGATATGACGTAAACTCAGTCTAGAACGAGTTGTCACATAGTGTAAGCCGGATATAAGAGACTCGGATATAAGAGAAATTTGTATCTGGTCCCAAATTAGAGCCTGTATTAATGTAAACAAAATACACAAAACCCGGATATAAGAGACCCAATCTCCGGTCGCGACAACTCTCTTATATCCGGGTAACACTGTATAATGCTTTACAACCTAATAAGACGAACGTCTTTTTAATGCAATATACTATCTTAAAAAAATGTTTTTATTAAATGTATTTCGCCATTGAAAACAACCAATTAGCGGCCTGTATATTTGCATTTCGTTAAATCTTATTCCAATTTCAAATTCCTAATGAAGCAATATTCGAAAATTAAGTTTGGTCCTTTTGAATATGACAGGTGTCTTTTCTCAAACGGCAACTAGCCAAAGGCTTTTACAAATTGTTAATTGATTAAGTCAAATAATTATTTCAACTGACAATTAACAGAATTTTTTTGTGAGTTCAAAAAATATGAATATTAGATGCTTCGACAAGAAATATATAGCAATTTTGAATGTCTCTTTAAGAGAAAAGGCCATTTTCTAATTTCACACACACACACACACACACACACACACACACACACACACTTATGCATGTATATGTGTATGCGTTCCTCTCTCTCCGTGTGTGTGTGTGTGTGTGTGTTGAATGATTTACCATCATTGAACGTTTCCGTTTTTTTATATTAAACCCTCATTAGAGAAATGTTGATATATTATCTGTCTTCTGACTTGTATTTAATTTTGAATAATTTGATAATAATCGAATAATATATAATATCAATCTGGGAGCGATGACAATAAAGGGGTACTCCACATTTCCTAAAGCTCCAGTATTACTGGAGCCTCACCATCAGATTGTTTAGTGTCATATCAAGGACACTCGTTGGTGGTGGTGGGGATCTTATTCCTTTGCAGAGATGTAGTCAGTGTATTCTACAGCCCCGCCCGACTGAGCTGATCCTAACTTTGGTCGGGTGATGGAGGTTTGGCAAACACATATAGTTGACTGAAACTGTATACTTCTATGTTGATACCTTGGCAAAACAAATAATCAGGTTTCAACATGATTTTTGGTAATTATTCATTTATAAATAAATGCCTTTTTGAAAAGTATAATTTGTTGGAAAAAATCAGTTTAAATTTATTGAATGTAGAAAAAATAAGAAAAGGTAATTTGGATGCTGAAAATATTTACTTTTCTTTTCTATAACCTTGTCGGTAAGGATGTAGAATAAACTGATTGCATCCTTTGCAAAAAAAAAAAAAAAATTAAAAAAAGAAAAAATAATGTGCCCTGGTTTTGACACTAAAATTTCTCTGATGTTACGGCTCTAGCATTTTGGGGCACTTTTTAGTTGACATCTCTCCCTGGTCCACTCTGATCCGGTTTTTTGGGGTTCCGTCAAATGATCAAATAGATTTGTCTGAAAATTATTTGTATTAGAAAAGAATACTTGATACCTGTAATTGTCAATAAGAGTGTCAATTATTTGTTTTAAGAATAGTTACATGACAATGGAGTAGCACCTTCGCCTACACCTTGTTGTAGTAGCTCTTGAAAAGGGAGCCTTCGGGTCACCCTCGACTAAGGTTGACAATTATGATTGTTCACTAACCGGCCCATTGTATGGAGTGTTCGACAATGGCTCGAAGAAATAGTTATTTGTAAGCATCTCTACGATTATTCAAATCAGGAAGGTCTAAAACTGTGGATTCCGAGGCCGTGCTCCAAGCCATTGAGGCAAATCTAACGAGCCGCAACTCGGCATCACACAGTCATCACTTTTACAATTTTGGCAAGGCCATCCTGAGTTGCTGAATTGTAATTCAAGTTAGCAAAATATTGCAAAACTTTTGACTCACCCATTTGGTTGCGAAGAGTGCATCAAAAAAGAATTTTGAGAAGCTCTGTTCTAGAGTGACAAACAAAAGAGGTTCATTCTAGGACAGGGTTTACACTCTTGCATCGCTGCTTGTCAGCCATTCAGAAATATAACAATACCCACAGAAAACGAATATCCTATTTATTAGGGATTCTAAAAACTCATAGATATCGGCACAAACTTGCATCTAACAACAACCAAGACAAAAATGCACGAAGACGCCAACTTAAACCTGTGTATCTGAGTACACGCTCAGTTGCTATTATATCATTCATGCAGGTATTGCTTTTCTGTTTCGAATGCAGTCGCTTTAAGATAGGTACTAACCCTTGTCTTAACTGTAGGCAGACGCATGCACTTGTTCGCATATTCTAAGATGCGCACTGTAAGCGTCCTCTTACTGTGCGCAGCTTCCGGTTAGGGGTTTGGGATATGATAACAACTAAACAGGCTTTGTTATTATGTCGTAATAGCAACATGCTCCGAGCGAACAAGCGACATTCTTAAAAGGCAGGAAAGTATAACGGCCAGTATTGAAGATTTACAAGTTGATATTATTATAGATAAATGGATGGAATTCCGTCGTCACTCCACATTAACTATTGATAGAGAGGCATTTCATCTAATTTCTCCATCGCGCCAGTATAGACATTGTGGATTTCACAAATGAAAATGACAGAACGATAGAAAGCAGCGGAAAGGACATTTCGATACGCTACTAACAAGTAGGATAAAAGCAACGACCAGGTCTCTTTCTTGAGCCTTTACCAGATTTGACACGTAAGCAACATGACAGGATAACAGTAATTATTCCGATTACTACTACTACTACTACTATTTCGATGGAGGAGGTACCCTTAGCGTAACGGTTAGAGCGGTAGGAAAATGGAATCGGTGACGCGAATTCAAATTTTCGACCTGGCTATTTGTGTTTCACTTCGCGCTTATGCCCTTGTGAAAGGCATGAATCCAACTATTCTCCCACCTATAAGTTTAGGTAAATAGTAGGACAGACTTTTTTCTTTAGTCTTGGTAGGAAGACCTGTTTTGAAACAGATCTATCTATCTATCTATCTATCTATCACATTCTGTTCATCTATCTATCATCACATTTTGTTCATATCTATCAATACATTTATCTACTACATTCTGTTCATATCTATCTGTGACATTTGAATTTAGAAGAGGTTAATCAATTGAAAGTAAGTAGATGAAGTGAAAAAGGTAAGAGTTATATTCTTTGGAGAATCTTAAGTTTTGAAACCAGTTTTGAAACGTTATCTATCTATCTATCTATCTATCTGTCTATCACATCCCGTTCATCTATCAATCTTTTTCATTTTGTTCATATAAATCAATTAATCTATCTATAACATTCTATTCATATCTATCAGTAACACTGTATTTTAAAAGGGAGTAATCAATTGAAAGTAAGCAGACTGAGTTAAAAAAGTAAGAGTTATATTCTTAATAGAATCTTAATTGCTTAGATATTATTTAGACAAAGAAAAAGCATTTGGAAACTCAAAAGATATAATGATCCATGTGATGCTTCGACTTGAAAAGGGGTCAATCAATTAAATATCAGATCAGGGGCAAAGGGTATTGTCATAATCTCGTAAAATAGTTACTGGACAAAGAAAACATAGAAAAACAAAGATAGAAAATCATGCTATGGCAGAGGCTATCCGGCTGTTTATGAAAATTATCAGAAAAGAAATATATTGTGTACTTTAAGAAAGGTGTGTGATCAACCTGATAAGAAAATATCAGTCTTTTGATGAATTTGAAAATTTTCCTTTACCTACGTATTTTGAAAAATCAGATTCCTCATAAAAGACACTTATGCACGCCAAGGAATGTGGTCCAGATTGAATATAGAGAGAGTAGGAAGGAACAAGATAACTCTAAGATCTTGCTGATACCAGGTATGGATGAGAGATACTGATATTTGTTGCACGCTCCACCGAACGAGCGAGTATGGAAGGCCGAGATTTAGGTGAGTCCAGGTGCAAGGTCTTAGCCCAGACACGCCTGGCGAGCACAAAAATGGTCTCGGCCTTGTCAGCATTCCCCTAAAAATGGGCCCCTTAGAAACCGGGCGATATACCTAGCCACTCCAAGGAGGGTTAGAGCCTGTGGGGACGCCCCCCACCCTGAGGCTCGGGGAGTGGCTCAGTCTCGTCCGCGAGACGCGACTGCTTGCCTAACCCGACAATCGTGTCAAGCAGTCTCGACCGACCAAGCACAACCACAACACAACCTGTTCACAAACCTACCCAAACGCACCCGATACGGCTGGCCAGGAAAGGATGAATGTTATGGATGAGAGATACAATTAAAAGTTGGTTGAGTTAAGAAGGTAGATCCAGACCTCCAACCACCAAAGATGGGTTGGATAATTCCCCAAATTTTGAAAAGCTGTTTTGAAGAAAACTGGATCATGAGGAATTGCGATTCAGGATAAGCAGATAAAATATCCAGCGAACTCCCAAACCGGTTGGACACTGGACTGGAGTTTTAGTTGAAGATCTAGTTGAAGAGAGATAGAATCGAAGTCAGAAGAGTAAGAATCGTTTTCAATGAAAGAGTCAGTATACCATGGCTCCTAAAACAAGACCTTAAGCCAGACTAAGTATTAAAGACTTGGCGTATTATTAGACTGTTTGCAGCTCTGTTGTAGAGTTAGTCAAGGTCAGAAAGTTTAGAGAGATTCTGAAGAGAAGACCCAGTCGAAAGAGCAGTCGACAAAGTCGGTATACAACCGCGCTCGAACAGAGACCTTGTGCCCGACTTCGAATGCTAAAGACTTGTTTTACTACCAGACCGTTTACTGCTATATTGCTTATTTCAATGTCATTGGACTAGGACCGTAACTTGCCCAGTCGGCTGGGGTTGTAGAATACACCGACTGTACCTCTGCAGAGGGGTAAGACACCCCCAACGAGTGTCCTGATATGACACTAAACAATCTAATGATGAGGTTTCAGTAATGCTGGAGCTTTGGGGGATGCAGAGTACCCCATCATTGGCATCGCTCCCAGGTTCTCTATGGTCAGGAATGGTAGCACCTGATAGGGCCCAATCTATGGGTTAAATAGAACTAACTGTATACTAATGCTAAACTGAATTGTTTGAAATAGAACTCGTTGACTAAACTGAATACCTTGAAATAGAAATATTTTTGACTATTAAACTGTGTACTTACATTTAAACTGTGTGCTTATGCTAAACTGAATTGTTTGAAATGAAACTGTTTTTGACATTGAAACTGTATTTACACTAAACTGAATTGATTAATATTTAACTGTTTTGACATTTAACTGTGTGTAAACAAAATCTGTACTTATACTAAACTGAATTAGCTGAATTAGAACTGTTTGAATAAACTGAATAGCTTGAAATAGAAATGTTTTTGACATATAAACTGTGTACTCATAATAAACTGAATTCTTTGAAATAGAACTGACAATTTGCATAAAAAAAGATTTGGTGTTAAATAACCTACAAATGTTGACATGTCAAAGCCCAAACAACCAAACAAACTAGGACCGTAAGGGAAAGGGTAAAAACTTATGTATATAACAAGTGATATAAACAAAGAGTTGTTATATTTCATACCGCTGTGTACTTTATAGTGTTTTTCGTGTGGGCTTTATTATTTTGATTTGGACCCCAGGTTTACAAATCTATTTATCTATCTATCACTTTCTGTTTAAATCTATCAATCTATCTATCCTTGACATTCTGTTCACATCTATCTATCTATCTATCTATCTGTTCATATCTATCTTTATATTCATCTATCTACTTTATTAAAATTGGCTTGACTGGTGTACATGTTATCGTCATAGAAAATGGAATCATCGACCAGGGTTCGATTTCAGAATGAGGCTGCCTGCATTTCACTTTGGGTTCTTTATGAAAGGCACGTTCTCTCCTAGCTCCAGATGAGTAATAGAGTAGAGTGGGTTCTTTAGCTCAGGTTATGAAACCAACATTATGGATAACTTTGAATTCAAACCAGCTTTACTCCTTTTTAAAATCAATATTGTGTCTCATGTTATTAGCAGTAGGACAATTACAAGGAACCTAACAAATTGATAAGAATTACGATAACCGTTTAAACCAAAAATAATATTTCTTACAATAATAAATTGACTCGATTCGCTTAATAAAAATTGCTAAAGAAAAAAATGCAAATGTTATGGAGTCTTTACGCGCCCTCTCTGCTGGAACTGTAGTATACGCCAATGGTTATCGTCGTTGGAAATGGACACGGCGACACGAGTTCATATCCTGGACGAGACTGATTGCATTTCAAATAGCACTAATACCCTTGGGAAAGGTATGAATCCAATTATTCTCCCTCCAGCTGTGGGTAAATAGCCTTGGGGAGGCAACTATTCTAGGTGAAGGAAAACTCTGAATTCAAACCTGTTAAACTTCACTTAAAAAATGATTTTGCGTCATATCCTGCCTGAGCGGAGGAGTTGGTAAATAGGGTAGAATACGCCAACTGCCCCTCTGCAGAAGTCCAAGACCTCCTCGCTAACAAGACCACCTGTCGACCGTGGGTTGCGATACATAATGCTTCAAGACCAGCTCCTGGCGACAGAAAAGTCATCCTGCAACCGAAGTGGTCAAGTGTCTTGCATCACTTCACTTTGTCCCTTCCTAAGATAGACACCGGCTCTCGGAGAGGCCTGACCCAATCATTAGGATGGTCATATCAATCCTAACATCTATATAATAGTGCCGACCGTTTTCTTTAAATTGCTCTTGTCAACCCAACCTCTTTTTACCTCAAAGGTGCTGTACGGTGGGTCAAATGTGCAATGATAGCAATACCTGAAATCCTCAAAACTGAATGCAAAAGTGATTGATATTAAATAAAATTTTAATACTAAATAGCAATGTTTGAATTTATTTTACTGTGTGCAAAGTAACGATTCATATTAAATAGTATAACACTAATTAACCAAATTAAACTTTTACACTCTTCGATTGCAAAGGTTTCTCATTAGTCTGGTGGGTTGAGTGTTCGTCAATGGTCCGGGAGACCTAGGTTCAATCCCAGGTCACGTCGAACCAAAGAGTTTAAAAATGCTCCTTGATACCTCCTTGCTTAACACGCAGTAATATAAGGTACGTATCAAGAGTAAAGTGGAACATCCAGAGAAAGGAGTAACGCCCTCCCCTTGCGGTGTAGAAGCTACTGAAAAGGGAGCCTTCTGGTCACCCTCGACTAGTGTCGCCAACTTTACATTTTTTATATGACAATATAAGAGATGAGTTTATTTACTTACCCAAATACGCATTTTGAAAGATATCTATCTGAGATGAGTAAGATTCAAACCAAGGTCAATTTTCAAGTAGAGTACTGCTGTTTCCAACAATGAAGGTCTAGTCCATGTTACTGGGCCATGAGACTAACGAGTAGAGTGTTTGCCAATAGTCCGGGAGACCGGGGTTCAATCTCAAAGACCCAAAAATGGTACTTGATGCGTCCTTGCTTAACACTCAGCATTATAAGATACGTATTAAAGTTAAAGTGGAGCAATCCAGGGGAAGGAATAGCATCCTCCTCGACACCTCGGTGTAGTAGTTATTGAAAAAGGAGCCTTTGAGTCACCCTTGACTGAAGTCGCCAACTATTTTTTACTTGCATATTACGTACAGGTTTTGAAATCATAATTGAAAATAAATGAAGGAGAATCACTCGTATCTAAGGAACATTTTATGCGTTTATTTTTTATTTTCTATGTGTTTCCGCATTGTTTACACCAAGTGTTGCGTATGGAAGACGGTTTCGTGATTGCTAGAAGATCTCCAACACCCTTCAAAACCCCAAAATTGATTAAAAGAATGTCGAATATATATTCAGTTTTATCATTTTACTTACTGGGAGAATTAGTTTTAACTTAAATAAAAAAAAATATAACAACTGGATTTGTCAGCCCTTTTTAGGACAAGTGACATTTGAAATTAAATGGATTTCCTCTAAGCGTGTCAGAGAGTGTATAAACCCACAGGCACACACAAACATACACACACATACAATCATATATATATATACATATGCAAAAAGTTTTATGGTTGTAAAATCTCCTTTTGCAGGGTTGTCCAATGGATCCTAGATATACCCTTTTTGGTTCATCATTGGTTTTTAATGATTGTTTTATTACCAACATTATAATATATATATATATATAGAGAGAGAGAGAGCAAGAGAGAGAGAGAGAGAGAGCAAGAGAGAGAGAGAGAGAGAGCAAGAGAGAGAGAGAGAGAGGGGGAGAGAGAGAGAGAGATCTGTCTCTTGTAACGATTACCATGAGAGTGGGTAAGCATGGGTAAGATGGGCACCCATTTACTCAAAAGAGAACAGTAAAGTGCAGACGATGTAAGACGGATACCACGTAAAAACACTTTTAGGATTAATATACAAGTATGACAATTTTTTTCAGTCATAACTCTATCATTCTCCGGGCCAAAGTGGAGACGGGAGCGATGGCAATGAAGGGGTACTCTGCATTCACCAAAGCTCCATCATTGCTGGAACCTCACCATCAGATTGTTTAGTGTCATAAACAGGACACTCGTTGGGGGAGGGGGTCTTACCACTCTGCGGAGAAGCAGTCGGTGTATTCTACAGCCCCAGCCGACTGGGCAAGCTTATTTCTCAGGGATTTTGAAGTGACATGAACCTGATGTGATATTTATTACTACCCTTCGAATTTAAAGGAGTCGATGGAAATTAGACATTAAGCCGATTGGTTTCTCATTATGGTCAGATAGTGTTATGATGCTGGCAAAAGAAAAGACATGGAGAACACAAAAAGGTTGATAGAAAAACATATATATTCAAGTAACAGAAGCAAGATACAAGTGAACTTGGTTAAACAGTAGTTAGTTAATAGGAAGCAGAGAGTGCAGTGAGGTAGTAACTATCCGTCCATTACGCAAGTGGTATCCCACGAGATTGTGTCACGTGGGTCTGGGTAACTCCTCTTACGCTCTGTTGACGTGTATTTATGGAGGAGGGCGAGTCTATTTTTTAGGGAGTATAACAGATAGTGTCAACTTTTGACTTTTTTCCCGTACCGACACACACACACACACACACACACACACACACACACACACACACACACACACACACATAAATATATATATATATATATAGAGAGAGAGAGAGAGAGGGAGACGAGTGTGTTTTTGCTTATTTATAAGTTTAATAGAAATCCTTCACTTGTGTTTATTTTTCTTGTCAGTATTAATGTTAAGAATATTAATCATTATATATAAAACTTTGTAAGGGTTAACTTGTATCTTAACATTCGTTTTAAAGGATTGGATTTTTTTTCTTATATGCTTGCAGGTCATGCAATTTATCACCGTTTCCGCTTAAGTACGTTTCTGCAGAAAAATAAATTCTTTTCAGTGAAGAAAGAAGCGAAATTGATTCTGTAAATTCCCTTGTACCCCGTCTCCAAATGAGACTAACATCATTTCTTTTTATTCTTAAAAAAAAGAAAACAACACACAAAAAATATCGTTATTGTGCTGCCGGGGAATAAAAAAAAAAGACTCCAAATTGAGAGATTGGAATCTGATAAGAAATCTTAATAAAACTTGAACGAGTTCAGCTTACAGATTTTAGGAATTGGTTGGTTGTAAAAGTGCAAATTAATGAATGGTGTTAAGGGCGTGCAAACACATAGATACAGCAAATTGTGAGAAATCGCTTACATAGAGACACACGCAAACTAACACAACCATTTACAAAGGTAAACTTACAGTGTTATTACAAAAGTTCCTAACGCTATCTTTTAAATAATGTTAGAGACATAGCTGAAAAATGCTTTTGATGATTACCCAGTTGAAATACGTCGACTACAACCTCTACAAAAAGATACACCCAACGTAAGTACAAGGTTCTGATATGACATTTAACTCTGTCCGGTGGTGAGGCTCGGGATCACTGCAAAAGCTGTAGTATTCCTTGTTGCGTAGCCATATACACGAATATGGCCATGTGCGAAATGGACATGTAATATTCATAACGGTAGAATATATAAAGAACAGGAATCTCAAAAACACGTAACTACTTCTTGTTCAGGTACGAAACCTTTTTATTAACTTTGAGTTAAAGGTTTCGACGTAAGGAGGAGAGACACAATCTTCTATGCTGTCTTATTCATTTGGCCCCCAACTCAAGCGGCCCCCATCGGGCGCACGTTCGCCTCGCGCCTGCGAACTCTAAAATTGATTCATCTCGTTTGGTGTCTAAAACCCAACTCTTATTTTCTTCAAATTCTCACACAAACGTCCGCGTGCTTCCGGTGCGTGACGTCACTCGCACCTTGTCACCGAGTATCGTCTCGGACTGTTATGACATCTGAGTGACACCTCCATCCGCTCGCGCGCACCCGCGTTAACATCTGCTTCAATCTTACACCCAAACAACCCATGTGTTGCGCCGAAAGGTTCTCAGCCTAACTAAACTCAAAGGCATGAACCGAAATCCCTCGGCTATTTCATAACACCCTGTCATGACAGTCAAACTTGTTAGAATCCCATCGATGGGTCGAATAGGTATTTTCGGAAATCATTGATATTAGATCGAAATACTATATATGAATTTACACAACCCCTCCGCATGAGCTGGATGTGGCACAAGGTCATTTTTTAAGGGGTGGATTCATAACTTTATCAGTGTTATCAGCAGAATGCGGAGTGCGATCAGCTTTGTCCAAAATTTGAAACTAAATCACCATGTTCAGATTTTCATAACAACTGTACCACATACGCTTCCAAATTTTAGACTACATAACTGTGTGCTAGCAAATAATAATCGTAATAATCAATTTTTTCACTCCAAAGTTAGCTTGGCTTAGTCGGTGGGGACTCCAGAATACACTGACTTTATCTCTGCTGAAGAGTAAAACTCTTCTAACGAGTGTCCTGGATATGATGCCATCTGATGTTGAGGCTCCACGAATGCTCAGGTTTATTCTGACTCGGAGTGGTAGCACCTGAGAGAGTCCAATTTATGTGTCAAATAGAACTGTTTGACATTTAAACTGTGTACTTTGATATATAAACTGAGAGCAAACACAGGAGTGATGATAAACTGAATTGCTTTAAATAGAACTGTTCAATCATTTAACAGCGTGTAAACAAATGACGGATGTTTAATTGAATTGTTTGCACTGCTTGAAAAGATCTATGTGAAAACAGGCGATTAATTGTAAATAGAATCATTCGTATTAGATAGACATAAGTGAAATATTTAACTGTGAAAAAAAAAAAAATTAAAAAATCATATATTATTACACATGTACAAAAAACATTTGGCATTAAATAACCCACACTGGTTGATATGCCATAAAACCAGGCCAACCCGATGTTAGCTGGTGGTCATTTATTGGAGTCTAAGTGATTTATTTTTTTCCATAGCCTTCTTTATCGTTCGATGATCTCAACAAAATTCCTTTGATATCTCCAAAGTGGACCTTTCCTCAGTCAATAGCTTTAATATTTTCTGTTTTTCAGCAGTTATGAGATCCTTCCTTTTATTCATGTTTCAACATATTTTATGGACAAAAAGAAAAACAAGTTTTTAGAGGTATCAAGTTTTATCTGCATTTTAATTTCAATCCGTCTATTTACGTGAGTCCCAAATATCTCAAACACTAACCTTTAAAAATGGCAGAAATTTTCGTTAAATATTTTAGTAAGCATGGAAATGAGGAAGTTTAAATTTCATAGATATCGTTCCTGAACTTTCTGGGTCATTGAGGTTTATTTGATTTGCATAATAACTTCAGACTGGCTGTAGTAACTTGAAACCCTAACATTGTTTGAAAAATTGTTTGATTTAATGAACCAACAAGAGTTGACATGCCGTAAAATCAACTAACCAATCTTTTTTGGCAATTGCTTTTGTTAGATAGAGATACTTAAAATCGTCCTAATTTATGTAAATTATTTTTTATTAAGAAGAGTTACATGAAGCAATTTTTAATTATCTTCTGTTACTCGAAACCATTTAAGGGTTGAAAATACTGAAACAATATAATTACTTGAATTATTAGTATTAGATAGGAATAATTGAAACCTTATAACTGTGCGCAAACATTGTTTTACAATGGATTACTTGAAACCAAAAAATATTTCCTTTCTTTCTTTTCTTTGGTTGGGTTTTATGGCATATCAACTTTTGTAGGTTTTTTAACACCAAATCCATTTTTATGCAAATAGTTAGTTCTATTTCAAAGAATTCAGTTTAGTATGAGTACACAGTTTATATGTCAAAAACATTTCTATTTCAAGCTATTCAGTTTATTCAAACAGTTCTAATTCAAACAATTCAGTTTAGTATTTGTACAGATTTTGTTAACACATAGTTAAATGTCAAAAACAGTTCTATATTAAACAATTCAGTTTAGTGTACGTACAGTTTCAATGTCAAAAACAGTTTATTTTCAAACAATTCAGTTTAGCACGCTGTTTAAATACCTTTGTATGCCTCCTCGTCCCCTGTACATTCTCTGTAAATAAATTTAGATTAGTATTTCCAAAACCTCTGTTTTATTTGACTATTTTGGGTACGTCTTATTTTTGTGTTATGACTGCGGGGTACCAAGTCTACCCCTAGGCACCTATCCTACATTCTCCGCTGTTGTAACAACATATATTAGATTTATGATTTTTAAACACGTTTTGAAGATAACATTTTTAATCAAGCCTGAGCTTGTTTATTTCTTAGTTAAATGGTTTCGCTTAATTTCAAACAATTCAATTTAGCGTACCTAAAGTCTTTTATTTACACACAGTTAAATGATCAAACAGCTCTCTTTCAAACAATTCAGTTTAGCATGTCAACAAAGTTAAATGGTTTCAAGTATTGTTATGTATCACTAACATTTCAATTAAAAATCAGTCATTAGCTTAGGCTCAATGAAATAATCAAACAATTCTATTTCAAACAATTCATTTTTACATAAGTACAGAATATTTTTAAAATGTAAAAACAGTTAATTCCAAGCAATTCAGTTTAGCGTAAGTACACACTTTAGTTCTATTTGACGCCTAGATAGGACCCTATTAGTTACTACCACCCCGGTACAGAGTGGACCTGGGAGTAATGTCAATGAAGACTTACTCTGCATTCCCCAAAATTCCAGCATTATCGAAGCCTTACCATCAGTTTGTTTAGTATCATATTCAGTACTCTCGTGTGGGATCTCCTGCTCCTCTACAGAAGTGCAGGTGGTGTATTCTGCAGCCACAGCCGACTGGGCCAGTATTGTTATTAATTTCTTGGTACCATATAACTAGGTGCGAACAAATGATTATTAGAAATTAAAAATAATTATTTGAAACTAAATAATTAATAATATTAGAGAGTGTTGGATTGTTTTCTGTAGTAATTTACTTAGCTTTTTGCTTAAATGTGGCACAAGGCCGAATCAATGGGGCACCCAATGAGGCGAGAACTCACTCGTGAAAGTTTGCTAAGCATTACACTACCCGAGGCGCCCAAGGATTGTTTTGAATAGTATTTTACGAAACTCTTTGCTTCGATGTGGCACAAGGCCAAATGAATAGGGCACCCAATGAGACTCGAACTCACTCATGTAGGTTTGCTGATCTAGCTAAGCATTACACCACCCGAGGATTGTTTTGAATTGTAATTTACAAAGCTCTTTGCTTCGTTGTGGCACAAGGCCGAATGAAGTGGGCGCCCAATGAAACTCGAACTCACTCGTATAGGTTTACTAGTCTAGCTTGCTAACGGTTACACCACCAGAGGTGCCCGTAATTTACAAAGCTCTTTACTTCGATGTGGCACAAGGCCGAATGAAGTGGGCGCCCAATGAAACTCGAACTCACTCGTGTAGGTTTGCTAGTCTAGCTTGCTAACTGTTACACCACCAGAGGTACCCAAGGATTGTTTTGTAAAGTAATTTAGAAAGCTCTTTGCTTCGATGTGGCACAAGGCCAAGTGAATGGGGCACCAAATGAGACTCGAACTCACTCGTGTAGGTTCGCTAGTCTAGCTTGCTAACCGTTAGACCACCAGAGGTACCCAAGGATTGTTTTGAAAATGTAATTTACAAAGCTCTTTGCTTCGATGTGGCACAAGGCCCAATGAATGGGGCACCAAATGAGACTCGAACTCACTCGTGTAGGTTCGCTAGTCTAGCTTGCTAACCATTACACCACCAGAGGTACCCAAGGATTGTTTTGAAAAGGTAATTTACAAAGCTCTTTGCTTCGATGTGGCACAAGGCCGAATGAATGGGTCACCCAATGAGACTCGACCTCACTCGTGTAGGTTCGCTAGTGTAGCTTGCTAACCGTTAGACCACCAGAGGTACTCAAGTCTTGTTTTGAAAACTAATTTACAAAGCTCTTTGCTTCGATGTGGCACAAGGCCGAATGAATGGGGCACCCAATGAGACTCGACCTCACTCGTGTAGGTTCGCTAGTCTAGCTTGCTAACCGTTACACCACCAGAGGTACCCAAGGATTGTTTTGTAAAACTCATAGGCAAAATCATCATTTCTATTTATGAACCTTCTCGACAGCAGCGGGCACTTCCGGTAAAAATTGGCCAATCGGAGACGAGGACTGAAAGTATTTAAAATCATTTGCAGCTATTCTCAATACTCAATTGCTGGTTGAATAATCGATCTACGGGTCATTGACCTTTGTGTCAAGTCCTGTCTGGTGGGAGGCAGAGACAAATATAACTCAATTGCTGGTTGAACTTCTTGCCAAGAAGACGTAACTTTTGGATTACCAACGTTGGATTCTGTGAACGTAAGATCAAAATGGCGACAAGAATTTTAACAGCTCAGAATACTTGAAAGCATAAACTGATGTTTAGTATTAGATAGTAATAGACAAATTATCTCTTTATTCCTTGTGCAACGATTCAACAACACTGTTTCTTTTACTTAGTTTTGTTTATTTGTTTAAAGGTATATAAATTTCTTATAGGTTTTTTTAAAGATGAAATTTGTTTCATTTGCAAATACATGATTGTAATTCTAATTATATCTTTAGTGATTCATTTATTTTTTCAAATTGAATATTTTAAGATTGCATTTTTTATTTATCTATGATTAATTGTTTGCACACAGTTATATGGATCAAAGTAATTCCTATCTAACACCAATAGAAATTTTATGGTTTCACGTAACTGATAATAATAATAATTATAAATATCCTTTGTAATTGATTTTAGCTTCTCGAAATAATTGATTTGTGCACAGATATATGGTATAAACCGGACCATTGTCCTAATGAGTGGAGGGTTCGCCAATGGCCTGGGAGACCTAGGTTCAATCCCAGGTCGAGTCATATCAAAGACTCTAAAAATGGTACTTGATGCCGCCTTGCTTAACACTCAGCATTATAAAGTAAGGATCAAGGGTAAAGTGGAAAAATCCAGGGCAAGGTGTAGCGCCTTCCTCTACTCCTCGGTGTAGTAGCTATTTAAAAGGAGCCTTCGGGTTACCCTCCACTAAAGTCACCAACAATTTTATATGGTATAAAGAATTTATCTCTAATATGTATGATTTTAGTTGACCCGAGGAGAGTCCTGCTAAAGAAGTGGTTAACGGGCTCGACTGCATTACGTTCACTTTTGAACTAATACGCTTGAGAAAGGCATGAACTCGCTTATGCCCCACTGGTATGATTCAATTAGCAGCAATACTGTCCTACTACAAGAATAGTGTTGACATTGAGAGAGAGAGAGAGAGAGAGAGAGAGAGAGAGAGAGAGAGAGATATTTGACAAACAAGAGTATCAATTCCGTATTGCTATTAACTTTTTAATTATTTTCGACTCGTTTTGATCTTAGTTTATGAATCAAGAATATTTTGAACATTTGAAAAGAAATGAAATCGCTAAAACAAAAAAGCGACCGGAATAATAAAATACAATACATTAATAAAGAATTATTTCATAAAGTTAAATTGTTTTTAGATTGGTTCCTTTGATTAATGGCATATCAACATTAGTGGGTTATCTAAAGCGAAAGTCCTTCTTGTAGAAGGACTATAGTGTTATTATCTAACCCATTACTGAGTAATAAGAGATGTGCATTATTTCCTCATGGGCAATTAGTCCGCAAGTGAACGTAATAGCGCGTCTGGAGGACGAACTCACTCATTAACCAGTCACAGTCCATCACTTTAGCCTCTGCGCCACAGTGACTAGCCCCAAATTGTCTTTGAATCACCCTCACGCAAGTATGTATGTATGTATGTATGTATGTATGTAAAAAAATTTCGCAGTTTTATATGAAAACACTTAAACAATAATTTTCAGTAATGATAATCGACTTTTTTGCAGAAGTGGATTATACTTTACATTTTCTAATTTACAAAATGAAACGTTTGTTCATCCATACATATAAGGCTCGTCTATGTTGGACCCAAGTTCAACGAAAAAAAGCAAAAATAGTTAGAGTTTTGGCCCGGATGATTTTAAACACTATTAAAAGTTCCAGCCCAGACTGGTCGGATTTGACATTTTATCTTTAACTGTCAACTCTCTAGGTAATTTTTACTCTCTCTCTCTCTCTCTCTCTATATATATATATATATATATATTTATGAGAGAGAGAGAGAGAGAGAGAGAGAGAGAGAGAGAGAGAGAGAGAGAGAGAGAAGCATCTGTCTCACGTAAAAAAATATACACGTATATGCAATTTGGCGCTCTTTATTGCGGCCAGGAGTTGAGCCGCTAAGATGGAATCCATAAAGTCTTAACGGACAGCCGACCTGAAAAAAAAGGTTTATAATGCCTTAGCAAAAACTAGAAAATAATAAAATTGAATGTTTATTCCAAATATTTATTATTTTTTAAAAAAATTTTGAGCATTTAGGAGATCTCCAAACAAAACCTGAAGCTGTTGTCTGTGCATGTAGCTGCGTAAATAAGGCAGAAACTCATTGTAAATAATCGTCACAAGCAAATAAAAATCCTTTCAATCCAAACAATTATCAACGTTCTTTTACTTTTTGTAATGAACATCTTTCAAACCGTACGTTATAAGGTTTTTATGGGTAGTTAGTTGGAAATTGTTGACACCATATCACTGTGTGCAAATTATTTGTATTAAGAATAGTTATTTAAAGCTATAATTATTTACTAAGGATTTAATGTAAACATATAACTATTTAAATAGAAATAACTGCTTGAAACCATACAAGTGTATGCAAATTATTTGTATTAGATAGAAATTCTTGATACCATATAAGTACGCAAAAAATCTTTAGAAACAGACCAGTCGTTTGGAACTGTAGAATACGCCGACTGCATCTAAGCCACCCTTCCCACCAAGTGTGTCCTAGATACGACACAGAACAATCTGATGGTGAGGCTATAGTCCTAGAGTTTTGTGGAATGTTGAGTACACCTTCATGGCCATTACTCCCAGGTTCACTCTAACCCTGAGTGGTAGGGACTGTTTAAGTCCCTTCTATGGGCCAAATCGAACTGTTTAATCCTTTAATATACTGGAAATTATTTAATTATGTGCAGACCTGACCGATAAAATGAAGCGCAGTTTCTTCCAGGCAGCGTTCGTGTAGATACTGCTGTATGGATGCACTACTTAGACGCTAACAAAACGAATGGAGAAGAAGCTAGATGGCAACTACGCAAGAATGTTGCGAGCAATATTAAACAAGTCCTGGCGGCAACACCCCACAAAACACCAACTATACGGTCACCTGCCTCCCATCACGAAAACTATCCAAGTTAGACGAGCCAGGAACGTAGGACACTGCTGGAAGAGCAGGGACGAGCTCATAAGTGATGTACTCCCATGGACCCCCACATATGGACGAGCTAAAGCAGGACGACCAACTAGAACATACATACAGCAGCAATGTCAGGATACGGGATGTAGCCCAGAAGACCTGCCAGAGGTGATGAACGATAGGGAAAAGTGGCGAGAGAGGGTCAGAGATATTTGTGCTGGCGGCACGATATAATAATGAAATCATTAAAATATCAAACTGAATTTTTAGTATTTGATAACAATACTTAAAACAATTTAACTGTTTGCTAATAGAACTAATCATGTTAATGATACGTGAAACCATTTAACTTTGTGCCGACAAATGGATTCTGGCTCGTTTAAAAATTCTTAACTCTCAAATATTCATTTGCAAATTATATAACTGCGTATGGCTTTAAATAACCTACTTGTGTTGATATGCCATAAAATAACAACCAACCAACCTCTTAAGTCACATCTGCACAAAACATGTACGATGAAGGTGATATCCTAACCTCAAAGTATAAAATAACCCTCAAGAGGTTTATATGCCCTTAAAATAAAATCATTCTTTCATGTATGGTTAAATAACTGCATTGCCAAATCTTTACGAATTACGAATTGATATTTTAATTATTTTACTATCAATAAACCATCAAATATGTTAAATGAAAATCGTTAAACATATTTCTTTCCCTATTCACAAAGCTTTATATTATGGTGAAGTCAAACATAGTCATGTCCCCATGGATCAGCCACCTATATATATATATATATATATATATATATATATATATATACATATATATAAAAGCTACACTCTGACCACTGTTGTGTTAGATTTCAATAATGCTTCAAGTCTTGCTATTACCACGCGTGTTTTTCAACACACACACACACACACACACACACACACATATATATATATATATATATATATATATATATATATATATATATATATGTGTGTGTGTGATTAATGTGGAAATATAAATAATCTTATGTCTTTCTGTATCAAATGATATTTCTGAATGTAAGTGCAAAATCCGCGAAAGGACATCTCGAAATTCCAACCAAGCATTTGTTGTACGAAAATACTGTCAGGCCCAAGCACCAATCGTCTGTCGTTATTGTCAGCACAAATTCAAACTATCACATTTAAATGCTCCGCAGGCAATTTTGCCGTTCCACTGGTCCACTGAATTAATGAAATCTTATTTAGAAAATTCGATTGTGACTATTGAATGAGAACTGAAAGAAGAAAGAAAAAGTTAACGGAGAAACAAAAAGATTAAAAAAAGCCGTTTGATGTTTGATTAAGTCGCGGGAACTTCAAGGTTGGTCGGTTCATGGTGATCATCAGCACAGTACGTCACTCTGAAGAAAAAAAAAAAAGATGTACAATTCATATTTTTATTCCAAGTAACTTTATCCAGATTACACCGTTATTAACGGACTTTTTCATTTAAGCCGAGCGCCTCGATTGTTAAATTTCAAACCAACAATGCATAAAATTTGCATATTGAAAATTTGGACTTCCTTTTGACAAGACTTTCGTCTTTAAATTAAATTCTTTCAATAGAAAATGGATTTCCAGCTGTCGGTATCGGTTCAACTAAAAAAGAAAACAAAAAACACCCTCCCAAAAAAACAAATTTTCCTTGGATTTACACGAGATAGATATAATAAAGTATATTGATAATATATAAATAAATAAAATCTAGATATATTTACTGAATGTACCTGTGATAAAAATGAATCTATCGTTTATACTCGTGTATAAGTCGATCTCATGTACTAGACTAGCAAACCTACACGAGTGAGTTCGAGTCTCATTGGGCGCGCCATTCATTCGGCCTTGTGCCACATCGAAGCAAAGAGTTTTGTAAATTACAATAGGTCGATCTCATGTACAAGTCGATCTTTGAATTAAAAGTTGTGTATCAAGCTTATCTTTATTCTAGGTTAGATTGATTGACTTTAATGGCATATCAACAGGGCTTAGGTTATTTTAAGCCGAGAGTTTAGGGAATTGCATTCATTGTTTTTTGTTTATATTTTAGCGTTTGTATTTAGCAGCTCTTCCGTCACAGGTAGAATGTGACACAAGGACAATTTTAAACGGAGTCTTGATAGTTTGAATTCAGAGTTATTCTTCTTTTTCTAGAGATGTTGCCTTAACAAGGTTAGAGAACGCAAGCTGCCCTACTATTTATCCTTCTTTGGGAGGAGGACAGCTAGATACATTCCATTTTGAACGACATTAATTCAGATGAAAACGCAACTCGGGGAGCTGAATCCAATTCCCGATAAATATACCCCTCATATCGTGTCCATTATCCATACATTATACATCCGTGGCCCCAGAAACTGTACGCAGGAAATAAGACAACGAAGGTCCTGGAGAGTTGAAATTTACTAAGGTTTTGCTCAGATGTGGCACAAGACCATATGAATGGGGTACCCGATGAAACTGGAAATCATTTGAGAAGATTTGCTAGTCTAGCTTGCTAAACATTACACCACTCGAGGTACCGCGAGGTCCTGGCCAGTCGTGTTTCTCCTCCTCCATTAGACGATTAGCCATCACTGACATAGCAATCGTCGGTGACTATGCTACAGATGTTATTTGAACAAGAACAAGATTCGTATTTAAAATGGACTCTGCTCTTAACCTTTTTAATGTTCAGTTTTTTTATAATATTGTACGCAGAGTGTTTCAAGATTAATTTAGTCAGGTTTATTGTGTCACAAAATCAGTTAAATTTTTGAAGTAAGCAACATTTACATTGTAGATTGTTACCTCAGGTACGTGCACAACAATTTTAAGCTCTAGTCAAGAGGGTTTTATGTAATTGGGATAAAAAAATAACATTATTCACATTATTTGTTGTTTTTGAAAAAGATTACACAAACCATCTTGTTTCAACTGGCTAATTAACGCATCGGGATGTATATAATGATTACAAGGCGTACCAAGCAGTTCTATTTGGTTTGCGTTATTTGTAATGAGCTGCTTTTTCAAATTGACGATATAAACGGTTGCTAAGGTATCCATAGTCGCCAGACTTTGTGAACAATAACATTGCCCCCAGAGCGTTTTAATGTCTTTTTCTCCACTAGTATATACGAGGATCATTAAATAGGTTTCCAGACTTTTTTCGTATGGGCACTTTTATTGATAGTACACACATGAAACTCTAGTCCCCTTCGAAGTAATCTCCTTCGGCTGTAATGCACTGGTTGTATCATTCCAACAACTTCTGGAAGGACCCATGGAAGTCCTCTTGTTTGAGTGTGTTAATGACCTTCATCACAGCCTCTTTCATCTCCTCTGTTGTCTCATAACGACAGCCTCTGGGCTTAGGAAATAACCAAAAGTCACAGGGAGCAAGCTCTGGACTATAGGGAGGGTGAGGAACTGTCTTGATGCCCATCTTGGTCAAATAGTCTGTGACAAAGATAGAGTTGTGGACTGGTGCATTGTCCTGGTGGGTTTAAAGAGTGCTGGCCTCTTCCCAAAGAATCTCTTCCTGAACTCCCTTAAAACCTCAACATAGTAACCCTAACCCTAACCGTTTGGCCAATCAACTCTGGTCTATTGACTTCTTTACTCGTCCCACACCTCTCATCAGCCCTCACAGACTCCCTGTCTTCCTAGAATCTCTTATGCCACTGAGAAAATTATGCTCGATTCATGCAAGATGCTCCAAAAGCAGTCTGAAGCATTCCATACGTTTCTGTGGCATCATTTTTTCCAAGTTTAAAACAGAATTTTATTGCATATCGTTCTTCTAAAGTGTCCTCACGTCCAGATTGCATTTTTGAAATTCACCAGCCGTGACAATCAGGTTTTAGTAGGGTGTATTCCAATTTCTGCTGTAGCTGTTCATTTGAACCTGGAATCATAAAAATTGGTTAGTCATCTCATAAGATGCATAGCAATAACATACTCATTTTTCATGCCCGTACAAAAAAGTCTGGAAAATTATTGAAGGGACCACTACGTGCTTTAAAAATGAAGGTGTTTGAAATAAAATCATATAATTCATCTGCAATGTGTGCGTGAAAGATCAAGCTTTGGAAATAATCAACATTTGTTTACGATGAGGATCCTAGTGCTCAATTCCAATTTCACTTAGAGTCCCATAAAAACTCTGACCGAGTCTATTTTGTTTTTTGTTGGTTGGTTGTAGGTTTGTTGGTTTTATGGCATATCAACCTTTGTAGGTTATTTAACGCCAAATCCATTTTTATGTAAATAATCTGTTCTATGGAAAACAATTCAGTTTAGCGTAAGTACACAGTTAAATTGTCAAAAACATTTCCATTTCTAACTATTCAAGCAGTTATATGTAATAATTCAGTTAAGTGTAAATACAGTTTTAATGTCGAAAAACAGTTCTATTTGAAATAATTCATTTAAGCATAAGCACGCAGTTTAAGTGTAAGTACTGTTTAATTGTCAAAAACGTTTCTATTTCAAGCTATTCAGTTTACTCAATTCATTTTCGCATAAGTATTCTGTTAGTTCTATTTAACCCGTTGATAGGGCCCTATCAGGTGCTACCACTCCGGGCCAGAGTGGACCTGAGAGCGATAGCAATGAAGGGGTACTCCCCAAAGTGCTATCACTGCTGGAACCTCACCATCAGATTGTTTAGTGTCATATCCAGGACACTCGTTAGAGGGGGGGTCTTACCCCTCTGCAGGGGTGCAGTCAGTGTATTCTATCGCCCCAGCTGAATGGGCAATTTTTTTTTTTGAAAGATTGTGATTATCATCGGCCTATCAGAAGAGCAAATAAATCCTAATTATGTTTTAAGAGTTCAGTGAAGGTGAAAGAATGACAATATTTCGAGAATGCTGAGATAACGTCCATCTTCAATTTGAAAACCAGGCAAAAACTGGTCCTTGTACTCTGACATGTTTGAGAGAGTTTGGAACTATGTTAGGTTTTGTATTTACAGTGATTAGTGTTCGTAAAAGGAAAATTAAATTTCCAATAAATATTGAAGAATTAGACCCAAACTAAAAGCATCGCCTTTCAGTGTCTGTCGATAAAGATCTTATGAAGATTTATTTTCTAATTGTCAAATATGGTACTTTGCGGAGAAACTGAAAATATCCATAAATCTGTTCTTCATATTGTACTCTTCACGGTTCGTTTTTAAGTACTGGTAGAAGAGGAAAAATATAGGTATGAATATCGAAAAAAAAAGCAAGATAGAAAGCGAGATAACAGTCGAAAAAAGGTCTATGAATTGGTAGATATATATATATATATGTATATTATAAAAACACACACACATATATATATATATGGAGATGTGTTGTAATGGATATCGTCCTCGGAAATGGATACTGTGACACGAGTTCAAATCCTGTACACGACCGCCTGCATTTCCTATAACGTTAAGGCACTTGGAAAAGGTATGAATACTACTATTAAGCCTCCAGTTAAGGGTAAATAGTAGGCAAGAATAGGCTCTTTAATTATGGTATAGCTACCCGTGTAGGAGAAGGAAAACGCTGAGTTCAAACCAGGTAAATTCCCCCTTCAGTCTCACGGCTTCGAAGCTTGTGATCTTCACCTTTTTAAGGACTTTTATATTGATGTTGAAGTCATTCAAGTGGATGTTAAGAGTTTTGTGAAGGCAGCGTTATTGGAACCATTTGATGAGTCGTAGGTGGTGCCGATAAGAGATTTAGAGCCCTATAGGAGATTGGTAAGGACTATGGCTTAATTCCCACAATTCATAGCGTGTTGTCAACGTCTTGTCGCTCTTATAATCTAACGTGATGCGGCACACTAGGCAGGGGAATCAATAGAACGCCTTCAAATCAGTAGTACCAATAGCGATGTGGGAAAGACTGTTCTCTTTTCGAAGTGCAGGCTAGTGGAGTACCTCTGTATTCTCTCAACTCACTTCTAACTCAAAGAGCTGGGCAGCCTCTGTAAAATAGGAAGTGATGCCCTGTAAATATTTTTCTGTGTGGGCAACGAACACAACATTGTCTACAAACCAAACCTTAGGCTGCCTTCGAGGAGAATTCAGCACGAGAATAAAAAGCACCAAAAAACAAATTGATTGAAAAATTGTTATCATTATCTTCTCTGATACACCACAAAGATAATGAATATACCGAAGATGGAGTAGATATGTTTGTTAAATAAAGATTTTTAAAAATCATATTCAAATATTTTTATGCAAAATCAATTATGCCTTAGTATCAAGGCAACATGAAATGGTAGAGAAGCTCCCACTGAATAATAATAAGAATATTTTGATTAAAAACGATCACCTAATCTTGGCCAGAAGACCAGACCTAGTGATGGTTAACAAAATAAAAAAAAAAAAGAAACTGCTGAATAGTAAACTTTGCTGTCCCGGATGAAAAACAAAGAAAACTTAGAGAGACAAGTACTTAGACCTTGCCAGAGGACTAAAAAAAACTATTGAATATGAAAGTGACAGTGATACTAATTTTAATTGGTGCGCGCAGAGCGATCCCTAAAGGCTTCGAAAGGGGTCTGGAAAATTTAAGAGATTGAGTTGCATAAAATTTTCAGGGATTTTGATATGTAAATAGATCACGTAAAACCGGCCAGAATACTAGAACTAGTGACGTCTTAGAGAAAAAAAGATCTTGTTACATAGACGATTTTGCCGTTCCGGCAGGACAACATTATTACGATGCAAGAAAGCGAAAAGATAATCAAATTCTTGGATTTTGCAAAAGAACTAAAAACAGATGGTGGTTGTAATTGGTGCGCTTATCGTCGTAGGAAATGGACACGGCGACACGAGTTCATATCCTGGACAATACTGATTGCATTTCCCATAGCACTAATACCCTTGGGAAAGGTATGAATCCAATTATACTCCTTCCAGCTATGGGTAAATAGTAGGGCAGACTGAATTCTTCAGGCTTGGAGAGGCAACTAGTCTAGGAGAAGGAATACTCTGAATTCAAACCTTGGTGCGCTTGGAACAGTCTCCAAAGACTTCGAAAAGGTGTTGTATACTCATATATACATATATACAACTATAAATATAATCAAACATAATGACGAACTTCAATGAACGAACGAACACACTTCTTTATAAAAATATATATCTCACACACTTAATTCTCGAAAGAGTTGATGTTTCTGTGTTGTATGTGAGAGGTGAGATCGAGACAGACTGCTACATATTGACCCAAAGTTCCTCTGACCATAGCAGCACTTCTTTCCCATCTTGGCTGGGCTGCTCAACCGTGGGTCACTGAGGGCCCTAAGCCCTCTGTCTGCCGCTGGCTCTCACTCCGCTGGCATCCTATCTCCAACAGACTCGAGCCGTCTGTGTCCTGGTTATAATTTTGTTTAACGTCCACCTGCTTCCGCTTTTGTACACAGGTGCATCTCTTGATTGACGGCTCGGTCAAGGGTCAATATGTAACAAAAGGAATTGGAAATTTGAAGGAAAATCGGGATGGTCGAGACCAATGTATTGTTAAGACTGGCTAGAATCCTGAGAAGAGTTTTGGTGACCTGAGAAGACTTGCTGTCACTCAGAATCTAATTAAAGCCCACCAGAGTTAGCTGGTCGGAAAAACTCGAAAGGAGTAAAATTGTAACTATATGGACGTGAGAAATTAGTGTCTAAGAGTAGACACACATCAACAGATTTCTCTTATGTCATCTACCACGTGACCCTGATAAATTCCATCGTATATTCTTTTCTATTTTAGACTGCCGGGGAAAAAAAACTTTTTTTTATCGTTTTAATGTCACGTGTTCTAATACTTAATCACGTAAGCCTTTCATGCAAATGTTTCGCGAACTAAAATCTTGTCACGTGATTACACCTCACGCTACTGAGACGCCTGAGTGGGCATTTTCATCAAACCTTAGCCTGAATATTGTGTGAAAAACAGGAATCTTCAGTAACGGACTTGAGTTTACAGGTTTATAATTTATAGGTTTCATATCAGCCCGGCGATAAAACCATTGCGCACACATGCAAAAACATTTCTCATTTGAAGTCGTTTCTCTTTCATATATATATATATATATATACGTACAAAAGGTAAAACGGAAGAAAAAAAATGTTGGCTGGTTTGTTTATTTCCCAACGTTTTTCGACTTCAATCTTTTGTTATGCAAAAGTGTTTTATCAAAATTATTTTATTATGCGAGATAATTATGATAGATAATTTTTTGATTCAATTAGATGTCTTCTTTAGGGTTTGTAGGTCTTGTTATGTGAAAAAAATAGATTAACATATCTTTCTTCCGTTTAAACTTTTCTACGTACATTCTGTCAGATTCAACTCATTTCCCTCTCCATATATATATATATATATATATATCCTAAAATCTTTACTTTTAAATCTTTGAATTCTTATAAAAGCATTTAAATCTACGAAAGTTATTTGTATTAGGAATAGCTATTTGAAGCTATAATTGCTTACAACAGATTATTATCTTTAGTTACTTGATATATATATATATATATATATATATATATATATATATATATATATATATATATTACATTGTAGTGTCTGTGACCATTGGTTTTATCCTTTACACATTATTCTCTCTGATTAATCCGTAAAGCATGAAATCCAAGTTTACAGACACCACCATGTAATATATATATATATATATATATATATATATATATATATATGTGTGTGTGTGTGTGTGTGTGTGTGTGTGTAAGCTTTATCATTATATATTGAGCACTATTAAATAATACCGCAAAATTTGGTCGACCATTTACTTACAAAGTGAGCTAGTGATAACCACAAACCATTACAATATATATATATATATATATATATAAGATGAACAAAAGTGATAAGACTAAGAGAAATAATGGCTCAAGAGACCGGGGTTTAATCCCAGTTCGAGTCATACCACCTCAGTGTCGTAGCTATTGAATTAGGAGCCTTTGGGTCGCTTTCGACTGCGGTCGCCTGCTTTACTCACTTTATTTTTATCAACTAGTTTCTTCGACCTTTGGTCATCATCGCGAGAAATGTTTTTGTGAAAGAAAAATTCTTCCGAAAGTTTTAAAGCAATGAAAAATTAACTGGTGATGTAGCATATTCTTTAGTTGAATGAAAATTATTTCAGAGTATCTTTTCAAAGGATATCTTCAAGTCAGTAGAGGTTTGGTGTTGGAGATTTCTTTTTCCAGATTTGATTTCGGAGTTAACTTTTCCTTGAACAGTTGCCTTCACCACGGTTTTGTCATTAGCGTGGAACTTCTACAATATATATATATAGAGAGAGAGCGAGAGAGAGAGAGAGAGAGAATTCACTTTGTATGTAAGTTCGATTCGAACATTGACTCATACCTCTAAATTAATCGCAATGTAATTGAGGTGTCATCTTTTATGGACATTCTGTTAACGAGGTTCATTGCTTTAACGATATCAAATTAGATCTAAGGAACCCCTCCTACTTGTAGTGTGTCCAGTACTTGCAAAATCCATACTCATTAATTTCTATAGATATCAGCTCTCCTACTATGTGTTATTCACTCTCCATTATCCACTGTTGATTGCACTGCCGAGCGAGTGCTCAGCCAACGATCCAGTAGCGACAGCGCTTCTTCCTTACAGGAGTCACTGACGTCTGAGAACATCCCGTTTCTAGAGTCCTGTTCAGTTGTGCACAAACCTAATTGCCATTAGTTTTGAAAGGAGAAAACCAGTTTTATTACACTTGGAAAAACAACCGTGCCAATGCATTGGCCAGGAACAATTTAATGAGCGACTGGAGCAGAGGAAATAATGCTGGGTCGATAAAAACTAAACTGATTGCCAGAGTACCGACAATGATCTGCCAGCCCCAAGACACTCATTTTCCATAACAATTCGAATTCATGTCTTTCCTTGGCTGGTATTTTTAACAAAACTCGCCCAGCTTCATTAGGCCAAGCGGAATTTGCGCTCTTTAAACACGAGGCAACAGACCAACGATTCCATTGCAGTTCTCTAGATTCAGCCCTTTGATTCGAATGCTCAACAAGGCCCGCAGGCCACTCATTGAAAAAATCTTTTGTACAGAGGAAAAAAAAAAACAAACAACAGAAAATGAATTAAAAAAAAAAAAAGAAAATTTTGAGGGGTACACTTTCCTTTTACCCATGGAGAGTAACAATTGCGAATTGAGAAAGAGGGGTTGATTACTGGGGTTGTTAACTAAAGGGTTGGTTCCCTTTTTCAGGTTTATCGATTTTTCCGAAACAATTCAAATAGAGGAACAGAGAGAGAGAGAGAGAGAGAGAGAGAGAGAGAGAGAGAGAGAAACTGATATATATATATATGCATATATGTATTTAAGAACTGGAGATAAGATATATCATTTGTATAATGACAAAGAGATATTAATTTGGAAAACAAGATTTAGCAACATATATACACACACACACACATACACACACACACACACACACACATATATATATATATATATATATGTGTGTGTATTTACTCGACTCCTCCGATACAGGAAGGATATGATACAATGTCAATTATTAGGCGAGGTAGATCTGTTTGGAATTCAGAGTTTTCTTTCTCCTAAACTGGTTGCTTAACCAGAGCTAAAGAACCCAGACTACCCTACTATATACCCATAGCTCGGGAAGAACACATATTCATGCCTTTCCACAGAGCATTGAGACGAAACGAAATGCAAACAGTTTTGATTAGTATTTGAACTCTGGTGCGTCTATTTCCTTTCTTGCAATGATAACCGTTACACTCAGTGCGCCTCCAAATGAATTTGTGTATATATGTAGATATAAGCTCAAGAAAAGATCACTCGAGTTTAAACGTAAATAAAAAAGTATGTTAACAGAAATCATATTCAAAATATTCAAAATCTAATTTTATGAAAAGAAAGAACTATATTTGCCATTTGGTATTGTTATCTCTCTTATTTTGTTGCAAGGGTTATAATCTTCATGTGCGAGCTTTCATGAGTTATATATGCGCAAAGACTCAATCTGAACTGCTACAGTGCTCACTTCATCATTGTCTCTGATATTACTTGAAGTTCATGACGAATAAATAATTTAATTCGTCATCTCTTTGCTGCTTACATTTATAATTTTGAGTTATTCATTTAGAAAAAAAAAAATTTACCAATATAAGTAAGTAAAGTTGGCGACCTTAGTCGAGGGTGACCCAAAGGCTCCCCTTTCGATAGCTTCTACACCGAGGTGTAGGGGAGGGCGCTACTCCTTTCTCTGGATTGCTCCACTTTATATTTGATTCCTACCTTATATTGCTGAGTGTTAAGCAAGGAGGCATCAAGTACCATTTTTAAAGTCTTTGGTATGACTTGACCTGGGATTGAACCCAGGTCCCCCGGGCTATTGGCGAAGGCAAAGCAAGGACGAACTCGTACATGATGTTTTCCTTTGGACCCCTTCACATGGAAGTGACAGTTTTGGCCGACCAACAAGAACTTATCTACAACCATATTTACCAACCCCTCCGCTCGGGGAGGATGTGACACAAGGTCAATTTTTAAGCGGAGTTTAACAAGATTGAATTCCGAGATTTCCTTCTCCTTGACTAGTTGCATCACATAGGCTAAAAAACGCAGTCTATCCTACTATTTACCCATAGCTGGAGGGATAATAATTGGATTCATACCTTTCCCATGGGTATTAGGATTATGTGAAATGTAATCAGTCTCTTCCAGGTTTTGAACTCGTGTCACAATGTCCATATCCTATGACGATAACCATTACACCACAGGCACCTCCACAAAACTTATTTACAAAAGCTCTGCATGGAGACAGGATGTCGTCTAGGAGACCTGCCGGAAGCCATGAATGATTGGGTCGAATGGCAGGAGAAAGAGTCGGGGAAATTCATGTCTAGCTGCGTGACATGATAATGATATATATATATAGAGATAGATCGATAGATAAAATTTATTATGTAGTATACTGATATATATCATCTAAGTCGCTCTCTCTCTCGGTCAGTCTCTCTTTCTCCCTCCCCCTCTTGCTATATAGATATATATATAAAATAGGTATCCTCTGACTATGACATTAGGCCAAAGCCAATCGGAATAAACAAATTTGTTTATATATATATATATGGCCCAAACAATAACCATTTTGGTTTGGAACGTTAAAATACGGTAATCAGGATCATATTCAAAATCTCATTTTACTATAAGAAAGAATAATATTTGATATTTTGTTTTTTATTGTCATATTTTGTTTAAAAGATTATATCGTTCAAATTCTTGACAGTCCGAGCCATATGTTCTTGAAGCCTAGCCCTGAAGTTCTGAAGCACTCGCCTCTGGTATTCTTTAAGTTCTGGTTTCTGCGGCCCACATTTAAAGACTTGAACCTTCAGATTTATCTAGATAGTGTTCTAAGATCTAAAAGTTTTTGATAATTTTATATATTATCCATAACAAATTAACATTAGAACATTAATTACATTCTTTACTGTCTAAACCTGTGTTATATTCTTTTTCACGTTTAAAATGGTTCTACTTTATAAATAACAATACTATTCATTGTGTTCATGGTTCTTTAAAATATATGATTACAATAATTTCTAGGGTTCTTTAAGGATTATCGATGGGTATATTTTTTCGCGAGTTATTTACGCCAGGTTTATAGTGTTTATCCTTATTTTAAAGTATTTTAAGGTATTACGTCTTTGTTACGTCTAAACCGGATTACGTCACGGCATTTGGAACCAATTACAGACAGAGGGTTGTGTATGACTGCATTTGATTTTCACTCTTTTTATTACATGATTTTCATATAAATATAAAGTTTCTAGATATTTCACGTCAATATGTGTTGTCGGGACTAATAATCTAGTTAAGAAATGAGAATTTCTATGTATTTGGCGACAGATCACACTAACTGATTATTGAGAATCAAATAAAGAAAATAGTAGTTGGGAAGTATGTGATCCTTTTTTTTTTTAAATCAAAGGTCCGGCTGACGAATTGACCAGGAACATTTTTTTAATTTTGTTATCGTGTTTTTTTTCCCTTATAGTCCTACCTTATAAAATATAGGAGAGCATATTTGTCTTCTCTTTAAGTATTCACTGAAGTTTGTGTTACGACGCCTCATTTCACCCGGGCGACTGGCCTGCAACTTTCCAATCACCTCATCTTGGATCAATTGGTGCACTGTGACCCGCGCTTCTTACAAAAACCGGATCGCTGGTTGGCTCATGGGGAGGGCTTGTTTCATTGATGTGTGTTGGCCTTCCGCTTGACTGGCTTAATTATGGGTTCAATTCTTTACGTTCTCCACATGGGCGCTCAGGGAAAGATTATAATCCTATTGAGAACATTGATATTGGCTTTTGGCATTAGCATATGTTTGTATAACAATTTTTTTTTCTTTTTTTGCGGTGGAAGCGAACGAGCACATATTGTTGCTCGGTTTTCGTATTCACAGCATGCTTCGTGAGAAGGCCGTTATTTTCCTTTCTGGGTCAGTGAATTTGTGCCGGACCTTGATGTTTCTGTTTGTTTGTTTGTTTGTTGTTTTTTTCCTGTGTGTGTCGTAAATTTATTTTTTGCTTAACTTCCTGGTCTCATTTATTTTATTTTATTTTATTTTATTTATCTATTTATATTTTTCTTGTATTTTTTTTTCTTTCTCAGGGGGACGAAAGAAATTCAAAATTAGAGGCTGCACAACAGGAAATAATATCTCTGAAGGCCGAGATAAAGAAACTAAAAGCGGCGAAAAATATCCACTTCACTGAAATACAGCATCTACAGAATATTAAGAAAGACAACTTGTGCCTGCTACGAGAACTGGAGAACGCCAACCAGAAGATCAAGGAACTGCGATACAAGATAATAAACATGGAACGAAAGACGTCGGACGAACAAAAGCACGTGGAACTTTTGGAATTATTGCAAAACAAAGTGGCTAAGATGCACAAGGAGAAGTTGTACTACGAGATGCGTGACCAAGAGAATTGTCACGTCATAGCAGAACTTAGATACACAGTGTCGGCTTTAAAGAATGTGGTCATCAACTCGCAGATCCACAGCGAGCACCAGTTAGGGTCACATAAGAAAGCCCTAGAAGAAGTCGGCAGACTTAGGAAAGAGTTAAGAATGAAATCGGCCAAATTGCCTTCTGTGGATTTTAAGGAATTTGTTACTATAAAACGAGAAGCTACAGCTCTAAAGTTAGAAAATGAACAACTGAAAGCAACACTGACGCAGAAAACCGGGTAAAATATCGCAAAAAAATCAGATTGTTTTTCGTATCAAATGTAATAAAATCGGCTGAATTACTTATTGTTTGTGTGTCTGTCCTCTACTGCTGGTTTGATTAAGTGTCTCATGAATATTCATTAAATTAATGGGAAGGTTTCAATTTTAGTTTTTATTTAGTTTGGTTTGGTTTGGTTATTTAATGGCATATCAACCTTTGTAGGTTATTTAATGCCAAAGCTATTCTCCTAGAAGAATAGTAGTGGTTCTATTTAATCCATAGCTGGGAGGATAACAGGGTTCATGCCTTTCTCAAGAGTATTTGCCCGAAAGTAAACGTAATTGCACGACTGGAATATGAACTCGCTTACTACGATTCCGCTTTCCATCGCTTTAACCATTACACTAAGAGGACACCCCCAGTTCTTATTTAGAAAGGGTCTTTGAAAATATACAATACAAGGAAGCCATATTGCCATTTGGTTTAGATAGCAATACTGGAAACCATTTAGCTCTGTGCAGACAGTAAATAGCAATATTTGAAACTATCTAACTGTGTGCAAATAATAAATAGCAACAATTAAAACCATCAATTGCGTGAAAACAAATAATCGTTTTAAAATCTTGATTAAAAAGTATTTCTTAACAAATCATCATCATCATCATCATCATCATCAGGTCATGCCGCTAGCACGGATACCCTTGACCCTCTCTCGCCACTTCTCCCTATCGTTCATCGCCTCTGGCAGGTCTTCTTCCCGTATCCCCACAGAGCTGCTGTACGTATGTTCTAACTGGTCGTCCTGCTTTTGCTTGGCCATATGTAGAGGTTCATAGGAGTACATCACTCGTCTCTGCTTCTCCAGCAGTGTCCTGCATGTCTGGTTCGTCTAACTTGGACAGTTTTCGTGATGGGAGGCAGGTGGGTCAAAATAGTATGGGTTAAATAGTATCACTGCTTATTCTACAGGGTAACTTTGACATTGAATAAACCCATGAAGAGTGATATACCATTAAACCAAATCTATCTATCTATTAGATTCCGTTCATATCTATCTATCTATCTATCTATCTATCTATCTATCTATCTATCTATCTATCTATCTATCTATCATACCTTCTGTCTCTTCCTGCCCGTAGCTGAGGCGTTGGGTAAATACATACACCAACCCGCCATATAAACATTGTACTTCCGTACTGATCCAGTTAAAAGTACTGAGATTCTTAAAAATTATCATATGCTAGAGACACCTGACGGTGACCACATAATACGCTAGTCGAAACATTGTGGAGAAAAAAAAATGCTGTGATCTGTTTCGAAGAGAATCAATGAATAATGACACTTTCCATGCTTATCGAGTTAGCTATTTGGAAAAAGCCATATGGATTGAACGGAATTCTGCTGGGGGTCTGCAAAGATTCAGCTAAATATGGTAGAAGTTTATTTTCTGAATCCAAAGCGGCGTTCTTCCATTTATTGTCATTAGTCGCTTCAAAATTCTATTAGTAGGTTGTGCCTTCTGGAGAACGTCTTGCACTTTCTGGTCGATGATAAAAACAACGTGCTTCTCCTCTGAGTTTTGGTGTGTGCAAAGTTGGCCGTTCTGTGTATTTCAGCATATGTCATTCATCGAAAAGACTAGAACGTAGATGAGTCCAAATCCCAGTTTTATTTATGGAATAAAAATTATTATTAGAAGAGAGAATTTTCTTTGTTCATTTTCAAACAGTGACGTCAAAAATAGGAAGAAATACTCATAAAAGTTGAGCTGTCATAATAGGTGTGTTGACAAAGTATCAAAACTGAAGTTTTATGTACCAAGAAAGAAACGAACATTGACTAAAGCGTTAATTTTCTTAAGGATTAACCTTATGGTATTCAATGTATTTATTCCAATGAGTTTTCTTTTGGTCGAAGCATCACTGACACTCCTCTTTTGGTAAGGGCATCGAATTTATTTTAATGTCTTCTACGTCCTCAGATCTTATCACAGGATATTTTTTAGATTTTCTTTCATGAGTAATTTTTGGTTTGGTTTAGTTTGGTTTCATTGCATATCAACCATTGTAGGTTATTTCATGCCAAATCCATTTATATATATATATATATATATATATATATATATATATATATATATATATATATCATCATCATCATCATATCGTGCTGGCAGCACGGATATCCCTGATCCTCTCTCGCCACTCCTCCCTATCGTTCATCGCCCTAGGCAAGTCTTCAGGACAACAACCTGTATCCTCACATAGCTGCTGAATGTACGTTCGTGCTGGTCGTCCTGCTTTTGCGCGGCCGTGTGTGGGGATCCATAAGAGTACATCTCTTATGAGTTCATCTCTGCTTCTCCAGCAATGTCCTGCATGTCTGGTTCGCCTAACTTGAATAGTTTTCGTGATAGGGGGCAGGTGGCCGTACAGTTGGTGTCTTGTGGGGTGTTGCTGCCAGGACTTGTTCAGGATTGCACGCAGCATTGTTTCAAACAATTCAGTTTAGCATAAGTACACTTCTTATTTCTATTTTACCCAGGATCGTATCAGGTGGTACCACTCCGGTACAGAGTGGACTTGGCATTCCCCAAAGTCCAAGCATTACTAGAGCCTCACCCTCAGATTGTTTAGTGTCATATCCAGGACAGGCGTTTGGAGGGGGATCTTAACTCTCTGCAGTGATACAGTCGGTGTATCCTACAGCCCCAGCAATTTTCCTTAATCCTCATTAGATAATGTAATTTAAAAAAAAACATGAAAACCTATGTGGACAGGAAATTTGCTTCTGGCCTACAATCTCGGCCAAAATAATTGAAATAGTGCTGCCCCTAAAATGACAGGATAATCTCTTTGAATTAATTATTCAAATTCTTGAGGGTCGTTCATAAGGTCTACAATCGTTAAAAAATCAGGCGTTGAAGCGAGGCCGTTTGAGCGCTAAGAATACCAAACATTTCCGCCAAAATAGGTACTAAATGAAACATGCCAGAAAGCTATCTGTACCTAGATATTAACGGAGATAGATAGATAGATAGATAGATAGATATGAACGGAATCTAGTTTATCTAAAGGAACGAAGTAGTTAATGTGCTAGACTGCGAAATCGTCGTAAGTGATTTTGAACTCAAGTCGCGGTTTTGTGTTCATTAGCCGAGAGAAAGGCATGAACTCCCTTATCCCACTTAGCCATGGGTTAAATAGCACCACTACTGTCCTTCTACAAAACTAGCTTTTAACATTAGATAACCCACGAAGGTTGATACGCCAATAAACAAACAAACCGAAACCAAAGTTAATTTATATAAATGAAAGAATAAATTATGTCAAAAAATTTGTTTACCATGCATATTAAGTAGTCTTCATTTTGTTTCTAAATTTTGTAAAACATCAACAACGAAAAAATGCTCTGCTGGTACTGATGCTATACCGCTAACCCTCAGGGCCCATTTTCTCCATCGCACCCTCGGGTCTGTATATTGACTCAAAGATCGGTAGTTGACCTTCACTGGGAATGGCTATTTTGAATGCATCAATAGCAGTTTATTTTTTCAAAAAAAATAACTACAAGTTTATTAAAAAGCAGAATTTTGGAATGTTCTCAGTGCTCCTGGGATTACAAGTTTAACTTCTGCTCAAAAGCTTTACAATAAGACATATTTTTAAAAAAATGTTACAATTCAACTTGTGGTCTGCTCTTAAAGCAATATCTACGATATTTTGTTGTTATTTACCAAACTTTCATAAACACACAGGCTTTAAATTACTTACATAAATAGTTGCTGCCTAGCTGTCACTCATCTCAGAAACATTCTACATCGGTAATCTAGCGGTAGCCGGGACTTTCAGCGTGTTTGATCGTAAGTCACCTACTATATTCGTTGTAAACAAAAATGATCAAGTCTACCCTACTATTCACTCATCACTGGGAGAGAGAGACATTAGCTAGATTCGTGCTATTCCCAAAGATATTAAGTCTATTTTTTTAAAGTCTTGAAAATCTAGTAGTGTTGGTTTGAATTCAGTGCTGCCCTTTACTTAGATCATTTACCGAACCAAGACTAAAGGACCTACTCTTCCCAATTAATTAACTATAGTTAGTTGGCAGGGAAAAATGAACTCATGCTTTTTCCAAATGCATTGTTACTAAGTAGAACAAATAGCCTCGTCTAGGATTTGAAATCTGGTCGTCAACTCCATTTCCTACAACGATAACCGTTACATTAAAATGACATCTTGTAGTTGAATTTTTTCTGAGTGCAATAAGGTTAAGTTACTTTCACTTTGAGAATAAAGCAATTTTTGTCCAGTTTGCAAATTACTTGAACGAGTGAAAAGAATTGCCATATTTTGGTAATTGGCGGCTCTAGATGTTTTTGGTGAGGTCACGGTAACAAACTACACTGCCGAGCTTGCCTGATACTCTCCTAGTGTTACTTGCTAGATTTACCTCTATTGCTTCGAGCACGGCCACTGGATCGACAGTTTAAGGGTTACCTAACTTTGCCTGATTGTAGCAGCTTTTGGTACCCGAGCAAAATATGTGTCGGGTATGAAAGTAATGAAAGAATACCCCAACGACTGGGAGCAACTAAATCAGAAAAAGCAGTCGATAAAGGAACTCTGGCTGAAAGAAGGGCCAAGAGATTCTTGATCCTAGAAGACTCTTCTATATCTCCGATACAGATAAAAATCCAATAAAGAGATTGTAAATACTAAGAAGAACCCTCCATCCGCGAGCATTGGAAAAATGTCATCAATATTTGGGACTCGTGAAAATTGAACAAACGTATGAGCTAGTAACCAGACATTGGCATGATGGTTAGTGTGTTCGCTAATGGCTCGGGAGACCTGGGTTCAATACTTGGTCGAGTAATACCAAAGACTCAAAAAAAGGTACTTGATGCCTCTTTTGCATAGCAGTCAGCATTATAAGCTACGGATCAAGGGTAAAGTAGAGCAATCCAGGGAAATGAGTAGCGCCCTTCCCTACACCTTGGTGTAGTAGCTATCGAAAAGGGAGCCTTCGGGTAACCTTCAACTACGGTCGCTAACTTTACGAACTTATGAGCTAGTAAGTCGAAATTATAACCGGCCAAGAATGTAAAATGATGTAAGAACCGTACTAATCTTACTTTGCAACATCTTCTAGGAACCTAAATTCTATTCAAGCAATAACCAAAGCATAAGGTAGCCCAAAACGATACCCAACAAAGAACCAGTAATTAAAAAAGGCAGAAGAAAGGATTTCAGACCAACCTTTTACCTCTTCACAATCTTCTACTGTGTTCTTCATCGCCTATTCGATCTGACCTCTTCTGTTGTCTCTCGCAGACTGGTCATTCTCGAAACCTATTTTCCACTGGGCGTGTATTTTGGGCAATATTTTATCGAAGCGATATTTTCCCGAAACCTGGGTGCTCTCTAAATGTGTCTATCTTCCTTTCTTCTCGGCTGTTCCCTCTGGGTCGGTTATCCTAGTTTACGGCATCGAATATAACCGTAACTCACTTTTACACGTCTTCTGGACGCCTGTGGTTCAGTTTGTTGTTATCTAGACAAGTGTCACTTAGTTCGGATCTACAGTCATCCTGATGTTTTGAACTTTTCCGTTAACTACGGATTAGACGAATTATACAGTCTTTGGCTCAGTCGATAATCGTCTAGTGTAGTGTTTCTTCCGAACGAAGGGAGCCAGTTTTTATTCTCTTGTCCGTAAACTATGGTATAAAAGTATTCAACTTGATAATCTGTGAGGAAGGAATTTTTTGTGTTCACACTCGAAGAAATTAATAACACAAATCTGGATTAATATATGGTACGTGGTGCATTCTATAAGTTTCCAGACATTTTGTACAGGTATTTAAAATTGTCGTAGACTCTTGAAAATTCATCATGTTATTGTTATACATCTTATGAGATGACTGACCAATTTTTATAAATTTCAGGTTCAAATGAACAGCTACAGCAGAAATTGGAATACACCCTACTAAAGCGTGATTGTCACAGCTGGTGAATTTCAAAAATGCAATCTAGACGTGAGGATACTTTAGAAGAACGATATGCAATAAAGTTCTGCTTTCAACTTGGAAAAAATGCCCCAGAAACGTATGGAATACTTCAGGCTGCTTTTCGGTCACCTTGCATAAATCGAGCATCAGTTTTTGAGTGGCATAAGAGATTCAAGGAAGGGGGGAAATCTGTGAGGGATGATGAGAGGTGTGGGAGGAGTAAGGAAATCAATACACTAGAGTTGATTGGCCAAAGGGTTAGGGTTACTAAGTTGAGGTTCTAAGGGAGTTCAGTAAGAGATTCGGTCGGAAGAGGCCAGCACTCTTGAAATCGGGTCAGTGGCATTTCCACCAAGACAATGCACCAAGATGGGCATCAGTACAGTTACTCGGTTTCCATATAGTCCAGACCTTGCTCCCTGTGACTTTTGCTTATTCCCTACGCTCAGAGGCTGTCGTTATGAGCCAATTGAGGAGATGAAAGAGGCTGTGACGAAGGTCATTGACACGGACACACAAAATGACTTCTATGGGGCCTTTCAGAAGTTGTTGGAACGGTACAAGTGCATTGCAGCCGGAGAAGATTACTTCGAAGGGGACTAGAGTTTCATGTGTGTACTATCAATAAAAGTGCCCATACGAAAAAAGTCTGGAAACTTATTTAATGATCCTCGTATATTTCATACATGGGACCAAAATAATTGAATAAGAATATGAGGTCATCACAATTTAGAGACTTCTAAATTTTTGTGTCCTGTTAGATACGTGAATGTGGTACACAAGGGTACTCATAGAGGAGTTTTTCTCCGCAATTTTGGTTAGATTTTGCTCAAAAAGAGTTTCTTAGATACATTCTTCATTTTGTCCACGCAGTGCACACATCCAATCCGACGGCTGATCAAAAAGAATTATTCGATGATTCAAAGACTGAATTGCAAATGTTTAGGTTCAATGGCCGCTTGTCGACGGAGAAAAAAACGTTAAACTCTGATCACCCTTTAATGTCAATTGTATCGTCATCATTCGTATTTTTTCTAACGACACGTTTGATATTTACTTTTGAACTAACAATTCAATAAAATACACTTTTGTCAAAAACATTAGGAAATCCTAAATTTCTGTTACAGTAGGAACCTATCAGGCGCTTCCATTCCTGGCTGTAGTAGATCTTAGAGCGATAGCAATGAAGAGGTACTCCAAATTCCCCAAGCCTCCAACATTACCGGAGCCTCACAATTAGATTGTCTAATATCATATGCGGCGGTGGGGGGTATTACTCCTCTGCAGAGAGGCAATCGGTGTATTCTATAAAATCAGATCGTATGCAGAAAAGATTTTTTTGAAATGATCCCACAAAAAAATGTAAATATGAACGCGATTCTCTGACCCCTTGGCATAGAATAACCTTAGACTGGTTTACATGCCGTTAAAATCAATCCAAAGAAACGGCAAAAATATAAGTATAAACGTATAGTGTATACAATTCTCGAGCCTCTTGTCATTTACAACTCAAGGTGATTTGCTATGCCATTAAAATCATTCAATTTTAAGAAAATATATACAAATATAAACATGGTCGTAAAATGTCCGCAATTCTCAAATCACGAGGAATGAATAACCCCGGTCGGATTTCCATGCCGTTAAAATCTATCTTTCTTAAGAAACTTCACAAAAAAGTGTCAAAATAAACGAACAGTGTACGTAATAAAAACTCTAGGCATAAAATAACCTAAGATAGGTTGACATACCATTAAAATCAATGAATCAATTTTAAGAAACAACTAAAAAATGCTGCACTTGCACAATCCAGTGTTTTTCACGAAACTGGTTATCGAGACAGCCGGTCAGACAATAATTTTGCAGACATCCAGAATAAAAATACCCAATTCCCTAACATCAATCAATCAATCAATTATCTGGTTTAAAAAGTTTTTTTTTTTAAAGAGAAGGCAATAAAAAACATTTTTAGTAAGATCTCTTTTTTCCAGAACCAAGCGACTTTATTTAAATTTGAGATTTTTTTCTTTTTCTTCTGTGACGTGAAAGCATCGAAAGAATTCTCCACTGTGTAGTGCTTCTAATATATATCACGAAACTAACTTTCCAAGATCTAACGCGTCTGTCCTGTTTGGAGCCGGCAATTATCCTGACGCTTACCAATTCCAACGTGTTGTACTGATGTAGGGTCTTTAAACAATCGTCATTGCATCCCTGAGGCCAATGGGTAACGCTTTTTTCCTATGGCTTTCGCGGGAAAATAAAATAAAAGACAGATAATATCAATTACTGGAACTGAATCCAGGCGTCCACAAACCCGGTCTGTCTTCAATTACGCGAAAATGAAAGAATGTCTCAAGAAATCAATTCAACTCCCCCATTAACAATATTTAATAGACCATCTTCCACAATTTTCATTTCCAGCGTGCTTTCTTCCATTACAATCAAGTCTAAAAATTGCCATTTTGAAATACCTTTTCTGTTAGTGGGTGAAACCTTGAAAATTCCCACAGGCGATTAGTTTTCTTCCAATTCCAAAATTAGATATTCTCTAACCTTTTCATCTCTTGATTTTCAATCGAACGGCAAAAACTTGCAATCGGCACGTAGACAAAACGTTTTTTTTTTTTTTTTGCTTTCACAGTCAGCATTCAACCGTGACTTCAGTTCTCAAAAAAAAAAAAAAAAAATGGCAGAGTTTAACTCGAATCACACCTGCTTACTGAACTGTTCTGTTTAATTTCTTTATTCAAGAACATCAAAAATATTATCTCCAACCAATTGCTGAAAAAAATGTCATCAATTATATTTGGCTAATCAGAATCACTCTTTTATGAGATTAAAAAAACTATCTATAGTATATAATCGTGAAACCTTAATAGATCTAATAAAATAAAATGGTTTCACGTTAAAACAAAAGATAAGAATCAATAACAGACGTAGACTACACTGATGATCTAATGCTTCCCGCAAATACACCTGCCAAAGCCGAATCCTAGCAGCAACTGATCGCATCTTTTTCACGTTCAGTAACAAGCCTCTGAAACCAGTAGACCAGTTCACATAAAATAGTAGCTATATCTCATCTACAGAAAGCGATTTCAACATACTTATTGTGAAGGCGTGGACTGCCATTTGCAGGTTATCGATCTTATGAAAATGTGTTATCTGATACAATATAGCGGGATTTTTTCAAGTTTTTGCTATGTCAGTACTACTGTATGAATGCACCATCTGGACGTTTATGAAAATAAGGAAAACAGCTAAATGTAAACTGCACAAGAATGCTACATGCAAGTAACACCCCATAGAACGGCCACTTACCTCTCATCTTCAATCTATCCAGGTACGACAAACAAAACATGCAGGTGCCCTGGAGAAGTAAGGATGAGCTCATACGCAACTTTCTCTTGTGAACTCCTAAACATGGATACACCAATGATAGCCAACCTGCAAGGACAAGTCAGTTCTGTGCAGAGGCTGAATGAAGTCGAGAGGACCTGATAGGAGCGATGGACGATAGGGATGAATGTTGAGAAAGAGTCGGACAGTACCTTGCTATCAGCACTTAATGATGATGATGATGATTTTGTATTGCTTTGACTTTATGGCACATCAGCCATTGTAGCTTCTTTCATGCCAAATCCATTTGTATACATATAAACAGTTCTATATCAGACAGTTCAGTTTCGTATAAGTATAGTCTTTTTTTACACACAGAGTGAGCCGGGAGTGATGGCAATGAAAGGGTACCCCGCATTCCCCAAAGCTCCAGCATTACTGAAGCCTCACAATCAGATTGTTTAGTACCATATCCAGGACATTCGTTTGGGGAGTCTTAACCGTCTGCAGAGATGCAGTCAGTGTATTCTACAGCCCTAGCTGACAGGACAATGATGATGATGATGATTATGATGATGACTTTTTGGCTAAAAGTTGGTGTTATTTCATGCATGAGTAAGGAAACATAGTAACGAACAATAAAATTCGTGATTATGAATAAAAGTCGACTTAATGCGAGTTCATACCGTGTGCCATAATAATCTGATTGTTTTATGTATCTTAAAAAATAAATTAAAAAAAAAAATCTGAGAGTAAGGATTTTCGAAAGTGGTTGGGAAATGATTCCATATAATAATAATTTAATTTTTGTACGTTATGTTAGCATAAAACAAAAGTCCGGAAAAAAGACAAGGAGAATTAAATGAACTGTGAAAGTCTCGAAATCATCCACATTGCAGAACTATTAAAATAAGCCATAATACTTAGAAGAGTCCTGTTGATATAAGGAGACTTGCTGTCATTCACGGTTATAACTGGTGTGAAAAATTCACAATTATAATAGTAATAATAAATTGGAAGAATCGATAGCATACAAATTATGTGTTTGTTGAGATTTGCAAGAATTCTTAGAAGGTTATAATTCGAGATATGGGAATAGATTGATACCGTCTCGTCTTCATTATGGTTGAGATCACCAAGAATAATGAGATCTGTCTCGAAAGAGCTAAAGATACTTGCTTTTACTCAGACGTAAATACAGGCCATCACTTACCAGTGGATTGAATATTACCAAAGTTAATGATAAAAACAATAATCATGAAGACTTGCTGTCACTCAGACTCAAACAACAACAAAAACAACAAAACATCATTTAACGCTTGAGTGAAAAAGCCGCAGGGATTAAAATAATAATAATAATAATAATAATAATAATAATAATGGATGTAGACCTGAGAAGACTTGCTGTCACTCAGTCTCCAGTAAAAGACCATCAGCTAACGTTGGTGTGAAGAATTCGCAAGGAGTGTAATATAATAAAACGACAAATGATAGAAAGAACAGAACTACCAAATGAAAAAGATTTGAATGCGCGGAGAGAAAGAAATGTACAAATACTTGGGAATATTGGAAGCGTTCACCATAAAAAAAAAAGCGGAAAAGAAAGAAAACATTAAACAAAGAGTACCTCAGGAGAACGACAAAGCTACTAGAAACCAAAGTATAAAGCAGAAGATTTATCAAAGGTATAAACACCTGGGCTGTCCCTTTTGTAAGATACTCGGGACCATTCTTAAAGTGGAAGAGGGAAAAACTTCAACAAATGAACCAAAGAACAAGAAAACTAATGACGATACATAAGGCCTTATATCCCAGAAATGTCTATGTGTCAAGAAAAGAAGGAAGAAGAGGACTTTCCAGTATTTATAACATCGATACATCGATAAGATGACTCGAAAACTCCATAAAAAAAGAACAAAGAAAGGCTAATTACAGCGACCAGAAACAACACAAACAGCACAATAATCAACAGAACAACAATGGTGGTGTAATGGTTATCGTCGTAGGAAATGGACACGACGACACGAGTTCAAATCCTGGACGAAACTGATTGCATTTCACATAGCACTAATACCCTTAGGAAAGGTATGAATCCAATAATTCTCCCTCCAGCTATGGGTAAATAGTAGGGCAGACTGAGTTCTCCAGCCTTGGTGAGGCAACTAGTCTAGGGGAAGGAAAACTCTGAATTAAAACCTGTTAAACTCCGCTTAAAAATTGACCTTGTGTGATATACTGCCCGAGCGGTGGGGTTGGTAAATATGATAACTAGAAAAGAAAATTGAGAACAAAAGCAGTTGTATGGGTATTTCTACCGAGAAACAAGCTAATCGCACACGAGAAGACTTGGTCATGGCAAAGAAAGGGAAACCTTATGTGACGGCAAATTGACTAAGATCCCCAAAACGGGACTTTATTTTCGCACGTGTGAAGACGGGGCAGGTTGGCACGTGATCCCCTATGGAATAAGTCCTCGTTCAGAGTTTTTCCCTCAGGCATATAAGAACTGGCATATTACGTGAGGGATTAATTTAGAGCCAGACTGACCGCCGCTGGCAAAGGGGTTCTAAATTTCACACTATCACACACTCACCAGGCCGCTATACTTCTTTCCCTTAGATAACAGAAGAATACGGGCCTATAGGTCTTAGTCGTAATAATATTAATATTTTAGTAGTCGGCAACTCCAATTTCCCGTGTGATATTTTAGGAATTAATAGGACAATTCTAAGCAAGATAACATAAGACGAATAGAAGCTGAAAAGAAGCATGAAATAACAACATAGACCACATGGTAACATAAAAATACATGAATTCCTTTACTAGAGTTATATACACCTTTCAAGGTGTCAAAACATATAATAATTGGACAGTCCACGAATATAAATGTCTTTTCTTGACTTTTATCTTTCTTCAAATTGAGAGAGAGAGAGTGGTAAACGAAATTTGGGTATAAAGGAAAATGGCCCCAAAGTTACTTATCTTATTTTTTTTCGACGGGGTTCCACTGGAGAAACTTTTCTTCTTTCACAGGCTAATAGATTTTGTTCTATTTTTTTACACTGGCTTGAAGAGCCTGGGGTCCTTCGTGTCTCAGTAATTCTTTTGTCTTCCACCCGGAGTAAAATGGCTATGGTTCGTCTGCCCGCTACGAACCATGCTCAAAAACTCAATTTCTTACTATTTTCTTCCGCTGAGGGGAAGGGGTCCCCACTTCCGTTTTGAGGTCCAAACCAATCATTTGGCTTCTCTCTTCTCCCCCTTGGTGTCCGGCGACCTGGGTGAGGTCATCAAGTACCAACATCTGTTTATCCCCTCTGTGACCCATGGTCACTTTCTTGACTGCTAGATACTGCTAATTCAACACGGGAGGATAGTATTTGTCTTACCTCTTCGTCTCTGCGGGCTATCACGTGACACTTAAGAGAGAAACGAATCTCTTTTAATAGGATCACAAAACAATGTCATAATGACAAACCTCGTTACTGCAAAAATAGATAAGACACAATAAAATAGCAAACGTAGATTATGTAGTGATAGAACCATCAATCATATAATAAGCAAATACGGTAAATTAACGCAAAATGTGTATGAAACTAGACACGACTGGGTGGAGAAGATAATTCACAGGGAACTTTGCAAGAAATTTAAATTTGACCATACAAACAAGTGGTATATGTGCAACCCAGAATCCGTCCTGGAGAATGAGACATACAGACTTTTCCGGAATTTTGAGATACAAACAGGACACCTAATCTTGCCCAGACGATTAGACTTTGTGATAGTCAACATAAAAAAAGCGAATCTGTCGAATAGTGGACTTTGCCGTCTTTGCTGACCACAGAGTAAAATTAAAAGAAGGTGTAAAGAGGGATGAAAATCTGGACCTTGCTAGTGAGCTGAAGATACTATAGAGCATGAAGGTGACGGTGATACCAATTGTAGTTGGTGCACTTGGAAAGATCCTCAAATGATTGGTAAAGGGATTGAAAGTTTTTGAAATCAGAGTATAAGAAGAGACCATCCAGACTACATCATAACTAAGATCGGCCAGAATACTGAGAAGCGTCCTGGAAATTTGAGGAGACTTGCTGTCACTCAGACTTCAGTGAAAAATCATCAGCTAACGCTGGTGTGAAAAACTCCCAAAGGAGTAAAATAATAATAATAATAACTAATAGGTTGACAAGAAAGTTCTTGCGGTTTTTAACTTTTAAATTCAGATGAATATATCTCGGCTCAAAACAAAAATTTATTGATCGAAATAAGCACCATCGGAATCAACACACTTTCGCCAACGCCAAACAAGTGTATTTATGCCAGTAACGTAAAAATCTTGTGTTCTGGTGGCGATGAAGTCGCTGAACTTAGGTTTTTGAAGCATTTCTCGGACAGAAACTTGTCAAGATGCTTGAAAATTGGTAGTCGGTAGGTGAGAGGTCTGAGTATGGCGGAAGAGGTAGAGTTTCGTGGCCCAGTTCGTTCAACTTCTGCCGGGTCGGTTTAGCAACGTGCGTTCAGGCATTGTGGTGGAGGAGAATTGGGCCTTTTCTGTTGACTAATGCTGGGTGTTGTTGTCGACGTTTCTGATGCATTTCATCCATTTGTTGACAGTACTTCTCCGCCGTAATGTTTTCGCCTGCATTCAAAAAACTGTAATGGAGGAGACCAGTCGCAGACCACCAAACAGTCAGCATGAACTTCTTTTGGTGCAACTCTGGCTTCGGGAAGTGTCGTGGAGTTTCGTCGGCGTCTAACCACTAAGCTGAGCGTCGCTGGTTGTCGGAAAGAACCCACTTTTCATCGCAAGTCACAACCCGGTCGAGAAATGGGTCATTCTTGTTGCGTAAAAGAAGGGAAGATGACACTTCATAACGGCGTTTCTTTTGGTTGTCGTTCAACTCGTGAGGCACTGATTTATCATGTTTTTTTGTCTTTCCAATCTCTCTCAAGTGGTTGGAAATCGTCGAATACGTTACGTCTAATTCAGAAGCAAGTTCTCGAACAGTTGTGGCTTCGACTAAGGCTCTTAATTGATCGTTGTCAACATCCGATGGCCGACCACTACGCTCATCATCTTCAAGACTCTCGTCGCCGCCATGAAATTTCTCAAACCACTATAGTGCTGTGCGTTCAATAGTGGTTTCTGGGCCAAACGTTTCGTTGATATCGCAAGCTGTTTCAGCAGCTTTTCGGCCTAGCTTGAATTGAAATAGGAAAATTGTGCGAATTTGATTTTTTTCCATCTTGTATTCAACGTTCTGAAAATAAGACATAATTGTTTTAAAACGATTTTAATTTAAACGATTAGATAGAGCGAAAACCCCACTTTAAAAGGATATATTATATAAAGCTATTATTTCGAAAACTTATTTGAAAATACATTATTTTAAATCAAAATTAAAAATTCCGCAAGAACTTTTTTGTCAACCTAATAATAATAGCCAAACTCTGCTCAAGAGATCTCATCAAAGGAATATACCGACGTAGCCCTTTTTGCAAGGTTCTTGGCAGCATTATTAAAATAGACAAGGGAAAAAATAAATCGATTAGGAAATTGAAGACTTTGCACAGGGTCTTAAAATTAAAAGATGATATCGACAGACAATATGTGTCAGTAAAAGGAGAAAGAAAAGGACTCAACAGAATTGAGGATTACAAAGATGCATCAATTCAAGGAATCGAAGAATTCTTTAAAAAGAGGAATGACTAATTACAGCAGCTAGTTATCGCAATGGTAGCATAAGGCCTAACAGTAAAACATGAAAAATTTGAAAGCAAAACAAGGAAGAAAAACAACTGTATGGAACAATATTGACACCAATTGTAAGAATATAGTATTCACGATACCAGCGCCAAATGTGATACTGGCTCTCAAGGTACTAAATGTGGTAATATCCTCGTCATGGCACCAGATCATAAAAATATCATTGGCACGGCACCGGCGCCAAATGTAATACCATAGTGCCCGACAACATTTGTGGTACCAAATGCAATACTATAGTTGCCACGGTACTTTTACTTTGGTCCTATTCTGGTAACGGCGCCAAATGTGACACTATGGTTCTCATGGTATTAAATGTGGTACTATCCTGGTAATGATTTCTTATAGTGGCCTTTGTTCCGTGACCACCTCATGCGTTTCTGAGTAGCTTGTTTATCAGTACGCTCTGTGCCGCTAGCACAGATATCCCTGACCCTCTCTCGCCACTTTTCCCTATCGTTCATCGCCTCTGGCAGGTCTTCAGGGCTACATCTCGTATCCTCACATAGCTACTGTATGTATGTTCGAGCTGGTCGTCCTGATTTTGCTCGGCCATGTGTGGGGGTCCATAGGAGTACATCACTTATGAGCTCGTCTCTGCTTCTCCAACAGTGTCCTGCAAGTCTGGTTCTTCTAACTTGGATAGTTTTCGTAATGGAAGGCAGCTGGCCGTATAGTTGGTGACTTGTTGGGTGTTGCCGCCAGGACTTGTTCAATATTGCTCGCAGCATTCTTGTGTAATTGCCGTCCAGCTTCTTCTCCAGCCGTTTAGTTAGCGTCCAAGTAGTGCATCTATACAGCAGTGTCGATACGGCCGCTGCCTGGAAGAAACTGCGTTTCATTTTATCGGTCAGGTCAGATCTCCATATGATCGAGAGCCTATCGATAGCTGTCAATGCCTTCGTTAGCCGCGTGTCGATGTCTTTTTCGGTTGATGAGACACTACAACCTACGTAGGTGAACTTGTCTATCAGTTTCAGAGATGTTCCGCCTAGTGTGGAAATGTCGCCTGTTTGATTATAGCATATATATTCAGTTTTGTTTGCATTGACATGGAGGCCAATGCCTGCGGAAGAGCCAATGTATTTAAAAATTTCACGATCATTTTAAAGAACAAAGAATTTATGCTTAGTTGCGATATCAATGTTTTAAGGGAATATTTATTGATAAGGATACATTTTAATCATTATTGCAAGCATCTATTTGACCTTGAGATGAGACCATAACTGTGTCAGAGTTGATCTGGGAGTAATGGCGTAGTAGAGGTGAATCTACACTCTGCAAAACTTAAGAATTAGTGCCTTAACAGCTGATCCAGTTTTATATGATGCGAAAGGAACGTAATTTTTGCCGGGTCTTACCCCTCTACAGAGGATTCAGTTGGAATATTTTGAATTCTGTCACCGTGGAGAGCAAGGATACAGAAAAATAAAGAAAATAAACAAGAAGTGAATAAATAGTCCCCGTGGCGGAGTGACTAACATTCTGGACTACGATATCGTAGTATGTGAGTTCGAACTCCAGTCAAGCTATTACGTTCACTTTCGGAATAATCGCTTGAAAAAGATATGAATCCCCTTGATACCCTACTCTCTGTGGGTTAAATAGTAACACTTTCGGGATAATCCTCTTAAGAAAGATAATAATCCACTTTGTACCCAACTCTCTGTGGGTGAAATAATATGACTTTCGGGATAATCCCCTTGAGAAAGATATGAAGCCACATTATACCCAACTCTCTGTGGGTTAAATAGTATCACTTTCGGGATAATCCCCTTGAGAAAGATATGAAGCCACTTTATAGCCAACTCCCCATGGGTTAAATAGTATCACTTTCGGGATAATCCCCTTGAGAAAGATAATAATCCACTATATACCCAACTCTCTATGGGTTAAATAGTATCACTTTCGGGATAATCCCCTTGAGAAAGATATGAAGCCACTTTATAGCCAACTCTCCATGGGTTAAATAGTATCACTTTCGGGATAATCCCCTTGAGAAAGATATGAAGCCACTTTATACCCAACTCTCCATGGGTTAAATAGTATCACTTTCGGGATAATCCCCTTGAGAATGATAGGAAGCCACTTTATACCCAACTCTCTATGGGTTAAATAGTATCACTTTCGGGATAATCCCCTTGAGAAAGATTTGAAGCAACTTTATACCCTATTCTCTGTGGGTTAAATAGTATCACTTTCGGGATAATCCCCTTGAGAAAGATATGAAGCAACTTTATACCCAACTCTCTATGGGTTAAATAGTATCACTTTCGGACTAAACCCCTTGAGAAAGATATGAAGCAACTTTATACCCAACTCTCTATGGGTTAAATAGTATCACTTTCGGGATAATCCCCTTGAGAAAGATATGAAGCCACTTTATACCCAACTCTCTATGGGTTAAATAGTATCACTTTCGGGATAATCCCCTTGAGAAAGATATGAAGCCACTTTATACCCAACTCTCTATGGGTTAAATAGTATCACTTTCGGGATAATCCCCTTGAGAAAGATATGAAGCCACTTTATACCCAACTCTCTGTGGGTTAAATAGTATCACTTTCGGGATAATCCCCTTGAGAAAGATATGAAGCCACTTTATACCCAACTCTCTGTGGGTTAAATAGTATCACTTTCGGGATAATCCCCTTGAGAAAGATATGAAGCCACTTTATACCCAACTCTCTGTGGGTTAAATAGTATCACTTTCGGGATAATCCCCTTGAGAAAGATATGAAGCCACTTTATACCCAACTCTCTGTGGGTTAAATAGTATCACTTTCGGGATAATCCCCTTGAGAAAGATATGAAGCAACTTTATACCCAACTCTCTATGGGTTAAATAGTATCACTTTCGGGATAATCCCCTTGAGAAAGATATGAAGCCACTTTATACCCAACTCTCTATGGGTTAAATAGTATATCACTACACTTCTACTCAAATGATGGCTTGGAAATTAAATAACTCTTGAAGGTTTATATGATTGTAAAAACTAATAAAAACGAAAAGAAACTGAAAATTGAAGAAGTAAATATTTAACAAGTTTAGCATAGTGAAGAAAAAAATCAAATTAAGTTTGTAAGATAGTGTTGCGCTAATATTTTAAGTGACGAAGATTGCCCTGATCATTTTAGAAATCAACATTTGAAATTTGGTGATATAATAATACTGTTAAAAAAAAAGATATAATTTCATGAATAGCATGCTAAGTTTTAAAAAAATTTACCCTCTTTCTAGAACTGGAGCCTCATCTCCAAATGCAGTTTAGTTTCATGCCAAAAACACTGGTGTAATGGTTAATATGCTGGTCTGAGGAATCGTAATAAGCGAGTTCGAACTCAAGTTCGGCTATTCCAGTCACTCTCGGACAAATATCCTTGGGACAGGTATGAACACCCCTATCCTCCCATTTCTGTGTTAAATAGTACTACTACACTACTGGCCTTATACATGGGTGGCTTTGGCATTAAATAACCTACGAAGGTTGATATGCCATTAAACAAAGAAACCAAACCAAACCAAAAGCACAAAGTATGGCGGACTGAGGCTCTAGTCCTCGAGATCTGAGAAGTTGAGAATCTCCTCTTTGTTGCCTATTTCTTCCAGGTTCACTCTTAGAAATACACACAAAAGTGAATTTGAAGAACAATCAACGTGATTTCCTAACTTCAAGGCATAAAATAACCTCTTGGCAAAAAATAATCCTAGGCAGTTTAACGTGCCATTAAAATATATCAATCAGCAATCAAGCAAAAATCTGTCTGTCTGTCTGTCTGTCTTTCTCTCTCTCTCTCTATATATATATATTTATCCAACAACTCCGCACGAGTAGGATGTTGCATAAGTAAAATTGGCGACCTTAGTCGAGAGTGACCCGAAGGCTTCCTTTTCAATAGCTACTACACCAAGGTGTTGGATAGGGCGCTACTTCATTCTCTGGATTGCTCCACTTTACCCTTGATCCTCACCTTATAGTGCTGAGTTCTAAACAAGGCGGCATCAAGTACCATTTTTTGAGTCTTTGGTATGACATGACCAGGGATTTAACCCCGCTGTACCGGATCGTTGGCGAACACTGTACTCATTAGGCCAATAGCCAGTATATGATGCGGCATAAGACCAATAAATAAGCAGAATTTAACAGGTTTGAATTCAGATTTTTCCTTCTCCTTGACTGGTTGCCATTGGATTCATACCTTTCCCAAAAGTATTAGTCCGATGTGAAATACTAACAGCTTCTCCCGGGTTTGACTTCAGGTCCCTATGTTCATATCTTACGACGGCAACCATTTCACGACGACAACGCTTTCTCTCCCTCCCTCTCTCTCTCCTTCCCCTTTTCTCTCTCTCTCTCTCTCTATATATATATATATATATATATATGTATACTGAGACATAAATCTAGGCAGTCTAATATGATCAATTATTTTGAAATCTATTGCGTTATTTTATATAGCTCAATTTATGGTTTGTTTAGGCTTGGTTTTATGGCATATCAACCATTGTTGGTTATTCACTGCCAAATATTTTTTTACATATGTACTAAATATATGATTGGTAAAAACATTTTGCAGATACACAGGTTAAAGGATCAAATAGTTCTGTCTAACAATAAATTTAGCATTAACCAAAGTTAAATGGTTCCAAGGATTGCCATGTAGAACGAAAAATTCAATTGAACATCAATCATTTGCTTACACACAGTTAAATCATGAAACAGTTCTATTTCTTATAAATCATTTGTTTGTACTCAATTTAAATGTCAAACAGTCCTATTTAACCCCTAGTTTGGACCCTATCAGATGTTACAACACCGGGACAGAGTTGACTAATGAGTGATGACAATGAAAGGGTACCCAGAATTCACCAAAGCTCCAGCATTACAGGAACCTCACTATGAGATAGTTTCATGTCATATCCAGAACACTCATTGTTAGAATCATACCCCTCTGCAGAGATGCAGTCAGTGTATTCAACGGTCCCAGCCGACTCAGCTCGAATTTACATAGAGTAGACCTGAGATCTTGAAAGTCATAATTTAATGATAAAGCGATACTGAATTTGATGGTATTGTCAAACGACAATGCCAGATGAATGGGGCACTTAGTGAGACTCGAACCCACTAACAACGACTCGTTTGCTTGTTTGGCTAACAATTACAGTACGCAAATCACCCGTGACATTCATCTTGATTAAAACAAAATTCAGTGGTTATTTTCTGTATTTGACGGTTTGATTGTAACTTCACTCTGGTTCATCTATCAAATTAACGTCACTTAAAAAAAAAGAAGAATCTTAAAAAATAGAATTTAAAAAAAAGCAATTATCGTGCGAGGCAATTTTTACAAAATTTTATCAACTACGAGTTCACATGTGAGTGGTGGGATTTATATGTGACACGGTTGGTCACGAGACCCGAAACGCGGGAATCGGTCTTTTTGATCATTTTTTGAATAATTAAAATACTTGAAATTTCTTTAATTATGTCCAAATTAAAAAAAAAATCAATTGCTACCAATTGATTCAATTAACCCTAATTGGTTAATTTTTTTGATTAGGTGATTATCTAATTTTAAATACCATGCTAGTCGTGCAGATGACAAGCTAATGGAAATTCTTTGAGAAGGGTTCTACCTGCGTTTCCACAAAATTTAATTAGTTCTAATAATCAGATGAGAAATAATCAGGTCTTCGCAGTGGAAAGCGTTCGGGTAATAAAAGACACAACGATCAAATTAGACATTATTTACACTCATTATATTTCTAGTCCACCACATTTTTAACGCTATTCCTCCTATGAAAAGAAAGCCTGGAGCAAACGAATTAAATTTAGTACACTGAATATTAATGTGTATCCAAAGTAGTTTCGTTTTCTTTTTAATCAACTGCATGCTTTTTGATGGGTACATCACGTGGTGTAATGGCTGCCTATCAAGAATCGCAAGCTATTGATAGTGAGTTTGATTCTCACTATGTACCCGTATTACTGTCCCTATGTCAGTCTAAGCTAAGCTTTATTATGGTTAAAATACTAAGTAATCGTCCGTTGTCGAGGGCGACCCGAAGGTTTTTTTTCAATAGCGACTACATCGAGGTGCAGGGAAGGACGGTGCTCATTTTTCTGGATTGTTCCACTTGATCCGTACCTTATAATGCTGAGTGTTAAGCAAGGAGGCATCAAGTACCATTTTTAGTTTTTGGTATGACTCGACCTAGGATTGAATCTCAGCCATTAGCGAACATTCTACTCTCTGTCTGTCTGTCTGTCTCTCTCTATCTCTCTCTCTCTATATATATATATATATATACGAGGTGCATACGATACGTTTCCAGACTTTTTTCGTATGGGCATTTAAAATTGTCATAGAGTCTCCAAAATTCAGTATGCTATTATTATACAGCTTTTGAGATGACTGACCAATTTTTATGATTCCAGGTTCAAAGAAACAGCTACAGCAGCAATTGGAATACACCCTACTAAAGCCTGATTGTCACAGCTGGTGAATTTTAAAAATGCAATCTGACACTTTAGGAGAACGATATGCAATAAAATTCTGTTTTAAACTTGAAAAAAAAATGCCACATAAACGTATGGAATGATTCAGACTGCTTTTCGACCATCTTGTATGAATCGAGCATCAGTTTAGGCGAAACTTCCTGATGATCCGTTAAGGTGAAACTTTAGTAGAAGATTTTCGACTAGCGATTTAAATTAATTCTATAATTGGCTCCATTGTTTAATGTTGAGCACTTTAGTAATTATAGCATTGCAGTATTCGCGGAGGGTTTTTTGGTTTTCTTTTGGCCACTGACTTTGTACCCCTTGATTTTTTTCAAGGAGTAGGACGAGGTTGGTCTTTTCTTTCTTTTTTACCCAAAAAACTTTTTTCTTTTTCCTCTGGACCGTGATTCGAGATATTTTTTTCTCTCGTTCCTGGCCAGGGGTTTTTTGTTTTTTTCTGGTACCGTGAATACTGGTAGATAAGTGATTAGTATATATATATAATCCGAGGAGAAAATCCAAGGGGTAGGAGTATCTAATTTGAGTGTTCAATATCAACGGCTATCGACTAATAATTAATTTGGGATTAAAAATATATCAAAATTCAACGTGCAGATCCCCCCAAAACTCTTATTATATAAAAATTAAAAAAAATCACTTTTTTGGGGTCATTATAGATTTATTTCTGGTCGTGATGACTACCATCAGATGTTACCCAGAAAAAATTATTTAGGTGTTCTTATATTGTTTCCGGTGAGAATGGGATTTGAAAAAAAAAAAATTCTTTTATTAAAATTATTTTTTTGATTAAAATTATTTTTTGATATAATTTTATCATATTTTACGGTTGGGATGTATTTATGTATTGTTATTTTTTATTTATACAATGTTTATGCATTCCTATTAAAAACCAAAAAAAAAACCGTTACCCTTAATTTAAACTCTACGGAAAAATAAAAAAAATATTACTTCCGGAAAAATTAAATAGTGGCATGTGACTTATTTAGAATTATGGATAAAATATGATTTCATACTTCCGTTTAAACTTTTATGTTTTATAAATATCAAATAAAATAATTCCTGTTAAGGAAATAATAATTTAATGCTGATATTAATCGACAAAAATCTATTCCTGATTATTCAAATTATCGTAAAAATTCATCTTATTTATATCAGGAAGAAATTAATATATCGAGTGTTAAGTTTATCGTAATAAGCAAAAAATTAACAAATAATTGACATTTCATTTATGTAAAAAATAATTCTTTACTTATAATATGAATAGATTAAATATTAGTTTCTTGATTTTTTATTTTCATATAGAAAAAAAAAACGATGTAATATAAACTGTGTAGTAGAGGAATAGTTCCTTTTTCTTATAAGGCTATAATTATCTTTTCACTAATTGTATTTTATCTTTTATTTTCGTATTTTTTATTTTATTATGTTTTTTATAAAAAAAAACAGATAGTTGTTGTTGGCGACCGTAGTCGAGGGCAACCAGAAGGCTCTCTTTTCAATAGCTACTGCACCGAAGTGTAGGGGAGGTGTTGTATACTCACATAATAAATATGCATATATACACATATACATGCAGAATACATATTGACGCAATGAATAAAGACGAGCGAAGAATTCTTTAAAAAAATTTACCTCTCACTTTATTTGAAATGGTTTGTGTGT
>OY757916.1:14350311-14385311 GCA_963585895.1 Sepioteuthis lessoniana | reverse complement strand
TGTGCTTACATATGTATTTTTGTGTGCTTGTATGTGTGTATGCAAGTCTGTGTGTATATTAAAGGTAAGTCATGCAGCAATTACCTAATGCTACCTTCTGAATTTTCTTTATTGCAGCTAACATTCCATCTCAGACAATTTCAATTACATTAGCTTCAGCATTTCAGACCAGGTCAGAAAAACGCATACATATTTCATATTGGGACTTTGACTCGACAGGCCATACTGCGATGCTTCTGCCTCTCAGTTAATCGAACTTCGCGAAAGCCTTTTGCTATACGGCGCCGTTAGAGGAACAGGATCTGCTTTAAAGCGAGGTCGATGCGAAGCAAAAGCATTATTTTATTATCTGATATACATGCTCAAACACGGAATTATGTGAACGCAACATATGAGATAAGAGAGAGTTCTTTTTCTCACGCCTCGTATAAGGTTTTCTAGAAGTCTGCTTATATCCAACCAGTGGGTGAATAGGCCACTTGTGACCACGCCCTTGTCTTGAAACCCGTTGACAAAAAGTAAGGCATTCTTATACGAGGATTTAATTAATTTTCATGAAAGTCAGATGACTACTAAGGAGACATATTGAAGGAAAATCTGGTATAAAAGTTATTATTATTATTATCATTATTATTAAAACTCCTTGAGAATTTTTCAGACCAGCTTTAGTTGGTGATCTTTTACGGTCTCCAGGACTATTCTCAGTATTCTGGCCGATCTCAACAATTCTGTAGTTTGGATTTTGATTCGTCCTCCGATTTCCAACTTTTCCTGCCTCTTTGACAAGACTTTGGAGATCGTTCCAAGTGCACCAATTCCACCTGGTATCACCGTCACCCTCATGTTCCTCAGTTTTCTTAGTTCTCCGGCTAGGTCCAAGTAATTTTCTCTATTTTTGCTTTCTTTCATTTTCACTCAGAGGCTAGCGGAGCGCGCAATATACACGATTATTATTATTATTATTATTATTATTATTATTATTATTATTATTATTATTATTATTATTCATTAGAGTTTTTCACATCAGCATTAGCTGATAGCTTTTCACTGGAGTTTGAGTGACAGCAAGTCTCCTCAAGTCACCAGGACTCGTCTCAGTATTCTGGCCATTCTTAGCAATGCTGTCGTTTGGATAGTCTCTACCCGTCCGCCAACTTCCAAGTCTTCCAGGCCTTTTAATAATCATTTAGTTATTGTGCCTAACGCACCAATCACAATTGGCACAATCGTTACTTTCATGTTCCACAGCTTTTTCAATTCTCTTGTCAGAGTCGAGGTACTTATCCTTCTTTTCACTTTCCTTCAGATTTATTCTGTGGTCCGCCGGGACAGCAAAGTCGACAATTTTGCAGATTCTCTTTTTTTTTTTATTGATTATTATAAGATCTGGTCTTCTGGCCGGGATTAGGTGATCCGTTTTTATATCAAACTCCCATAGGAGTTTGTGTGTGTCATTTTCTAGGATAGGTGCTGCGTTGTGCATATACCTTTTGTTAGCATGGTCAAATTTAAATTTCTCGCACATTTCCCTGTGGATCACCTTGCCCACCCAATTGTGTCTAGCCTTGTACTCCTTCTTTGCTGCATTCACTTATTATGTGATTGATGGTTTCATCTCATTACCATTACTTTATTGTTCCTGTTTGTTTATCTCTCTTGCTAGATCCAAGTACTTCTCGATCTTTAGGCTTTCTTTAGTTTTCACTGTGGTACTCTGGAAGAGCAAAATCAATTAATTACCTGATAAGTTTTCTTTCCTGTTAATATAAAATATTCGACAGTGGGTTATAAATTTTTATCTAAAAGTACTAGAGAATTTTATGGGTCTCATTTTATGAGAAAGGTTCTGGTTTATGCGTATATCATTTAGTTGTATAGTGAAATCATAATCTTTTGCTCTATTCCCAGTAAAAAAAAACAACCTTCCCACTAAGTTATACCTCGTCTTATACTCCTTTTTTTCGTGTTTGTTGCATTCTTTTATCACGTGATTAACCATTTCATCTAATTATCCACTCAACATACACTTGCTAATCTGCTGTGTATTAACAATTTTCCGGAGGTGCCCATGGTGTAATGGTTATCGTCGTAGGAAATGGACACGGCGACACGAGTTCAAATCCTGGATGAGACTGACTGCATTTCACATAGCACTAATACCCTTGGGAAAGGTATGAATCCGATAATTCTCCCTCCAGCTATGGGTAAACAGTAGGGCAGGCTAAGTTCTTCAGCCTTGGTGAGGCAACTAGTCTAGGAGAAGGAAAACTCTGAATTCAAACCTGTTAAACTCCGCTTAAAAATTGACCTCGTGTCATATCCTGCCCGAGCGGTGGGGTTGGTAAATATGATTAACAATTTTCGCTTTTATATAATTTGTTCTAATAGAATTATTTCGTGGCACTGTGAAAAGATATTCAGTTTATCTCTCTCAAGACTTCCACTTTCTTAATCATGTCCAGGTCATCTCCAGAGCAAATCTGGCCAGTGTGTCGATTGAGTTATCGATGCATTTGTTTTTCTTCCCGTTTTGTTATCTAGTTTTTATCCTTTTACTATGTGTCCTTACGTTGTCATTGCTTTTACGAACTGCTTCAATTAATCTTTCCTATTCTTTTTTTGTATATTCCTCGAGTCCTTTTATTGCTACATTTATGCGATTCTCATTGGCGGTGAGTCCTTTTCCTCCTTCTTTTCTTGACACGTAGAGTCTTTGTCATTACGTTGATATACGAGGATCATTAAATAAGTTTTCCAGACTTTTTCGTATGGGCAATTTTATTGATAGTACACACATGAAACTCAAGTCCCCAACGAAATAATATCCTCCGGCTGCAATACACTTGTTGTACCGTTCCAACAACTTCTCGAAGGCCCCATGGAAGTCCTCTTGTGTGAGCGTGTCAATGACCTTCGTCACAGCCTCTTTCATCTCCTCTATTGTCTCATAACGATAGCCTCTGAGCTTAGGGAATAACCAAAAGTCACCGGGAGCAAGGTCTGGACTATAGTGAGGCTGAGGAACTGTCTTGATGCCCATCTTGGTCAAATAGTCTGTGACCAGGATGGAGTTGGTGACTGGTGCATTGTCCTGGTAGAAATACCACTGACCCGATTTAAAGGGTGCTGGCCTCTTCCGACGGAATCTCTTCCTGAACTCCCTTAAAAACTCAACATCGTAACCTTAACTCTTTGGCCAATCAACTCTGGTGTATTGACTTCCTTACACCTTCCACACCTCTCATCATCCCTCACAGACTCCCTGCCTTCCTTGAATCTCGTATGCCACTCAAAAACTGATGCTCGATTTACACAAGATGGTCGAAAAGCAGTCTGACGCATTCCATACGTTTCTGTGGCATTTTTTTCAAGTTTAAAACAGAATTTTATTGCATATCGTTCTTCTAAAGAGTCCTCACGTCCAGATTGTATTTTTAAAATTCACCAGCTGTGACAATCACGTTTTAGTTGAGTGTATTCCAATTTCTGCTGTAGCTGTTCATTTGAACCTGTAATCATAAAAAATGGTCAGTCATCTCATAAGATGTATAGCAATAACGTACTTAATTATCAAGAGTCTACGACAATTTTAAATGCCTGTACAAAAAAGTCTGGAAACTTATTGAAGGCACCACGTATATTGTATCCGATTTTCTTTACCTTTGGTTCATGCCTCTCAGTTCCTCCCTTTTCCGTTTTAAGTAGGGTCCAGAGCAACTTACAAAGGAAACAGCCCAGATATTTATTCCTTTGATGAGATATCCGCTGCAGAGTTGGGTTTATTGCTCTTCTGAGGTACTCTTTTTTTAATCTTTTCTTTCATCTTTGCTTGTTTGATGGTGTCAGTATTCTGTGGTGCTTGTAATTTTGTTTTATTTACGTATTTTGAAGGATTTTTTCCCTGATTTTGCAGTTCTAATCCCTTCGTTGTCTTGCTTAGTCGACTGCACCTGTAGAATACACCGACTACTTCTCTGCAAGGAGTAAGACCACCCCCACCAACGAGTGTTCTGGATATGACACTAAACAATCTGATGGTGAGGTCCCAGTAATATTAGAACTTTGGGGAATGCAGAGTACCCATTCATTGCCATTGCTCCCAGGTTCACTCAGGCCTGGAGGTGTAGCACCTGATAGGGTCCTATCATTGGGTCAAATAGAACTGTACTATGTTCTTATTCTAAACTGAAATAATAAATATTTTTTTGTCATTGAAACAGTGTACTTATGCTAATCTGAATTGTTTGAAATAAAACTGTTTTGACATTTAACTGTGTGTAAACAAAAAAACTATAATTATGTTATACTGAATTGTCTGAAATAGAATTGTTCATATGTATAAAAATAGATGTGTCATTAAATAACCAATTATGGTTGATGTGCCATAAAACCAAACTAAACCAAACCAATCCTTCCGTTGTCTTTTCTTCTTTTTCTTCATAAGCATGGCATATTTTTCAATGTTAAGTTTCTTTCCTATATCTTGGCTGTACATTCTTATGGCTTTATTGGAATTTCTTGTTCTGTTTCATTCTTGGTAAACATCTTATTATTATCCATATACATAAGGTGGTCTATCGTTTCCTGTGACTTAGTAAGTTTTTAGTGTTCTTGGCATTTTAATAGTATACAGTTAAGAAGCATTATTGCTATAACAAATAGTAGTGTTAATAATGAATTTCCCTGGAAGAAGCTTCTTTAGATTTTAACCTCTGTTTGGGTTTATCCTCCTGCAGTTAATTCTACTTTCCAGTTTTCCATTGCTTTTGTTATTAAGTTTATGACTTTGTCGGATATTTTGAATATTGTTTGAAATTCTATTATCCAATTTAGCAAGACCATATAATACGCTTTTTGTAGTCAATCCATGCTATGGTTACATTTTTCCGTCTTGTTCTGAGCTTCTTGAAGATGCGCTGATCTAAAAATAGAGGGTCATTCGTTCCTTCATGTTCCCTTTTGGTATCATTTCTGTTCTGGAAATAGTTCACTGCATGCAAACAATTAATAGATTCCTTCCCTTTCATGTGTGGTTATCAGTGTGTAATTGCTGGCGATGGTTCTTTTTTTGAAAGTCTTTTTGGATCAGGGTCGTCTTCCATCTTGTCATCGATCTGGTTATTCTTGCGTCTTGTCGACAGGAACTCAATTTCGAATGTCACCTAATACAATTAATATCAACATCTCTTTAAAAATCAAATAAAGTGACTCTTTGTCCTAATTTCTTCTTGATAATGACTATCTTACAACCCGTGTGTAATATGTGTATGCATTGTTCGTATTTACAAAAACCGTCAGCAAAAACAAAAAACAAAACAAACAAACAAACGAACAAACAAACAAACAAACAAACAACCCGCCAAAAAAACAAACAAAGTAAAACAAAAACTAACAAAAAATCTCTTTAGAAACATCTACTCAAAAATGTTTGCCCGGTCGGCTGGAGCTGTGGATTACACCGACTGCACCTATGCAGAGGGCTAAGACTCACCTGCAACGAGTTTCTTGGATATGACAATAAGCAATCTGGTGAGGCTCCAGTGATGCTGGAGCTATGGGGAATGAAGAGCATCCCTTCATTGCTATTCCTCCCAGGTCCACTCTGGCCCGGTGTGTTAGCACCTGATAGGGCCCTATTTATGGGTAAAATAGAACTAAACTGAATCGATTGAATTATAACTGTTTGACGAAACAGAATAACTTAACATAGAAATGTTTTTGACAATTAAAACGTGTACTTATGATAAACTGAATTGTTTGAAATAGAACTGTTTTTGACATTGAAACTGTACTTACACTAAACTGAATTGTTTAATATAGAACTGTTTAGACATTTAACTGCGTGTAAAAAAAATTGTACTTATACTAAACTGAATTAGCTGAATTAGAATTGACTAAACTGAATAGCTTGAAATAGAAATGTTTTTGACAATTAAACTGTGTACTCATGCTAAACTGAATTGTTTGAAATAGGATTGACTATTTGTATAAAAATGGATTTGGCGTTAAATAACCTACAAAGGTTGATATGCCATAAAACCCAAACAACCTGCCAACTCAAAAATGTAAAAAATGAACGTACACTGAACTTTAATCTTTTGGCATAGAATAAATCTGTATGGGTTGAGATGCCGTTAAAATTGATCAGTCAAGCAAGCAAGCGTTTGAAAAAAGACAAACGGAACATTTATTTGTAATATTTTCAGTACTAAATATTTCAGCAATTAAAAAAAATGTCCCTAAAAATCAACTCAATAATGAAATTTGATAATCCTTCAATTAAGTAGTTTCCGGCATTAAATGACCCCTTGTGGTTGATATGCCGTAAAACAAAACAAAACAAAACAAAACAAAATAAAACAAATTAAGTAGTTAAGTCTCCTGGGAAATATTATTATGTTTTGACCTTTTGACCCGGCCAAAAATGCCATTCAAGGTGATGCATTCTAATGGCAGTTATGAGAGGAAATCGCGTGGGCGGAAATTGGCTGATGAAATGGGACGTGGCAAAAAAAAATCCCATTATACTCTCATAGACTGACGCACCACAAGAGAACCTCTGAACTGCATGACAGTTATTTCCGCTCGATGACGATCACACAGGCCATTCCAAAGATAGCGGAAGTGACACATCCCGATCGCCAGATATCGGAAGAAATTGCGGAAGCGTGGAGGCGTGTCCATATCACCGCGTGGGAGTTTGAAGGTAATATAAGGCCGACGAATTGAACAGAAAAACAGTTGAGTTCGAGTGCCAGTTGGAGACGAGATGTGGTAGAGAAAGCCACACCCGGCCGAAGGGGCTCTCGGGAGCCCTGATTGAACTAGGGTCCAGAGGAGCACGAGAAAGACACAACGTTACCGACCATAACGTTGGGGTCAGAATATTTCATTTATGTTCGGTCTTCAGCTGCCTCTCACAAGGAAACCTTGAGTAACCCTTTTCGAACCCTTGCAATAAAGTGAGAGGTAAATATTTTTCTAAGAAGTCTTCCTGCGTCTTTATCATTGCGTACGTCGTTTATCATTGAGTCTGTTATTCATTGCGTCTTAATTATTGTGTCGTTGTGATGCTGTAGATGACAATATAACAATATTTTTTCTTACATAGATGCACTAAGCCTTCATTAATTTTTTTGACATCTGAGTAAAGTAATACTATTTTAAAAACCGAAATCCCAGCTGAATTCTTGATCCAGAAGAAAATAATTGTTATATGTAATATACGTTTCGGTGCAGTCGATATTCTGATCAAAAGGTTTCAAGTCTTTGAGCGTCTTATAACGTAGAAAAAACTCCTAGCAAAGTACTTTATCATATGCATGCAATTGTGCAAGACTGCAAATACTCAAGGAGGATATGCAGTATATTGATTATAGATCTGATTAATAGCGATACACCCTTCATTTTGGAACCTGTGCACATACTGAACTGTAAATTGACTGTAATCCAGCTATATAACAGGTAAATTTAGTTTTGACATCTCTGACCATGGGGCTTAGAATACATCAACTGTATCTCTGCAGATGAGTGACCCCCCCCCACACACCCCAAAAATAATGGATGTCCTGGGTAGGTATTTATTTGGCTCATACCGAAGACAAAATATAACACAATGTCGGATTAATTTAGGAATGCCGAGCAGAAAAACCCCTTCTGAAGACGTTGCCAAAAACTGCTTTATTTCCATCAGTATTTTTCTTCAATGGCGCCTCAGGCACCGGTAAAAAAACAAAATAAAATAAAATTAAGTAAGAATTCAATATCCCGGAAGAAAAAGAATTTTTTATATAAGATTTTCAACCTGTTCACCTTCTGTATAATAATATTAAAATAATCTTTTGTTATGTCTCCTGGGGCATCTCCCATTTTTATTATCATCTCATCATCATCATCATCATGTCGTGCTGGTAGCACGGATATCCCTGACCCTCCCTCGCCACTTTTCCCTATCGTTCATCGCCTCAGGCAGGTCTTCAGGAGAACATCCTGTATCCTCACATAGTTGCTGAATGTATATGAACCTTAAAAAACACAAAAAAATCTTTGCGCAGATAAAATTCTATATAGTAATTTATCCGTTAGTTCCCCAAAATTTCTGCTTAAATTCTCTTTATTGTCTTTTTTACTGAATCATACATCTTAATTTTTTACATTATTATTGTTGTTGTTTTCTTTTTCGTCTAATTAAGCAGTTTTTTCCAAAAATATATCATTCTATTTGCCAAAAATCCAATTAGTTAACAGACTAAAATTTTCAAATCTGTCATGACAAAACATCCAATTCGAGGAGAAATATCGAAAATATGTCTACCATAATAAGAAATAATAATTTTTATAGTTTCAATTATCCCGCATCATTTTTTCTTCTCGTAAAGTAGTTAAACCTAGACTGCGAGCTTAGAACGTCTATGGATTTAATGAAAGAACGGTTTTAAGCTGACAAAGAAAAGAAGCAGAAGATACCTCACACAAACTATTTCGTCGATGACATAGCGCTTCTGGCAAATACATCCACTCAAACCGAATCCCTGCTTCATAGCCTGGAACGAGCAGCAAGTGGCATAGGCCTCCATGTCAAGGCAGACAAAACGGAATACATGTGCTTAATCAAAGAAGCGACATCTCCATACTAAGGGGTGGGCCTTTAAAACTAGTGGACAAGTTCACCTACTTCAGAAGCAGTGTCTCATCAACCGGTGGTGTAATGGTTAGCAAGCTCGGCTAGCAAACCTACACGAGTGAGTTCGAGTCTCATTGGGTGCCCCTTTCATATGGCCTTGTGCCACATCTAAGCAAAAAGCTTAGTAAATTTCCAACCGATAAAGACATCAACACGCAACTAGCAGAGGCATGGGCAGCTAACGATAGGCTATCGGTCATGTGGAAGTCAGACCTGACCGATAAAGTAAAACGCAGTTTTTTTCCAATCAGCAGTTGCGTCAAAACTGCCATATGGACGCTAACTAAACATATGGAGAAAAAGCTTGACAGCAATAACACAAGAATGCTACGAGCAATATTGAACAAGTCCTGGAGGCAACACCTCCCAAACCAGCAGTGGTATGGCCACCAACCATCCATCACGAAAACTATCCTAATTAGATGAACCAGACATGCGGGACCCCGCTGGAGAAGTAAAGACGAATTCATAAGCGATGTACTCCTGTAGGACTACCAGCTAGAACCTAAATACAACACCTCTCTGCCGATACAGGATATATCTATTTACCAACCCCTCCGCTCGGGCAGGATATGACACAAGGTCAATTTTTAAGCGGAGTTTAACAGGTTTGAATTCACAATTTTCCTTCTCCTAGACTAGTTGCCTCACCAAGGCTAAAGAACCCAGTCTGTCCTACTATTTACCCATATGGGAGAATAATTGGATTCATACCTTTGCCAAGGGTATTAGTGCTATGTGAAATGCAATTAGTCTCGTCCAGGATTTGAACTCGTGTCGCTGTGTTCATTTCCTACGACGATAACCATTAAACCATGGGCACCTCCGATACAGGATATAGCCTGGAAGACTTCCCGGGAGCGATGGACGATAGAGACGGGTGGCAAGAGAGGGTAAGGGAGATCTGTGCTAGCTGCGTGACATGACGATGATAATGAACTGTAATCATTTACTCCTTTTATTATTTTGGTCACTCATCTTTGTTAGCATTCTAATACATATTTGTTTTTTTATCTATTGGAATACCTTTGAGTATTCTTTTCAATACTATTTGTATGTATGTTATTGTTATATCGGAACTACACACTCAGTGACTCTTTTTAGTATGACACCGGTAAAGATATAAATGGACGGTGTCTGACTACTTGAGGGAAAAAGTGATAATCGCTCTCTGATAGACTTGCAAACTCTTCGGCTTGTACCTGTGGAACACCTTTATTGAACCAACGATACTACAGTTATATATGCATCAAATAGTTCTGTTTGAGTAAATTATCCTGTTTTTCTTTCAGTTTATTCAGTGCTTGTATCTTTCGGATACCCGACTAAATAACTTCTCTATTATACAAATCGATTGAGATGTTCTTTGTGAATTAATTTTTTCTTTTTATCTTAGTAGGCGTCAAGTTTTTTGACAAATGTGTAGTCATTACAACAATATAGAAAATACAGTATTCATTTCATGAGTGAACACAAGACACGACCGCCGTCTATTGCTTTCGAGTTGTGATGAGGTGTAGCAATCAGGATTCTATTTAGTCTAGACGAATTTATCCAACTCTCTATCTGTGTCTTATTTAGAGTAACTAGTCATTTATTTGTGTAGTTTTTACACTTCGGTGCCAGGGACTCATTACAGACGCACTAAAATTACGCCCTTCTTTTACGGCGAAATTTTTTCTTTTTGAAGCTGCCAAGAAGCTGTCTGGTCGGCTGTGCGTTTCCTTCATCACAAACAGATCAAGTTTTTGGTGTGTGGTAGAACCCATGTCCCTTCATCCCTCCCACTCTACTTCTTTCTTTCTTTCTTTCTTTCTTTCTTTCTTTCTTTCTTTCTTTCGTTTGTCTAGCAGCGTGTGTGGGCGCCTATCCAAGGGCTACTTCGGATACACACCAGGTCAGCGGGTGTAGCTAATATGAAACAGTCACAAACCAACGACTCCGTTTTCATCACTAAGATTTATTGCTATTACATATCAAAATGAGAAATGCATTTGGAATTTTCAGCGAAGTTAAAAAAAAAAAAAAAGAGAGAGAAAATACAAAAATAAATAAAATAAAAACAAAAACGAAAAGACCGAGCGAAAATATCTGGAAAGAGAGAAAGGAAAGAAGGATCTGCTTACTGTATAGCTTGATGGTTAGCATGTTGGTCTGGCGGGGAATATTTGTCGAATAATTGTAGGATGCTTCATTATTCTGGCTTAATGTAAATGCATGTCCTTTTTTAAAAAAGTCAAATTTTGTCTGCTCCATCTTTTTGATACAATTAGACAAACTTTCAATTTTAAATAATAAAAAAAGAAGAAAAACAAATTTAACCTTCAATTTAAAAAGGGAGATAGAAATAATTGTCTCCCTTGGATATTAGGAGTGTTCGTTAGGTGGCATAAAGGCTGCCACATGAAGGTTCAGAAATTTATTCGCATCTTCTTTTATCTCTGTTTTTTTAACGGTAAGAGTGGTGTCCCTTTCCTTACCATTGAACATTAAAGCCAGCATCGTTATGACCACCTTGTTCAAGTATTCCTTTTTTTTTTGTTTTTGCACCCCTTCTACATATTGCTTTTTCATAGAAAAAAAAACGTGTGTATATTTCAACTGTTGTTACACGTATGTATCCCTTTTCAGTTCTACTTGAATGTAAATTATGTGTATATTAAATGATTTTTATGTGTAAATAAGCTTATTCTGTCTTTCTGTTTATTCATTGTTACTATATCATGGATATATCAAGGCTTAATTGGTTCTTGATTAATGGAAAAACGGCTAAATATCCTCCCTACCACCAAGCATTTGGAGATATCATATTTACCAAACCCTCCGCTCGGGCAGGATATGACACAAGGTCAATTTTTAAACGGAGTTTAACAGGTTTGAATTCAGAGTATTCCTTCTCCTAGACTAGTTGACTCTCCAAGGCTGAAGAACCCAGTCTGTCCTCCTATTTATCCATAGCTGGAGGGAGAATAATTGGATTCATACCTTTGCCAAGGGTATTAGTGCTATGTGAAATGCAATCAGTCTCGTCCAGGATTTGAACTCATGTTGTCGTGTCCATTTCCTACGACGATAACCATTACACCACGGGTACTCCCATTGCAGTTATGAATGTTCAAAGTAAAACTTAGTACTTGTTAAACTGTGAATTTTTTTTTTCAAAGCGACGGTTAACGCACAAAATATATCATAAACACATACTATGTGCCCCTCAAAATTGCAACAGACAAAACAAAAGCAACATGTCTCGATTTCCTTGGGTGACAATCAGAGTTGGATATTCAAGGTTTAAATGTGGTAAACTTGGGTGGTATAATGCTAGACTAGCAAATCATTACTTGTGTGTTCAAGTCTCATTGGGGACTTCGTACATTCGCCCTTGCGCCTCAAGTAAGCAGAACTTATTAAATAATAAGGTAAAAATGAAAACATTTATCACCGAATTTTATTGTAAGATGACTAAGCCATTGGCCTAATGAGTGTTCGCCAAAGGTCCGTGAGACCTGGGTTCAATCCTAGGTCGAGTCATACCGAAGACTCAAAAAATGGTACTTGATGCCACCTTGCTTAACACTCAGCATTATAAGGTTCGGATCAAGGGTAAAATGGAGCAATCCAGGGAAGGAGTAGCACCTTCTCCTACACCCCGGTGAAGTAGCTATTGAAAAGGGAGCCCTCGGGTCACCCTCGACTAACGTCGCCAACTTTTATGGTGAGATAGACAGATAATCGTTCCAGTTTGATGTAATATAAAGTAATGACTTCATTTATTCCATCAAAAAGATCTCTAAATGGGGTACAATAGGTGAACTGATTTTAGTGTCCATTTAACTGTATCTCTTATTTCATAAATAATAAAAAAAAGCCCAAATATTTTTAATTGAAGTTTAACTTATTTAAATCAATCTTCAAATTTTTAATTTGACGTTCAGCTTTTTAAACGGAAGCTGAAATGCTGTAATATAAAACTTTAAAAGAAAATGAAATTATATCACCCTGAGTGTGTGCGTTCGATTTAGTCTGAAATACAAATAACTGGTTTATTCTAAATAATTACATAGACAGACCAATCAGTATGTATACAGGTTGCAAAATAAGGGGTATATCTACAGTACTCATTGCAGCAGCATTTATATTTCATGATCCTTGTTTGTCTGAAATTTTCAGATGAGGCTGGATATGCAATATTTTGTGTGTTATTTTTCGAACTGTTGTCCACATCTTTATTGTTGTTAGTTGTAGCACAACGTTTTGGGCAGGCCGCTGTATCCTCCGGCCCTCTTCAGGTGTTTCTTGTTTATCTGGATATGGAAATGATTTTATATGGGAAATCATTATTTTTTTTTTTTAGTTTGAGTGTTGATCGAATAAGGCGTTCAAGAAATATGAAGATATTATTCAAATAATGACGTCATAGTTTTTCATGTCTATCAATCCGAGAAGCACCCCCAAAAGTTTCTTAAGAATCGTCATGAGATAAATTCTAAAAGTATAATCCAACGGTATCAGTTATTCCCGAATTTTTTAAAGTAATTTTCTTTAAAAATCATTTGATTTGACCTTTTCAATCATTGGTTCCCAGATGGTTCATTTCCATACTTTGTCTAGTCAAGAGGTTAACATAGCCCAACACATGTGCCACTTCTTTGAGACGTTTTCTTTTCCAATGTGCTTCCCTATCAGGTACAGTGGCTGAAACGTTGTATTAGAACTAACGACAATAAAAATGAGGACAACAGTCTGAAAAATAACACACAAAATATGATCCTAACAATCAATAATAAACAGTCCAGCAAAATATTCCACATTGCCAAATAAGAAAATATCTTAGCAATCAAAATCTATACATTGCTTTTTAGTCAAGAACTGATTTTGGTTAAGTTTAGGTCTTTCTGGTCCATTAAGTTTGAGGAAACGCTTACATAAGAAATCTTTGACAGAATATAGTCCCTTGAGTGTATTTTAAGAAATTCATAAAGCCAGAACCCATTTGAAATTTTCATCTCATACCAAGTGTTAATGTCTTGGGTATGATCATCAGAAGGTAAGGCTCCAGTCCTGAAGTTTGATGAATATGGAGTACTCCTTCATTACCATTACTCCTAGGTCCACTCTGATCCGGAGAGGTAGTACTTGATTGGGCTCGAACTATGCGTCAATTAGAACTGTCCAATCTTTGAGTAGGGGTTATGATTATTAGTTATTTGAAATAATACAGCTGTGTCGAAGTTATTTGTATATGATAAGAATACTTGATAAATAGAATTACTTACTTACTGTTAGAGTGTAATTCCAGAAATCATTTAACTGTATGGAAACAAATGATATCTAATCTAACACGTTTAAAATTAAATTACCTACAAACTTTTCCCTAAAAAATCATATATATATATATATATATATATATATATAAATCATATATACACATATGTACATACAACTCACACACACACACACACACACACACACACACACACACGCGCGCGCATATTTAATTGTATAAACAAGATTTGGCATTAAACAACCACTAAGGGTTGATATGCCCTTAAACCTAATGAATTGTCAAGCAATAGCTTCCTCAACCAACCTAGCGGATGTGGTAAACATTTGCGAAGCGTTGATAATGGAGAGAAGGTCAAAGTTCAATTCTTTGGCCATGAGATTCTATGAGAAATAACGAGAAAGTTGTGAGAGTTTTTATGATTGGGTGTGGACTATCACGAATGTATTAAGATAGTTTGATATTATAAAAAAACCAAAAAAAATCAGTAGAGATTTTGACACCAATGTGAATAAACTTATGTTTTGGGACTTAAGCAAGAACACACCACTTCCAAATTAGTAAAAAAAATAAATCTTTCACCTATCATCTGAACCCCCCCCCCAAAAAAAAAACAATATCATCTTTTTATTTATGAGACCGGTCCAAAAAGAACTTGTAACATCCGAAATAAACGCGAGTGAGTGTTTGAAACAACATATTTGTCAGTTTTTTTATCTTTTAATTATGGAGATGAAGTGGCAACCTCTTCATCTCGACGACCATTGATTCCATAACCTTTCTTGAGACGTTATACAAGGATGCTTATTAAACCTTTATTACACCCCCCCAAAAAACAGAAACATTTGATAAGTCTTTTTGTATTATTATTAGGGTCTTTGGTTTGGTTTAGTTTGGTTGTGTTTTATAGCATACCAACCGTTATATTTTAATTATATCCTTTGTGAAGACATTTTATTGATAATATTTTAAAACATGTCTGAGCTTTTTTGTACACAATAAAATGTTTTAAAATATTTCTATTTAACGGGAATAATTCTGTTTACTCCAGATAGTGAAGTGCTTTCAAGTATTGCCATGTAATATTAATAGGTTTATTCAACACTACTCATTGGCTTGCATACATTTAAATGCGTCCTAAAATTCAACTGAACATCACTCTTTTGTTTTCACACAGTTAAATGGTCAAACAGTTCTATTTTAAACAATTCCATTTAGTATATATCATTTGTTTGTTCACAGATGAAAAGTCAAACAGTTCTATTTAAGCCATAGTTAGGACCCTTTAACTTTGTGGACCAAGGAGCAATGGCATTAAAAGGGTACTTCACATTCCCCAAAGCTCCGGGACTAGAGCCTCGCCATTAGATTTTTTGCGTGATATCCAGGACACTTGTTAAGCAGAAATGCAGTCGGCGTATTCTATAGCCCCGGTCAACTGGGCTGTATTAAGTCTTTTTACTTACATTTATAAATAAGAAAGTTTTTTGTTTAGGTCTATATGTGATTGTTAAGGTTAACATATATGGTTGGAGAATAGAATTACGTTCTCCTAATCAATCAGGTCTCAGTTTGCTCAAGATTAAACGTTGGTTGGTTTTAAATTACGGCATATCAAACTTTGATTGGTTATTTAAGGCTGAAATCCGTATTTTTTCAAGCAGCTAAATAGTTTCCGGTAACTAATGATTTGAATAATTTGTGACTGATTATAGTATCAATTAAATGTTTTTAATACATATAATTTTTGCCCAGTCGGCTGGGGCTGTAGAATACACTGACTGCACCTCTGCAGAGGGGTAAGATCCCCCCCCCAATGAGTTGCCTGGATATGACACTAAACAATCTGATGGTGAGGTTTAAGTAATGCTGGGGCTTTGGGGAAACGGATCACCCCTTCATTGCCATTGCTCCCAGGTCCACTCTGGCCTGGCGTTGTAGCACCTGATAAGACCCTATCTATGGGTTAAATAGAACTAACGGCATACTTATGCCAAACTGAATTGTTTGACTAAACTGAATAGCTTGAAATAGAAATGTTTTGGACAAATAAACCGTACTTAAATTTAAACTGCGCGCTTATGCTAAACTGAAACTGTACCTACATTTAAACTGTGTGCTTATACTAGACTGAATTGTTTGAAATTAAACTGTTTTGACATTGAAACTGTACTTACATTAAACTGAATTGTTATACATAGAACTCTTTGACATTTTACTGTGTAAACAAAATGTGTACCTACGCCAAACTGAATTAGCTGAATTATAAATGTTTACGACAAACAAACTGTGTACTCATTCTAAGCTGAATTGTTTTAAATAGAACTGATTATTTACATAAAAATGGATTTGGCGTTAAATAACCTAAAAAGGTTGATATGCCATAAAACCCAAACAACCAACTTACATTTAAACTGTGTGTTTATGCTATACTGAATTGTTTGAAATGGAACTGTTTTTTACATTGAAAATGTACTTACCCTAAACTGAATTGTTTAATATAGAAATGTTTTGACATTTAACTGCGTGTAAACAAAATCTGTACTTATACTAAACTGAATTAGCTTAATTAGAACTGCTTGAATCAACTGAATAGCTTGAAATAGAAATTATTTTCACAATTAAACTGTACTTACATTTAAACTGCGTACTTATGCAAAACTGAATTGTTTGAAATAGAAGTATTTTCATTAAAATGGATTTGGCGTTAAATAACCTACAAAGATTGATATGCCCTAAACCCCAAACAACCAACCAACTAACGTATAATTTATACACATTAATATTGGTGGAATCTGGGAGGCCATCGTGGCTAACTGGCATAACTGCAACATTTAAGTAGATGAGTTCAAACTCCATTCGAGTGATTACTTGCTGTAATATTTTTGGAATAATTATGAACCCCTCATATCCACCCAGCAATAGATTAAATAGTACTACAGCAGTTTTTCTACAAGGAAAGCTTTTGGTATTGAATAGCCAACGAAAGTTTAGGTGTTATTTAACAAATGAAACCAAATAAGCAATTATGTAACCCCATTCAGAAGGGATTTATTACCCAGAGGGAAAAGAAATTGATTTTAGATTTTAGAAGAATATAAAAATGCATTACTAATGTGGAACAGCGTAATGGATTTTCGAAGGGTGGTCTAGAAAAATAATGTGTTTTGTTTATTTTATCGTTGGAATTTTTCAAATGAAAAATAATTTACAATGTGAGGGTAAGGGTTGAGTCATTTTTATGACAAAGAGAATTTTGAAAGTACTAACACGTCATGGTTGGTTGGTTGGTTTCTTTGTTTAATGGCATATCAACCTTCGTAGGTTATTTAATGCCAAAGCCATTCCTCTGAAAGAACAGTAGTGGTACTATTTAACCCATTGATTGGAGGATAAGGGGGCTCATACCTTTCTCAAGGGTATTTGTCTGAAAATGAACGTAATAGCGCGACTTGATTAGGCACTCGCTTACTACGATTCCGCAATCCAGTGTTTTAACCATTACACCACGAGAACACCCTCTTCCTCAGGGTTGTTATGGGTTCAAAATGATTTTATAGGCTAAATCTAGAAGTGGAATTCGGAGTAAAATTCGGTCAAAGGCAGATAGATCTTTGCAATCCCATCCTGTGTTTGGCAAGGCGCAGCGACGGCACCGTCACAATTATATGGCTTCGAGTATCTAATCCCATTAAAAGATAATCATATTTTTGCTCCAAGTAATATGGTATCAGATATTCCTATCTAATAGAAATAATTAGCGCCCAGTTATATGGTTTCAAGTATTCTTATCTCACACTAATAATTTTAGAGTAACAGTAACAGGTATTACCAATCCGGATGATAGTACACTTAGGAGTAATGGCAATGAGGGAGTACTCCATTGTTGTTAGAGTTCCAGAACTGGAGCCTCACCGCTGTATATAGTTGAAAGTCAAACACAAAATGCTTTTTTGTAGGGGTCCTACCCGTCTGGAGGGATATCTTCAGCGTAATGTAAGCTCCATCAACAGAACTGTCCAAATCAACGGTACATTATATATTGCTGGATTACAGTAAATGATCTCATTTACAGGCCAGTATGTGCACAGGTTCCAAATCAAGGGGTGAATCAACAGTACTTAGACCTTATATAAAAACTATGGATATCCTCCTCAGGCGTTGACCCCCACAGGATGCTCTAGTTTCGCATGTTATAAGCGAAATTTTTATCAGAAATTTTCATCGTATAATATTTGGCCAATTCATTATTCCCAGTGGAATTAAGTGTATTGGCAAAGGAGGAGATTCCGTCAAAAAATAAATGTTTGTTGTGAAAAACTATTTCGCCACACACACGTGCGCGTGCGCGCACACACACACACACACACACACACACACACACACACACACACACACACACACATATATATATATATATATATAGATAGATTTGTATAGAATGATAGAGAGACAGACAGCCACATATATAGATAGACAGAGAAGTAGATTTATTTACCTAGATAGATCGAGTTGCATAGTTAGACACACATACAAACAGATAGATTGATAGATAGATTAATATATATATATATATATATATATATAGAGAGAGAGAGAGAGAGAGAGAGAGATTTGTATAGATAGAGAGATAGTAAGAAAGAAAGAAAGAAAGAAGGAACGAAAAAAGAAAGAAAGAATGAACAAAAAAGAAAGAAAGAAAGAAAGAAAGAAAGACAGAAAGAAAGGATGAAAAAATGGTTTATTTGTAATAGCATAAAAAAACCACTTAAAAATGGTAGAGACGAATGTGGTGCTTAAGATTTCCCTATTTTTGTTTATTTTTATTTTAATGGGGTGAGTATTTTTTCTTGCCAGCGCTTTCTTTTTTGTTTTTTCTCCCTTTTTTTTTTTTTTTTTTTTAGTATTCTAAAGGAAATTCTATCCATAGTAACCAACATGGACTGCATCTTTTTAAACAAACAGAAATGGGTCACATGAACTACAAAGAGGCAAGAGAAACTGCCATCCTGGATGATGACTTTCCAACTTCTGTTCCTGATATCAGCCGCCCTAAAATCGCTCCTCCCATCTTAATGACGTCTTTCATGCAATTTTCTCATTATTTCTTACATCATCGCCCAGCTTCTCCATTTCTTTTCTTTCTACTTCCTTTTCTTTCCTTCTTCTCACTCACTCACTCTCACGAACAATCTTTTCCTTTCTTTTTCTTTCCTTATCCTTTTCTTAGACATAAAACAATTTTTGACCTTTTTTTCTCTCCCTCCCCAATCCTTCCCTTTTTCTAGCAAAATTTCACGTTAAAAAAAAACAAACTTAAATAAATAAATAAATAAATGGGAAAAGATTTTCTGCTTTTTAAAGAATGTATCTGACTTCTCTTTACTCAAAATATATATTTGCCCATTCGACTGGGGTGGTAGAATACACTTACTGCAGTTCTGTAGAGGGGTAAGCTCCCCCCACGAGTGTCCTGGATATGACACTAAACAATCTGATTGTGAGGTTCCAGTAATGCTGGAGTTTTGGGGAATGCGAAGTACCCCTTCATTGCCATTGCTCCTAGATCCGCTCCGGCCCGGAGTGGTAGCACCTGATAGGGTCCTATCAATGGGTCGGATAGAACTAATCTGCATCCTTATAGTAAACTGAATTTCTTGAAATAGAACTGTTTTGATATTTAAACTGTATACTAATTCTAAACTGAATTCTTATGCTAAACTGAATTATTTAAAATGGAACAGTTTTTGTATGCTAAACTGAATTGTTTGAAATAGTACTCTTTTTGACATTTAACTGTGTAGACAAAAGCTGTACTAAACTGAATTGTTTGAATTAGAACTGTTTGACTAAACAGAATTGTTTAAAATAGAAATGTACTTGACAATTAAACTATGTACTTGTGCTTAACTGACATGTTTGAAATAGAACTGTTTATTTTTATAAAAAAATGGATTTGGCATTAAATAGCCTACAAAGGTTGATATATATATATATATATATAGAGAGAGAGAGAGACTACTTTTACAAAAAAATTATATTTCCTAAAGTTTTAATGTGTAAAAATTCTAATTTAGACGATTAATTAATCTATTTAATTAATTAAAAGACATAGATAGATACACAGATAGACACATAGCTTGCTAGATTGCTTGATAAATGGATGGATAGATAGCTTCTGGCAGTTTCGGGAGACTTGGGTTAAATCCCAGGTCGCGTCATACTAAAGACTTGAAAAATGGTACTTGATACCTCCTTACTTAACACTCAGTAATATAAGGTACGTATCAAGGGTAAAGTGGAGCAATCCAGGGAAAGGAGTTGCGCCCTCCCCCACACCTCGGTGTTGTAGCTATTGAAAAGAGAGCCTTCAGGTCACCCTCGACTACGGTTGCCAACTTTACTTTTATATAATTATATACAACAACAAGAACAGCAATATGTGGACTTTGCTGTCCCAGCGGACCACAGAGTAAAATTGAAAGAAAAACAAAAAGAGGGATAAGTACCTGGACGTTGTTAGGGAATTGAAAAAGCAGGGGGACATAAAAGTGACGGTTATACGAATTGCAATCGGTGCTCTTGGTACAGTCACCAAAGGATTGGTACTAGGACTTGAGAGCTTGGAAATAAGAGGACGGGCGGAGACTGTCCAAACTACAGCATTATTGAGATTGGCCAGAATACTAGGAAGAGTCCTGGAGACTTGAGGAGACTTACTCTGACTTAAACTCCAGTGAAAAACCGTCAGCTGACGCTGATGTAAAAAAACTCTCAAGGAATAACTTGATAATCATAAAAATAGTAATAATAACAGACTATGTTGTGACAGAGTCGAAACGATCAATAATTTAAAAAGCGAATGCAGTAAGTCAGCGCAAAGAGAGGATAAGTTTAAATTTGATGATGTGAACAGATGGTATATGCACAACCCAGAACCTGTCTTAGACACGAAAAATTCTTTGGGATTTTGTAATACAAAAATATCACTTAATCTCAGCCAGACGACCAGACCTAATGATAATCAAGGAAAAAAGAGAACCTGCCGAATGGTGAACTTGGCTGTATATATATATATATATGTAGAGATATATATGAAGAAAATCGGAAAAACAAAACAATACAAATTTTGATGAATTTATTGTGGAAGTCGATGTTGAACGTTTCCGTTGTAATAACCTTCTTCAAGACTTTGAATTCAATAAAAATTTTGTTAAAATAATGATGAATGTTTGATGAAATAACAAGAGAAACGGAAGTGCATACAAAAAGAAAGATTCATTACAGCATATCTTTATAAATTGTGTCGGGATAGAGAAATAAGTAAAGGGATTGCCACTAAGGAGCTTTTCCTTGCATTTATATAATAATAATAATAATGATAATAATAATATATTTATATAATACTTCATCTCGAGGGTCATAGAAAACTGGAGGGTGGAGTTAAATGTGAGAGTGGGGGGCAAAATCTAACTGAGGTAAATATCCAGAGACACTTTCCTGGGTGGACTCACCCTCGTCACTGCCATTCGTTATAGTAATGATGCAACTCAATATCGTATTAGGGAAGTGCACAGTAGTCTACACATTTACAAAATCAAGAGAAAAGATTAATCACGATATCACGATATGTATATGGGTGATAGAAAGGTATTTGCCAAAAAATGAAAAAGAACTAGAGACCATTATGCAAATAATAAGAATATATTTTATCTGAATGGAATTTTAAATGTGCCGTGGTCATAATGAAAAATCATCATCATCATCAGGTCGCGCCATCAGCACATATATCCCTGACCCTTGCCCGCCATCCTTCTCTATCGTTCATTGCTACCGGCAGGTCTTCAGGACTACATCCCATATTGGCACAGAGCTGCTGTATGTAGGTTCAAGCTGGTCGCCCTGCATTTGCTCGTCCATGTGAAGTGGTCGACAAGAGTATATCGCTTATGAGTTCGTCCTTACTTCTCCAGCAGCGTCCTGCATGTCTGGTTCGTCTAACTTGGATAGTTTTCGTGAAGGGTGGTAGGTGGCCGTACATCTGCTGCTTTGTGGGGTGCTGCCTCCAGGACTTGTTCAATATTGCTCGCAGCATTCTTGTGTAGTTGCCGTCAAGCATTTTCTTCATAGGTTTTGTTAGCATCCATGTAGTGCATCCATACAGCAATATAGACACGACCGCTGTTTGGAAGAAACTGCATTTCATTTTATCGGTCAGGTCTGAGTTCCATATGACCGATAGTCTATGGATAGCTGTCCATGCTTTTGCTGTCTCGGATGCATGGTAAATAATGAAAAGTAAGAAAAGATAAAGAGTGGAAAGAATAAAATTGCCAAATCAACAAAGCATAAGAATACTTGGATATAAGGGAAATTACGATTACTTGGGAATTTTGGAAACAGACAATATCAAAAAAGCGGAGACAAATGAAAAGATGAGAAGAGTATCCCAGAAGAACGAATCTAAATTCTATAGCAGAAATCTCATCAAATGGTTCAACACCTGGGCAGTCCCCCTAGTAAGATACTCAGAACCCCTTTTAAAACGGACAATAGAAGAACTTAGACAAATGGATTAAAGGACAAGAAAGGTAATGACGATGCATAAGGCTTTATTGCCGAGAGAAAAAAAAGAAGGAAGAATAGGATTTGCCATCATTGAGGACTGCGTGGATGTAGTAATACAAGGATTTGAGGGTTACGTAAAAAAGAGCAAAGAAATTAATTAACTTAGCTAATAACATAATTAGCAACATAAGTACAGACTGGAAAGCAACAAAAACCAATAAGAAAAACAACAGTATGGATATTTCAGGCGACAAACTAGTGAAATTATATGCGAGAAAAACTGGACATGACTAAGAAAGAGAAATCTCTAGTAAGATACTGAATCTCTTCTAATAACAGCACAAAAAAGAAGACATGTCATTTAAACCAATTGAGCTAATGACAAGACCTAGAGCTAATTAAAACCAAGTGAGTGAGAGAGGGAGAGAGAGAGAGAGAGAGAGAGAGAAAAAACTTGCCGTTTAATGAATTTTGCTGTTCCAGAAGACCACGGAGTAAAAATATAACAAAGCGGAACGGGAAACAAACACTTGGAATTTTCCAGAGAACTAAATTGCAGTGGAAAATGAGATTGACGGTGATACCAATTATACATGGCAGACTTGAATCTGTCCTTAATTGCTTGGAAAAGGGGACTGTAACGATTGGAAATCAGATGAAGAAACGAGACGATCGAAACAGCGCAAATTGAGTATAGGACAAGACACGACTGGGTGGGAAAGGTGATCCACTTGGAATTTTGCAAGAAAATGAAATTTGACCATACTACCAAATGCTACTTGCACGCCCAGAATCTATTCTGGAGAATGAGATGCAAAAAAATTGTTTTTGGATTTTAAGATTCAAACAGATCTGCTAATCCCGGCCAGAAGACCAGACCTGGTGATAATTTTAAAAAAAGAGAGAAGCTGTCGTATTGTGGGCATTGTCGTCCTGCTGGATCACTAAGTGAAAATAAAAGAAAGTAAAAAGATAGACAAGTACTTAAACCTTGCCAGAGAACTAAGAAAGCTGTGGAACATGAGGGTTACAGTAATACGAATTGTAATTGTTGCAATTGGAACGGTTCCCCAAAGCATGGAAAGATCCCCAAAGACTTGGAATGCGGGCTAAAAAATGTTTGAAATCGGAGAACGGACCGAAACCATCCAACCTTCAGCATTGCTGAAATCGGATAGACGACTGTGATGAGTCCTGGAAACTTGAGGATACTTGATGTCATTCAGACACCAGTGAAAGACCATCAGCTAACGCTGGTGTGAAAATCTTATGATAATATTACCATACGAACAAATAGTATATGCACAACCCAGCGTCTGTCTTGGATAATAAGACGCAAAAACTCTCCTGGGATATCGAGATACAAACGGATCACCTGATCTTGGCCAGACGACCAGATATTATTATTACAAAAATAAATAAATAAATAAATGAAATAAAAATTAAGACAACATAAAGAATTGTAGACTTAGCTGTCCCGGCTGATGACAGAGAAAAATTTAAAGAAAGTGAAAAGAAGGATAAATACTTCGACCTTGAAAGGGGATTGAAGAAGCTGGAGAACATGATAGTGACGATTATACCAATTGTGATTAGTGCTCTTAGTACAGTCACCGAAGGTCTGGAGGGTTTGGAAATAAAAAGACGAGTGGAGATCATCCAAAATATTGAATTATTGAGATTGGCCAGAATACTGAGAGGAGTCCTGGAGACTTGAGGAGACTTGCTGTCACTTAAACTCCAGTGAGAGATCATCAGCTAGCACTGATGTGAAAAACTATCAAGAAGTAAATCATTCTGTGAAAAGTAAGTTGAAAAGTGCTGTATGCTTTTAGTTAAGTCTGACACTGAAAGATATATGGAGCTCTATTAAATATTGCAACTCCGGTTCAGCGTGGACATGGGAGTAATGATAATGAAAGTGTACTTAAAACACTTCAGATCTTAAGAACTAGAGTCTCACCATCATATACAGTTTAGTATTATAAATGTAACATTAAGGTCCAAAAATACGACCAAGATATTCACATGCATAAAATGTTCACAAATGTTCATGAGCATATATAGCAATCCGAAAACACTCGAAATTGGTTCAGGTACGAAACTTTTTATAACCTTTTCGAGTTTAAGGTTTTTCGACATGAGGAGAGAGAGACACAATTTCTTCAACAAACGCGCGGCACATTTCGTAGACCCTAACTGGTCTCGCCGAGGCGACATCAAAAATCGACTACTTTCCTCTAGACTCGAATCTCAATTCACTGCTTTTATTCAAATCCCCCAAATCCTCAGCGCTTCCGGGCCTGACGTCATTCACGTCCCCGGTCCTATTTCCTATCTGGGGTTTTTATTGTGATGTCTCTGATTGTCACATCCGCCCTGCACGCGCGTGAACACCTGCATTCAATGTGTGCACCTAACCCATGCACTAAGCGAAAGGTTCTCAGCCTAACTAAACCGAAAAGCAAGATATATAAAACGAAATCCCTTCGCAATTATATTACTTAAACAGGACACAAACATATGAATTGTTATTATTGTATAGCTATATATATATATATGTATACAAAAACAGATACAGGCAAAAACAGGTGGACTCAAATGCACAGGCGACTCCGTTGTTCAGATACGAACCGTTTATTAACGCCTAACTTCTGTTCTTCGACACGAGGAGAGAAACAATTCTTAAAGGTCTTTTGCATCATGCTATGCTAACCGTACCCCAACGTTCGGCACATCTCGTGGTATTTTAGATCTCAATTCATCTTCGAAAAACTTAACCGTCGCCGCAACGACAGAAAACTCAACTGTCTGTCTCCATGGTCCAATGTCAACCTTCAACGCCATGGCCAGATTTCAACTTCTCAACACCATGGTCGGACCCCAACTTCTCAACACCATGGTCGGATCCCAACTTCTCAACACCATGGTCGGACCCCAACTTCTCAACACCATGGTCGGACCCCAACTTCTCAACACCATGGTCGGATCCCAACTTCTCAACACCATGGTCGGACCCCAACTTCTCAACACCATGGTCGGACCCCAACTTCTCAACACCATGGTCGGACCCCAACTTCTCAACACCATGGTCGGACCCCAACTTCTCAACACCATGGTCGGACCCCAACTTCTCAACACCATGGTCGGACCCCAACTTCTCAACACCATGGTCGGACCTCAACTGAATCTTTTTTTTAAAATCTTCAAATTCTCAGGACTCCCTCTTCCGGGCACGACGTCATTCACACTTCAGCCTCATTTCCTATCTGGGGTTTATTCTGAAAATTGTGATTGTCATATCCTTTGCGCACGAGCGTAAACTGTACCCAATGCTATGCACCTGAACTAAGAGCCAAATAGTTCAAAGCCCAGCCAAACTGAATGATAAAATATAATTAACGAAAAAAGATTAATATAAAAAAAAATCCATTCCTTAATTATATAACAGTTATGATTATAATCAGACATTTATCATATTTACCCCCCCCCCGGCAGAATATGACACAATGTCAATTTTTCAGGGAAGTTTAACAGGCTTAAATTCAGAGTTTTCCTTCTCCTAGACTAGTTGCCTCAGCAAGGCTGAAGAAATCAGTCTGCCCTATTATTTACCCATAGCTGGAGGGAGAATAATTGGATTCATACCTTTCCCAAGGGTATTAGTGCTATGTGAAATGCTGTCGGTTTCGTCCAGGATTTGAACTCGTATCACCGTGTCGATTACACCGCGGGCACTTCCTAACAATCAAACATTTATAAAAAGTCAACAAAATGTTAATTTTCATTCTGTGTTTTTCTTTCTTTCTTTCTTTCTTTCTTTCTTTCTTTCTATTTAATTGATTCTCTTTTTTCTTTCTTTTTTTTTTTGTGATACCCAAAGAAAAATTCTCAGAGAATGAACTGAAAATATAAGTATAACAATAAAAGAAATTTTTCTTGAAAAAAAAAAGGCAAAAAAAAGTGTTTTTTTTTTCTTTTAGTCGGACCACACACAAAAAACACGAACTGAACGGAGTACATGAGGAACAGGACCAACGCTAATGACATGCTTGACATCTTATAGCTTCCTGCCTAATCAACGTTACCCGTTTGACTTGTCTGATTGCTGCGGTGTGTAAAACGCTCAAGAAACATGAGTATGATTGACAACTGATGAGTTTTACACACACAGCTAAATCGCATTTGATTTAAACGACAAACGGCAGCTGAAAAAGACTCCAAATATTACATTAAAAAGGTGATATATACCAAGCAGTAAGTATTACACAGTGATATATTTATTTTCTGTCCTATTTTCTATAATAGATGAAAATTGTATGATAATTTTCTTTTATAATAAAATGAAATTAATGTTTTTAATTGTCCATGGCAGCTGTTCCTTGTTCAATCCGATTACTCAGAAATGAGATATCCATTTGAATAATTGCATTGAACACAGAGCGCATGTGTTCGTCAATGGCCCGGGAGACCTGGGTTCAATCCCAGGTCGAGTCATACCAAAGACTCAAAATATGGTACTTGATGCCTCCTTGCTTAACACTTATAAGGTACGGATCAAGGGTAAAGTGGAGCAATCCAGGGAAAGGAGTAGCGCCCTCTCTTACACATTGGTGTAGTAGCTATCGAAAAGGGAGCCTTCGGTCACCCTCGACAACGGTCGCTAACTTTACTTTTTTACTTATTGAACTGGGAACAGCTGTCATGTAGTTTTGAATAAAGAATATTATTAATGAACATTCATTACTTGTATAATAATAATAATAATAATAATAATTATATATATATATAATATATATATATATATATATATAGCTAAATTTTCTATTATCAAGCAATCTAAATATATGTGTGCTTCTTATAGAAATTCAAGTAACCGACTTCAAGAATCCATAATTTAAATATTTTGTTTTATGACTAATCAGTTATTATAATTTCAAACGATTTTTATAAACTTTCGAATTTACGTTTCTTTTACATTTTATTGCACACACACACACACACACACACACACACACACACACACACACACACACACAGATATATATATATATATATATATATATGTATATGAAGAGTAAATAAAGGATTGTATTCCGACAATATGTAGAAAAACTGATAACAACGATCCAAGTGGAAGGAATGATTTATTAACGGGTCGACACTATAGCGTTTCGGTTCCATTGAACCATCATCAGGTCCATGAGGGGTGATATGAATAATTTTAAGTTAACGATGGATGATTAGAAATGTGAAATACAAAAACCTACGGGAAAATATGTGTAGTAAGAATATATGTACATATTTTCCCGTGGGTTTTTGTATTTCACATTTCTAATCATCCATCGTTAACTTAAAATTATTCATATCACCCCTCATGGACCTGATGATGGTTCAATAGAACCGAAACGCTATAGTGTCGACCCGTTAATAAATCATTCCTTCCACTTGGATTGTTGTTATCAGTTTTTCTACATACATATATATACATATAACAGAGTTAGATAGATAGATAGAGAGAGAGAGAGAGAAAGAGGGAGAGAGAGAGAGAGGTACTTCGAAGAAAATAGAATAAGCAATCTATATTAGAATTCTATACGGGTTCTACATCGTGCTAATGTCCTTGGGAAAAGTATGTATCTGTCTGTTGTCATCTCAACTGTGAGTAAGATAGTAGCGCAGAATAGGTTTCTCAAACCTTGAAAACGCAAAGGGTTTAGAAGAAAAAATTCTATATTCTAAATTTTATCTATGTTATTCAAAGATACTTTTCAAACACACCTCGTTTCTATTTCTGAGTGCTTGCTTTGAAGGAAAATGAGGAATACAAAATACGTCTTTGTAGAAATAAACCATGAGTCGTTCAATTTCTACCCATTTAACCATGTAATTCCATCGAGTTTTTTTCCCCTGGCGTCTGGGACTATAGAATACACAGACTGCTTCTCTGCAGAGAGGTAAGACCCCTGGGTTCAATCCCAGGTCGAGTCATACCAAAGACTCAAAAAATGGTACTTGATGCCTCCTTGCTTAACACTCAGCATTATAAGGTACGGATCAAGGGTAAAGTAGAGCAATCCAGGGAAGGAGTAGCGCCCTCCCCTACACCTTGGTGTAGTAGCTATCGAAAAGGGAGCCTTCGGGTTACCCTCGACTATGGTCGCCATCTTTACTTACTTATATATGTATATAGATATGTATGTATATATCATCATCATCATCATCATGTCGCGCCGCCAGCACGGATATCCCTGACCCACTCTCGCCACTTCTCCCTATCATTCATCGCCTCCGGCAGGTCTTCAGGGTTACATCCTGTGTCCTCACATAGTTGCTGTATGTAAGTTCAAGCTCGTCGTCTTGATTTTGCACGGCCATATGTGGGGGTCCATAGGAGTACATCACTTATGAGCTCGTCCTAGCTTCTCCAGCAGTGTCCCGCGTGTCTGGTTCGTCTAACTTGTATAGTTTTCGTGATGGAGGGCAAGTGTCTGTATAGTTGGTGTCTCGTGGGGTGTTGTCGCCAGGACTTGTTCAATACTGCTCTCAACAATCTTGTGTAAATTCCGTCTAGTTTCTTCTCCAGCCGTTTAGTTAGCGTCCATGTAGTGCATCCATATAGCAGTATCGATACAACCGCTGCCTGGAAGAAACTGCGTTTCATTTTATCGGTTAGGTCTGATTTCCATATGATCGAGAGCCTATCAATAGCCGTCCATGCCTTCGTCAGTCGTGTTCATCTGTGCATGTATCTTCCTGTAATTCTTAAAATTAAAATTAAAAACAAAAGAATAAGTTTCAACTATTTTCTAATTTCACCTCGTGTCTAACTGCTTAAAATACCAAACATTAAATTCGGCTCTTGTAATGATATAAATTCAGTAAATTATTTTTAATATTTAGAAAATCATAACAAGCTTATGGCTCCCCAATTTTGGAGGTCTGTTTTATTGTCATTACTACCTGGTCCACTCTGATTAAGACTTAGTGTACCTACTAGGGTCTTATTTACGTGTCAAACAGATCTGGTTTGGTTCGGTTTTATGCTATATCAGCTATTGTAGTTTATTTAATGCCAAATCCTCTTTATAATTATTTATTTAATATATATATATGCATAATTTGAAAACACATTTTGTAGATAAAATTCTTAAACGAGCCTGAGCTCTTCTTTGCTCACAGTTAAATTGTTTCAAGTATTGCTATATAAAAGTCACAGTTTAACATCGGTCGTTCGTTTGCTCACATAGTTTGTTCTATTTGACCCATAGATATGACTCTATCAGGTGCTACCACTCCGGGGCAGAGTGAACCTGGGAGTGATGGCACTAAAGGGGTACTCCGCATTTCCCACATCTCCAAGGCTGGAGCTTCACTATCAGATGGTTTAATATCATATCCAAGACACTCTTGGGAGGATTCTTACCCCTCTGACGAGAAGCAGTCGGTGTATTCTCCTGCCCCAACCGACAAGGCTATCAAACAGATCTATTTGAAAATTATTTGTATTGGATAGGAATACGTGAAGCTATATAACTGTGTATACATACAGTACTATCAAGGGTTGACATACCCTAAAACCAACCAACCAACCAACCAACCCTATAATTATTGTCGGTAAGCTATACCAGTGTCAGTTAGAAATTCGTTGCTTAAGGACATGTAAAATTACTGATATCTGTCTTCTTGAGATAATAAAGAAAATGAATGAAACCTGCGAGGTTAGTTTCTTAAGTTATGAAAATGATAGTGTAATATTCTTTTATCATTAACTTAATTACAAACCTCTTTCAAAAAATTCCATTGAGAAACCACACATCGACGAAAATGTTATTTTCACATATGAAAGTCTTCAACTGACTCCTTTTGCTTAGTCACCAAGACTTCATGTTCCCAAGGATCTTTCTTTGTTGCAGGGAAATTCCATCAATACTTTCATTCTTCTATTCCAGGGAAGTAATTCAGTGCATTTAGTTGGTCCTAATTCATATCATAGGAAGAATTCATTACTTTTTTTAAATAATTGACTTTGTAGGATTTCTAACTCTTCCCATTTCTGCATCTACGCCATGCAGCCGTTTCTTACACTGAGCGATGAATATTTAACATTTATTAAATCTTTTCTTCGTTCATTTGACTCAGGTAATTCATCCTGAAAGTGTATTTTTTAATTCCGTAAACGTTTAGCAATGAAGCCGACATGAAAAGGTGAAATAAAAGTTTATCTGAGGTTCTCTACAAGATAGTATAAAAAAAGTAAGACTAACGTTTATAAAACGATTTGTTTATTTTCTCTCTCTCTCTCTGTCTCTCACTGTCTCTCTCACTGTCTCTCTCTCTCTCTCTCTCTCTCTCTCTCTCTCTCTCTCTCTCTCTCTCACACACACACACACACACAAATAAACATATATACATATATATCATATTTCCGTGTATGATCATTGGCACTTTCTTTGTAAGCAAAGTATAAAGTACAAACGAATGTTGATATTGGTGTTAAAATTTGACACTTTCAACATATTAAAACAGTTATAATCAACTTATTAAAAACTAAATTATTTTTATTCCATTCTGTCTATATCAGGGTGTCTCAATATACACGGGACCCATGTGACTGCTAATAACTCTACTAATAATAATGCCGTATTCTTTTTTCTTTCAAATGTGAAAATAGTATACTATATTAACTATTAATCCTTCATCACAATGCCTTGGACAAGAGAGGAAAAAACATTCTCAAAATAGATGCAACCCATTAATATGATAATGATTTATTTCTGAGACAAGAACATAAAAAAGACTGCATGTCCTGGAAGCTGATATAATAACAATGAAATATAAAATATAATACTGATTTCCTTAAATGAGTTGTCTGATAGTCTGTAACGGATGGATTGTGGGGTTTATTTCATTATGATGAGTCAATGATTGAAGGAACTGTGTATGTAAAGAGGGGTGTCGTCTAGTTTTATGAATGGTTGGTAAGTTTTTCTTTTCTTTTTTTTTTCTTTTTGATTAGATGTCACATCTATAAAGTCCATTTTATTTAGGTTGGTTTTTATATCTGTGTTGAATCCTATTTGAATGTTGGTATGACCTGTTTTCTAGTTTTATTTGTTTTAGGTCCGTTGAGGTTTCTCAACATTAATAGCCGTACGTCTCTTTATAGGCCTATTTCGATTTTGTTTATAGTTTCCAATAGTTTAATAACAATGAAAAAATATTGATTCGATATATTTAGCTTGTAGGAAACGAATAAATAAATTTAAAAAATTTAAAATTAAATAAAAAAAAAAAAATTAAAAAGGAAAACTTAAATTTGCAGAAACTCACAGAGGTCCCTAACAGGAAAAGGAGATGACGCATGCGTAAAAGAAAAAAGGCATTCCTCTTGACAAAGGGGACGAGGCATTCTCTTTCTTTCAGGTGGTGACCAGCATTTTTATAACATCGTTGCTGACGTGTCTGGGCACCACGCCTGCGTCTTTGGACGTAGCGATGGTTAGTCCCTTTTACCCATTAGCAGCTCTCTCTCTCGGTCAGCATTATGCTGAAATATACAACACCCACAATTGAACTATAAACTAACCCTTACCGGACTTTGACAAACTTCCAAAAGAAAACTAACCCTTATGGAAGCCCGAAATACCAAATGCGGACACATATTTACATGAAAACGATTAACGTATTTTTGACACCTTAACTGGAGGATTCAACCATTTCAATGTATCCAGGAAAAACTCCCTCATCCATGGAATGGTTGTTGAACCCAGTAAATAAAGAAAAGTATAAAAGAAACGTCTTCGTCTCTTATCTGTTGCTGTCTTTTCTTTTGTAAAATTCTTTTTAGGACTTTCTTGGGCAAGGCATTACACCGACTAACCAACGTGGGGGTAAAATAGAATAACCAAAATATGGAGTCAAATATTCAAACGGCAAAACAGCCTTGCCCCTTTGCCCGTGACCTTCAGCTATGAAACCCCACAAGCTCAAGGGATACATTTTTATTGGACGTGTTCCAAATGACCACCTTTGCGCTTGTCTCACTAATAAATCATTTTCATATTAATGGGTTGAATCTATTTTGAGACACTGTATAATTTTATGTTAGTGTGCATGTCGAACAAACGTTATTGTGGCGGCGTAACTTACAGTTCAACGCTAAGTTAAATTTGGTTTATGATGATTGGTTTGGTTTGATTTGGTTTCTTTGTTTAATGCTACGGATACCCTTTTTCATTGTATTGTTATAAAGTGATTACATACTTTAACATAAATTATCGATCTATAAAAATAAAAACCAAACAATATGGTACTATGTAATCATACAGTTGGTTTTCCTTAGTTAGAATCAGTAACCTATTATCCCTTATCGTTACTGATCATTATTCGAGCACAGGTCAAAAATCCGAACGTAGGCAGTCAAGCTTGGAAAATCAGTGTAACACAATATTCAACCCTTGTTTCTTATTACAACTTTTGCCATAATCACCCCAAACTAAGCAAAAAGCTAAACAATTATACGACTGTTTAAATCACAGTAATTCGTAAAAAGAGGATTGTAGTTCATTAGGAATTAAGTTTCACGTAAGGTGGATTTACTTAAATCTGGATATTACAAGAACATAACCTTGACATCAGATCAGATACAAAGATCCTTATACATCAGTGTATAATTAAAATTTGTAATGAAATCCGTGAAAAAGAAAAGAAAAGAAGGGAAGACAGTATAGAAAATAGATTGACATGTTCTGCTGTATGGATACCTTCCTTAGAGTTGAACCTATTAATCCACAAAAGAGAAACTTACAAGTAACAAGGGATGTCGACTTGAGATATTTTCTCCGACATGACACCGAAATATCTATCTATCTATCTATCTATCCCTTGAATTGAAATAATTAAATATACTTTGCTTAAGATATATTTTATGGTGACAGAATGTTAATCAATGTCTTATCTGTTATTAGTTTATTTACTGCTAAATATAAAGCCAAAGACACATCCGCTAAGTGTACTAATTCCATGATATTTGCCAGCTGCGTGCAATCCTGAACAAGTCCTGACAGCAACACCCCACAAGACACCAACTGTACGGCCACCTGCCCCCTATCACGAAAACTATTCAAGTTAGACGAACCAGACATGCAGGAAACTGCTGGAGAAGCAGAGATGAACTCATAAGAGATGTACTCTTATGGATCCCCACACATGGCCGCGCAAAAGCAGGACGACCAGCCCGAACGTACATTCAGCAGCTATGTGAGGATACAGGATGTTGTCCTGAAGACCTACCTAGGGCGATGAACGATAGGGAGGAGTGGCGAGAGAGGGTCAGGGATATCCGTGCTACCAGCGCGATATGATGATGATGATATATATATATGCATGTGTGTGTGTTTACGTGTGTGTGTGTGGTATATATATATATATATATATATATATATATATATATATATATATATAATTTTTCTTTTTTTGGTGATCTAAAGAGTGAGAAAGGGTAATATTTTAAAATGAATTGAAAATCTGTCACAGAACTGAAAAGGACAAGCAACTTTATCAAAGCGATCGCTACTATATAAACCATAAGCGACTCCTCCAAAATGATTTAAAGACTCTCTGACGACAGCAAGAAACCAGAAACATGAGTAAGAGCAAAAGAAGTAATTAAAGAAATAAATCTCTTTGTTGACCAATTCATTTAATACATAGACCAAAATAACGGATACTCAAGGAACAAACCAACGAAAAACACAAGATCACCGATATACTGGTTCTGTCATATAAAACGAGAACAAAACTGCGCATTTATGCAAGTAAACTTTTATTCCTTGACTACAGAAACTATACGGGATAAGGCTTGAAATTTAGTTAATAAATACATTAAAAGACTAATAAAAAATAAATTCCTTCTATTAGACAGCGAAAGATGGATAAAGAGAGGTACACAATTCACATTCGATCTTACAATCGGTGGATACGATGAGCCGAAAGTTGTAATATAATAAAAACATGCTTATTACTTAAACTATCGGAAACTATAAACAAAATCGACACAGGCCTGCACTGAGTCGAAGGGCTATAAATGTTGAGAAACTTCAACGGACCTAAAACAAATAAAACTAGAAAACAGGTCATACCAACATTCAAATAGTATTCCACACTGATATAAAAACCAACCTAAATAAAATGGACTTTATTGATGTGACATTTAATCAAAAAAAGAAACTTACCAACCCTCCAGAAAACTAGACGACACCCCACTTTACATCCACAGCTCCTCCAATCATTGACTCATCACAATAAAGTAAACCCTACAATCCATCAGTTACAGACTATCTGACAACTCATTTAACGAAATCGTTTTCAGCAATGCTAAAAAAGACTATAAAACAACGTTTGAAATAATGGTTTTACAGACTAATTGACATACACTTCTGGCAGAACCAAAAAACGAAGTCAAAA
>OY757916.1:14340311-14345311 GCA_963585895.1 Sepioteuthis lessoniana | reverse complement strand
AATTCCATTGCCTTCCATACTTCTGGGGTTATTTCATTAAGACCTGCAGCTTTCCTATTTTTAATTTTTCTTTGTACTGAGTCGAGTTCTTCTTGCGTAAACTGTCCTAGTTTGATGTCTAGTTTATTTCTAAAAGTTTTCCTGATTGGTTCATCCATAACTTTCGGAGGTTTTTCAAGTAAATTTTCGAAATATTGTTTCCGCAGGTGTATTCGTTATTCTTGGCTGGCGGCTTTCAATTTAGCTCTCATAGTATTCTTTCTTCTACTCACTTTGTTTTCTGTCTGCCATGCTATACTAGATTGTCTATCTTCAACCGAGTCGCTGAGCTTATTAATCTGATTTTGAAAGTATTCTGTTTGTTTATTTAGGTATACGTTAGTTAATTTTGTACCTTCGTAAGTTTCTGAGCGTTGATATTCGTTGGGTTCCTCCTATAGCATAGGGATGCGGTTTTCACATCTGCACTTTTTTCCTAACCGCTAATGTCTTCCATGGGACTCCAAGTTTAGCTAATTATTTAGTTGGTATGTATTCTGCTGCCGCTTCTTTGTAGGCATTGACGAAGTTTTCATATCACCTGAGATGCATCGAGTTTGTTTCTTAGTGTTAACATATAATTATCGCCAATATCCCTATTGTTAAGCGGGGACCAGTCATAGTGCGCAGTTGTGGTTCGTACTGCATTCTTGCGTAGGTTCAGTCGTATCTTTGTCATAACAATTCGGAGGACTCAACCTAAATAGAGGAATATACCACACAATTCAATACGCTATAATTCCCTTTCTTATTCATGGGGATGTATGCGAGCTGTATTGAACAGGAAAACCTGTTAGTGTGGAATACTTCCTTATCGCAATTCCACCCAGTTAAGCTCTGATTCGGACTTGTAGAACCTGTTAGAGTCCTCTCTATGAGTCAAATAGATCTGCTGTATTATCCGTTAGTACCTATGAGTCAAATAGATCTGCTGTATTACCTGTTAGTACCTATGAGTCAAATAGATCTGCTGTATTACCTGTTAGTACGTATGAGTCAAATAGATATATTGTATTACCTGTTAGTACCTATGAGTCAAATAGATCTGCTGTATTACCTGTTAGTACGTATGAGTCAAATAGATCTGTTGTATTACCTGTTAGTACGTATGAGTCAAATAGATCTGCTGTATTACCTGTTAGTACGTATGAGTCAAATAGATCTGTTGTATTACCTGTTAGTACGTATGAGTCAAATAGATCTGCTGTATTACCTGTTAGTACCAATGAGTCAAATAGATCTGTTGTATTACCTGTTAGTACCTATGAGTCAAATAGATCTGCTGTATTACCTGTTAGTACCTATGAGTCAAATAGATCTGCTGTATTACCTGTTAGTACGTATGAGTCAAATAGATCTGTTGTATTACCTGTTAGTACCTATGAGTCAAATAGATCTGTTGAATTACCTGTTAGTACCTATGAGTCAAATAGATCTGCTGTTTTACCTGTTAGTACCTATGAGTCAAATAGATCTGCTGTATTACCTGTGAGTACCTATGAGTCAAATAGATCTGTTGTATTACCTGTTAGTACCCATGAGTCAAATATATCTGTTGTATTACCTGTTAGTACCTATGAGTCAAATAGATCTGCTGTATTACCTGTGAGTACCTATGAGTCAAATAGATCTGTTGTATTACCTGTTAGTACCCATGAGTCAAATATATCTGTTGTATTACCTGTTAGTACCTATGAGTCAAATAGATCTGCTGTATTACCTGTTAATACCCATGAGTCAAATAGATCTGTTGTATTACCTGTTAGTACCTATGAGTCAAATAGATCTGCTGTATTACATGTTAGTACCTATGAATCAAATATATCTGCTGTTTTACCTTTTAGTACCTATGAGTCAAATAGATCTGCTGTATTACCTGTTAGTACCCATGAGTCAAATAGATCTGTTGTATTACCTGTTAGTACCTATGAGTCAAATAGATCTGCTGTATTACCTGTGAGTACCTATGAGTCAAATAGATCTGTTGTATTACCTGTTAGTACCTATGAGTCAAATAGATCTGCTGTATTACCTGTTAGTACCTATGAGTCAAATAGATCTGCTGTATTACCTGTTAGTACCTATGAGTCAAATAGATCTGCTGTATTACCTGTTTGTACCTATGAGTCAAATAGATCTGTTGTATTACCTGTTAGTACCTATGAGTCAAATAGATCTGTTGTATAACCTGTTAGTACCTATGAGTCAAATAGATCTGCTGTATTACCTGTTAGTACCTATGAGTCAAATAGATCTGCTATATTACCTGTTAGTACCTATGAGTCAAATAGATCTGTTGTATTACCTGTTAGAACCTATGAGTGAAATAGATCTGTTTCGAAATTAGTCGTATTTGATGGAATCTTGTGAAAAAAAACCCTTTTGGAATTAAATATCCCTAGACAGGTCGACATGTCGTTATACATATTCATATTTACCCAACCCCTCCGCTTGGGCAGGATATGACACAAGGTCAATTTTTTAAACTGAGTTTAACAGGTTTGAATTCAGAGTTTTCCTTCACCTAGACTAGTTGCCTCACCAAGGCGGAAGAACCTAGTCTGCCCTACTATTTTACCCATAGCTGGAGGGAGAATAATTGGTTGACATGTCGTTATAGATCAATTAATCTTTCAATTATGTATATATAATTATCATTATATACTCATATATAGATTTAATCTTTAATTGTATTTGACATGAATGATAATTGTATTTGATACGAATGATAATTACATTTGACATGAATGATAATTGTATTTGACACGAATGATAATTACATTTGACATGAATGATAATTTTGTAAGTTCACTGATTATAATTTTTTTTTACATTTTTGATTTTTATATTTTGTTGTCCAAGTCATCATCATCATCATCATGTGCCGCCAGCACGGATATCCCTGACTCTCTCTCGCTACTTCTCCCTATCGTTCATCGCCTCTGGCAAGTCCTCAGGGCTACATCCCGTATCCTCACATAGCTTCTGTATGTATGTTCAAGCTGGTCGTCCTGCTTTTGCTCGGCCATATGTGGGGGTCCATAGAAGTACATCACTTATGAGCTCGTCCCTGCTTCTCCAGCGGTGTCCTGCATGTCTGGTTCGTCAAACTTGGATAATTTTCGTGATGAGAGCAGGTGGCCGTATAGTTGGTGCCTTGTGGGGTGTTGCCGCCAGGACTTGTTCAATATTGCTCTAAGCATTCTTGTATAATTGCCGTCTAGCTTCTTCTCCAGCCGTTTTTTAGCGTCCAGGTAGTGCATCCATACAGCAGTATCGACACGACCGCTGCCCGGAAGAAACTGCATTTCATTTAATCGATTAGATCTGATTTCCATGTGATCGATAGTCTATTGATAGCTGTCCATGCCTTTGTTAGCCGCGTGTCGATGTCTTTTTCGGTTGATGAGACACTGGTTCCTCGGTAGGTTAATTTATCTACCAGTTTCAGAGAGATTCCGTCTAGTGTGGTGATGTCGCCTGTTTGATTATAGCTCATATATTCAGTTTTGTGTGCATTGACATGGAGGCCAATGCATGAGGCGGCTCGTTTCAAACTATGCAATAGTGTTTCGGCTTGGTTGGGTGTATTTGCCAGAATCGTTATGTCATCGGCGTAGTCGGCGTCGGTAATTGTTTTTGCGGGGTACCTTCTGCTTCTTTTGTTTGTCAGCTCGAAGCCATTTTCTCTGTTGTCCAAGTAATTTGATTAATTAATCTGCTTAATCATCATTTTTGTTCCTATGGATATTTTTTCTTTTTTAAGAATTATTTCAAGGGCTCCTAATCCCGATATCAACTTTGGTTGGTCGTATTTTATGGCATATCAACCCTTAAGGGTGATTCGATGCTCAATTCTGTCTATATTTATATAATGTTTTGTAAGCGAATAGTTTGTCGGTAACATTATATTTAAACAAGTCAGAGCTCATTTGTTTGCACAAAGTTAAATGCTTTCAAGTATTTCAATCTAACACTAATAATTCTATTTACTATTAATTATTTGTTTGCACACAGTTAAATGGTTTCAAGTATCTCTATCTAACACTAATAATTCTACTTAATATTAATCATTTGTTTCCAAACAGTTAAATGGTTTCAAGTATGGCTAACTATGCAATTCTATTCAATATCAATCATTTGTTTGTACACAGTTAAATGGTTTCAATTACTGTCAACACTAATAATTCTTTTTGATATTAATCGTTTGTAAGCACACAACTAGATGGTTTCAACACTAACAATTCTATTAAATATTAATCAATAACACTTAACTAATAATTCTATGTATTTTTGTTTATTTGGGTTTATGGCATATCAACCTTTGTAGGTTATTGTGGTAATTTACCCGAGCGTGAATGAAATTTCTCAGCTATAAATAGCAGCAGGTACTACTCTTAATTTGAAGTCAATATTCCAGCAGACAGCCCTGACAGTCGGACCGAACAGTCTCGTTGCTAACATTCTCATTTGTATATGACTTATCACGTGGTGTCCCACTGAGACGATAGAAATAAGATTAATACTATCCTCCCGTTTGAATGAACTGTAGCAAGCCGTCAAAGAGTGACCGTTAAGAAAGAATGTAGGTCACAGAGGGGATACCAACAGATGTTGGTACTTGGTAACCTCACTCAGGTCACCGGACACCAAGAGGAAGAAGAGAGAAGCCAAATGATTGGCTGGGACCCCAAAACGGAAGTGGGGACTCCTTCCCGTCAGCGGAAATAGATAGTAAGAAAAGTCAGTTTTTGGACATGGTTCGTAGGAGACAGAACCAAAAGCCAAGTACTCCGGGTGAAGAAGACGAAAAAATATCTGCGAGACACGAAGAAGCCATTTTCTTCAAGCCAGTGTTAAAAATAGCCTAAAGTCTATTAGCCCGTAAAAGAAGAAAGATTCTCCAGTGGAACCCCGTCGAAAAATAAGATAAGTAACTTTGGGACCATTTCTCCTTATAC
>OY757916.1:14307811-14335311 GCA_963585895.1 Sepioteuthis lessoniana | reverse complement strand
AAAATAAACGATTGAATGAGAAGAATGAAGGCTAAAAAAATAAAGAAAACTAAAGACATGGAAATGTTATGAATGGGAAAAGAATAATGAAATGAATAATAAAAATTGAAAAAATAAAGATTGGTAGAATACAAAGAAGGAAAACCCTTGAGAATTTTGAGTGAAATGGAAAGAGGAAGAAAGATAACAATTGGAAACGTTGTTGAAGATAGGTAATAAGATAGGTAATAAAAGACAAAAAAACAAAAAAGCCCCCCCCCAAAAAAAAGAAAGAAAGAAAGTGTCAACAGAACGAAGAAGAAAAAAGGTTTTTGAATCGTTTTAGGTAAAAATAATTAGCAGAATGATCAGGGTAAGGAAAGTGAAAGTGAAAGAAGAAATATATGAAAAAAACCCAAAAAAGACCAATGAAATTTAAATAGGTAAAAGTTGAATGAAAGGAAAGGAGGAAGAAAGACAGCCAAGAAAGAAGAAAATGAGTTAACTGGGTGAAGAAGAGAAGAATGAAAGTAAAATATGAGGAAATAATGAAGAAATGAATGAATATGAATAAAAAACAAATGAAAAAAATGAAAGGATACGGAAAGAATGAGTGGAAGAAGAATAGTAATAAAGAAAGAATGGGTGGGATAAAGAAAGAAGGAGATGAGGAGAGAAGCGAGGAAGGAAGAAAGGATAAGAAGATGAAACGTAAATAGGAAAAAAAATCAAGATGAAAGTCAAGAGGGAAGAAAACATAAAGAAGGAATTGAAAAAAGAACAATTGGAAAGGATTAAAGATGAGATAAAAAAGAATCAAAGGAAAACGCAAGTAAAAAAGGAAGAAAAGAATGAAAAAGAATGAAAGAAGAGAAAGGAAGGAATAAAAGAAAGAGTATAATAGTAAGTTAAGAAAAGAAAGAAAGAAAGAAAAGAACGAATAGAAAAAGAAAAAAGAAAGTAGAAATGAAGAGAAAGAAAGAGAGAGAGAGAGAGAGAGAAGGGAGTAAAGAAGGAAGGAATGAAAGTGGAAATGGAAAGAAGTAATGAAGAAAGTTGTAAATTTGAATGAAGAAAAGAAAGAATGCGAATGAATGCGAATGAAAATGAATGAAAACGAAAGGAAAGGAAAAAGAAACACAAGAGCAAAGAAAGAAAAAAAAAAGAAACAGTAAAAGAAACAAGGAATGAAGGAGGGGAAGAAAAAGAAAGAAGGAAACGAGGAGAGAAGTAAAGGAGAAAGTAAATAACATGAAGGGTTTAATAGTTAGAAATGGTAAAACAAAGAGAAAAGAAGAAACAATAAATAAGTAAAAACAATTGTGAAAAATAAGAAGGAAAAGGAAATGGCCGAAGTTTAAAAAAAATCAAATATATTCGAAAAAAATGTAGGAATCAATGAAAGATTTAAAATAAAATAAATAATTAAAAAAACAAACAAAAATAAACGATAAAATATTAGGAGAAATGAAAGATGAGATAAGCAAAAAGAAAAAAATGCTAATTACTGCAATTATATAGTAAATAAAAGTAATAAAACTCGAAATATAAAGGAAAAGAAAGACAAAAGGAAAGAAAAAAGAATTGAAAGAAAGAAAGAAAGAAAGAAAGAAAGAAAGAAAGAAAGAAAGAAAGAAAGAAATGGCACAAAGAAAAAAAAAGCGGTGATGAAAGAAAGATAGAATAAAGGTAAATGAGGAAAAGAAAGAAACAATGAAAGAAAACCTAGAAAGAAAGAAAGAAAGAAAGAAAGAAACTGAAACTAAAGAAGGAAAAGAAAAAGACAGAAAGAGGCAGGGAAGAAAGAAAGAAAAAAAGAAGGGAAGAAGTGGAAAGGAGAAAGAAAGAAAGACAGAAAATTCGGAGGAGACAATAACAGAAAGAAATAAATAAAAAAGGAAGAAAGAGCAGGGGAAGAAAGAAAGAAAGAAAGAAAGAAAGAAAGAAAGAAAGAAAGAAACTGAAACTACAAAAGGAAAATAAAAAGACAGAAAGAGGCGGGAAGAAAGAAAGAAAAAAAGAAGGGAAGAAGTGGAAAGGAGAAAGAAAGAAAAAAAAGGAAAGAAAGAATGTTTGGAAGAAACAATAGCGGAAAAAAATAAATAAAAAAGGAAGAAAGAGCAGGGGATGACAGAAAGAAAGAAAGAAAGAAAGAAAGAAAGAAAGAAAGAAAGAAAGAAACTGAAACTAAAGAAGGAAAAGAAAAAGACAGAAAGATGCTGAAAGAAAGAAAGAAAAAAAAGAAAGGAAGAAGTAGAAAGAAAGAAAGAAAGAATAAAATGAAGCAAAGAAAGTTTGGAGGAGACAATAACGGAAATAAATAAAAAAAAGGGAGAAAGAGCAGGTGATGAAAGAAAGAAAGAAAGAAAGAAAGAAAGGGACACTGAAAGAAAAAAGAAAGAAAGACAGAACAAAATAAAGAAAATAACAAAGAAGGAAAGAGGGGAATAGAAAGAAAAACAGACAGAAAGAAAGAAACTGGAAACCACTTAAAAGAAAGAAATAAATGAAAAAAAAGGAAGAAAGTTTTGGAATCAAAATAAATAAATAAATAAACGGGAAAGAAAGAAAGAATAAGAAAGAACAAGAAAGAAAGAAGGAAAGAAAGAAAGAAAGAAAGAAAAGTAATTTAAACAGTGTTTAGGGAAAATATCTGGATAAAACTGAGAGGTGTGCAAAGATAAATGATGATAAAGGGGAAAAGTAAATTTAAAAAATAAAATAATAATAATCGAAATAAAAACGAAAAATCGAAAAAAAAAAGCGAAGAGGCTGAAAAAAAAGACCATAAAAATATAAAAAGAACGTAGAACCTTAAGAGGAGAAAGAGTAAGCAACATAGATCTAAAAAAAAAAAAAGCTGTAATTTTTGAAAGAGAAAAGTCAGAAAGATTAGGTGAGTGATAGTAGGATAGAGCATCCCAGTAACGGAGAATGCTTGCAGGTATACGCGAAGAATTTAGGACAGAATATACAAGTAAATGCCGAAAGAGAATGATTTTAAGATTACCAAGCAAAAAGAAGAGAAAGAAAAGAAAGAAAATATGAACATTCATTCGTAGGCAACTCTCACACGACGTAAGCAACCAAGACAGGACTTTAAACAATATGTGTAGAATAAAGTGTATTGCCCATCGTATTCTCTATACGTAAGCTGATACGTAATTCTGTGTACATACACACACATACACACACACACACACACACACACACACACACACACACACATATATATATATATATATATATATATATAGATGTTTTCACGAAGAGCCAGTTGAATAAAAGGAACAGGAAGTGAAGAAGAAGCCATATTTGTTTGTTAATATGGGCATGAACATTGGCGAATTTGAATTAGCGGATGCAAAATGATACGGGGGTGGGGTCTGGGGTCGACCAATAGTGCAGAGAAGGGTGGGGAACCTGCGGCCTTCTAAGCCATGAAGTGAGGCCTTTCACAGCCTTATCGAAAGACAAATTAAAATTGCACACATCCATTGTAGTAACTGATATTCGAATTCTTTCTCATAAAAAAAGGAAATCAACTTCAAAAAGACATTGAAACATCAGTAGTTTTTCATTTCTTTTCTGTAGTTTGTTTTAATATTAAAACTGTCTGCATCTGTTTCTTAGCGAGTCACTGGATAAACGTGACATTTTAACATAAACCTTTCTATGATAAGGTGAACTTAGATATTCCCGCCGATGAAAGTAAAACTGGTTTAGAGCCGATCCGATTCAACTTGGGGAAGGCGAGGAATGAGTATTTTTTGGGTATCCCATCTTATAAAAAAAAAAAAGAATTCGGATCTTACACAAACAATTATCTCCCTTGTCTTAAACGTTTTTCAAACGTTTTATTTCAGAAAAACTTTATAAAAAGATACTTTTTAAAAGTCTATTACTTCTTTTTTTAAAAAACATTTTTAGAAAAAAAAAAAGCATTTCAGTATGTGGAGAATATTCATATTTCTTATAAAATCCTCAGGGAATTTTAATTTTTAAAATGGATTTGAAATTCGACACTGCTTATTGTAGAAAATCTGGGTCGTAAAATGAAAAATGCAATAAAACAAAAACATTTTTTAATTTTAGTTGTCTAAATTTCTGAGACGAAGCTTGATGAATTTTATCATTAAGGATTTTTGAACTAGTATCTTCATCTTTATTGTTATTTCCATAAAGTTTCGGCCGATATGTCCTCCGGTCTTCTTCAGGTGTTTGTCGAACTCGGGAACCTTCACAGAACTTCGAACTACGTTCTTTATTGAATCCACGGGGTTCGTCTGTTCTGATTCCGTTAGCCATAACCGGGTACAGGCGAGTAACAATACAGGAATGCTTAACACTAGTACCCGGTTTCTTAATGATAATTCAATTTCAATTTTATTAATTAAAAAACTTTTACGATGAATGAAAATTAAAATTTTAGCCATTAGATTTTACTTTTACTTTTTCATAATATTTCCTTCTTTTATTTTAAATTTAGATTTTATTCTTTTTATTAAATAATAAAATAAAACATTTCATTATCTATTATTAAAAAAAAAGAATATATTTTAGAACTTAAAATTTTGAAAAAATTTATTCGATAAAAATATATTTGTTTTTAAATGTTTTTTTTTTTCGTGAACGACACGGGAAAAAAATCCGTATATTTTTCGTTAGAGTCAGATGACTCGTTTAGTTAAATAATCCTTCTGCTGTGAAAACTAGTGACCATCCCACCCAATGAAGGATTCTGTTTGGTGTTCTATATTTGGCAACTAGTCTACATGATCCAGAGATTTGCGTTCTCCTTTTATAAAGGGATCTATAAATACGAATTAGTAAATTAACCCTTAGTAGAACCTTACGTGGTTGCCTTATCTCAGATTTAGCTCCACTTAGTAAATCAATAAATCTGCAAAGATAATCGGCATATTATTGCAGCCTAACGAAACAATAAATCATAGCCAGATTTTATACAAATAATTTGTTTTTACTTAAGAATTCAAGTAACTCGGAGAATAAAGCAATTTCCCCTTTTATTGACGACAGCTTGATATCATTAATATTCCCATCATAACGGAGATTATCTATGAAATGTAAATCCTTTAATCCTTCTTAAATAGAAGTATTGATATAATCATGAATTAAAGTGACAACGGAAGCCCAAAAGGTTCGTCGATTGTCTAAGTGTCGTCAAATAATACGTGTATTTGTCTGCATGTGCTTTTGTGTCCTCAGATGTAAGTTAAAAACGAAAATAAAACCTTGTATCGGCTATAGAAGACATTTTTCTTTCTATTTCTTTCCACTCCCTCTGGGGAAGTTTCCTTGGCGTAGTGGTTAATGTGCTAAACTGAGATATCGTAGTAAGCGAGTTCTAACTCCAGTCGCGCTGTTGGCGCACAATTTCTGAATAATATCCAAGGGAAAAGTATTGGACTCCCTTATTCTCCTTGCTATGGGTTAAATAGAACCATTATTACCTTCTACATGGATAACTTTGGCTTTAAATAAACCACAATGATTATACCATTAAAGAAACTAAACAGAACGTTTCTTTCTCTCTCTCCCCCCCCTCTCTCTCTCCCTCCCTGTCTTAATCTATCTTATACGCATCGAAAAAGATAAATGGATGTGGGTGGAATAGAAAAGAAAAAGAAAAATAGATGAAAATAAAATATCCTCAGAAGGTATTAAACAAAAAAACATAACCATACACTCACACACACACACACACATATATATGTATACTGCCTAAATATACATATATTGATTTATGTATTGTCATTAGTTGTATGTATCCCTTGTACTTTCTGCCCGATTTTGGGCCATCATCAGGGGGGGGATCTATTACAAAAGTGATGTAACTTTTGTTTTAGTATATTACTACTGTGTAAGGGCGTCTTTGCCGTTGAAGATTATGGCGTTTGCTTTTAAATGTAATTCTATAATTAGTGCCAGTAGCTAAAGACATTTAAGTACATTAGCACTGGTTTGAAAATTAATTCTATTAAGTGTTGGTTGCAGGTTTCTTTATATATATAGAGAGAGAGAGAGAGAAAGAAATAATAGATTTTGGTAAATCTGAGAAGATGATAAAAATATGTGGAAAAGAGGATAAAACAACACTGACAACGGATTCAAGATCATTGAATCCGTTGTCAGTGTTGTTTTATCCACTTTCCCACTCATTTTTATCATATATATATATATATGTGTGTGTGTGTGTGGGTGTATGTATAGAAAGATTAGATCGTCATCACCAAGTCGTGCTGACAGCACAGAGTTCCCTGATTCTCTCACCATCCATCCATCACTTTTGGCAGGTCTTCTCGACAGCAACCAGTGTCCGCACAAGCCAGAGGTAAGTAAATCTTTACTGGTCAGCCAATACTGGAAAGTTCATGTGAAGGAGTCTATAAGAAAATGTCCTTTATGAGTTCGTCTTCGTTTCTCCGGCAGTGCTTCGCATATCTTGTTCGTTATACTTAGATAGTTTGTGAGATGGGAAGCAGGTGGCAGCCAGCTGCTGTTTTGCCTACAGGATTCTTTCAAGGCAGTTTACAGCAAACTTGTGTAGTTCCCTTTCGGACTTTTCTTTATGGGCTTTGTTAGAGTCCTTGTGGTGTTTCCATACTCTGGTACTGTCACGGCAACAGCTTTGAAGAAATCCAGTTTTTTCTTCGGGTAGATCAGATTTCCATATGATCGATTACCGGTCAATAGCCGTCCACGCCTTTGCTAGGCTTAAACTGAAACCTCTTTCAGTAGATGAGATGCTGCTGCTGACGTATCTGAACTATTCATTTAATTTCAGACCGTTTTGGCATGACGGTGAGAGTGTTTGGCAATGGCCCGGGAGGCCTGCGTTCAGTCCCAGGTCGAGTCATACCAAAGACTCAAAAAATAGTACTTGATGCCTCCTTGTTTAACACTCAGCATTTCAAGGTATGGATCAAAGGTAAAGAGTAGCAATCCAGGGAAAGGAGTAGCGCCCTCTCCTACTCCTTGGTGTAGTAGCTATCGAAAAGGGAGCCTTCGGGTGGCCCTCAGCTATGGTCGCCTACTTGACTTTACTTATATATATATATATATATATATATGTGTGTGTGTGTGTGTGTGCGGGTCTGTGTCTCTGTATGTGTATGTATGTGTAATCTTTCTCTCTGTGTCTCTCTATATATAGACTAAATTTCAATACAATATATATATCTATCTATCTATCTATCTATCTATGTGTGTGTGTGTGAGTGTGTGTGTGTATATATATATATAGGGTGTCCCAAAAAGTGTATATTAAAATATATTTATTTTTTGGGACACCCTATATATATATATATATATATATATATAAAAAGACCAAATATATTTGGAATATATCTATCTACTCTTGATATATATATATGTATATGTGTATATGGAAGTAAATAATGGAAAAGAATCCGACGGTATGAAGAAAAATTGAAAAGAAAGTCATTTAAAATGAAGAATTTAATATGTTAGAAAGTCGACACAATAACATTTCAGTTTTAATAAGCCTTCATCAGGGTTTAGAAAAGATCATATTGAGTATTGTCCTGGTGATGCTTTATCGAAATGAAAACGTTGTAGCGTCGACTTTCTTTCACATTAAACACTTCACTTTAGATTACTTTGTTTTTCTATTTTTTCCATATATATCATCATCATCATCATATCGCGCTGGTAGCACGGATATCGCTGACCCTCTCTCGCCACTCCTCCCTATCGTTCATCGCCCTAGGTAGGTCTTCAGTACAACATCCTGTATCCTCACATAGCTGCTGAATGTACGTTCGAGCTGGTCGTCCTGCTTTTGCGCGGCCATGTGTGGGGATCCATAAGAGTACATCTCTTATGAGTTCATCTCTGCTTCTCCAGCAGTGTCCTGCATGTCTGGTTCGTCTAACTTGAATAGTTTTCGTGATAGGGGGCAGGTGGCCGTACAGTTGGTGTCTTGTGGGGTGTTGCTGCTAGGACTTGTTCAGGATTGCACGCAGCATTCTTGTGTAATTGCCATCTAGCTTCTTCTCCAGTCGTTTTGTTAGCGTCCATGTAGTGCATCCATATAGCAGTATCGATGTGACCGCTGCCTGGAAGAAACTGCGTTTCATTTTATCGGTTAGGTCTGATTTCCATATAATCGATAGCCTATTGATAGCTGTCCATGCTTTCGTTAACCTCGTTTCGATGTCCTTTTCGGTTGATTCGACGCTGCTTCCTAGGTACGTGAATTTGTCTACTAGTTTAAGTGGGGTTCATTCTAGAGTGGAGATGTCCCCCGTTTGGTTATAGCACATATATTCCGTTTTGTGTGCATTAACATAGAGGCCTATGCTTGCTGCTGCTCGTTCCAAACTATGCAGAAGTGTTTCGGCTTGGTCAGGTGTATTTGCCAGTATCGCTATGTCATCGGCGTAGTCGGCATCGGTAATTGTTGTTGCGGGGTATCTTCTGCTTCTTTTCTTCGTCAGTTCGAAGCCATTCTCTTTGATTTTGTCAATCGATGTTCTAAGTACGTAGTCTAGACAAATGATAAAGAGGTACGGGGCCAGCGTGTCCCCTTGTAGTACTCATGCTACAATGTCAAAGTATTCTGTGTCTCCATCCGGTGATCGTACTTTTACTTAAGTGTTTCTATAGAGAATCGTTATTGCCGCTACGGTTTCTTTAGGTATGCCGTACGCTAGTAGGATTTGTTCCATCTTTCCTCTGTGAATGGAGTCGAAAGCCTTGGTAAAGTCGACAAATATTAATGTCGCTTGTAGGTTCTTTGCCCGTACACCTTCAAGGATTCTGTGGATGGTTAATATTTGTGAGGTCGTGGATCTATTTCTTCGGAAGCCATTTTGGTTTTTTCTAAGTATGTTGTCGATTTTGGGTTCTATTCGGTTTCGTAGTAGGGCATTGTAGATTTTGGCAGCTATGGATGTAAGTGTTATGCCTCGGTAGTTTTTGGCTAATCCGAGGTCCCCCTTTTTAGGGAAGGGGAGTATGCATCCCTTCGTCCATCTATCTATCGGATTTTGATTGTATACTGCGTTGCAGTGTCGGAGCAGTATGTCATCGAATTATCTGGTCTTCCATACTTCCGGGGGAATTTCGTCCAGCCCTGCAGCTTTCCTATTTTTAATTTTTCTGAGAACCGAGTCGAGTTCTTCTTGTGTGAACGGTCCTAGTTTAATGTCTAATTGTTTGCTAATTATTCTGGTGATTGGTTCATGCGTTATTTTTGGTGGGTTTCCGAGTAAGTTTTCGAAGTGCTGTTTCCACAGTTTTATTCTTTCTTCTTGGTTTGCTGCTTTAAGTTTTGCTTTGGCTGTGTTCTTTCTTCTGCTCACTTCGTTTATTGTTTGCCAGGCTATTCTAGATTGTCTATCTTCCACCGAGTCTCTAATCTTATCTATCTGATTTTGAATGTATTCTGTCTGTTCCTTTATATATATGCCTGCTAATTGATATTGTGCCGTTTTTAGTTTTAAGGCATTTGTGTTTGTTGGGTTTTTTCGATAGTTTTTGGAGGCTGTTTTTACTAGTGCACGTTTTTCTCTTACCGCTAAAGTTTCCCATGGGACTCTATATTTAGTTTTAATTTTTGTTAGAATGTATTTTGCTGCTGCCTCGAGGTGTGCATTGACGAAATTTTCGTATTCGTCATTTGGTGTACTTTTTTCCGTCTTTTCTTGTAGTGATTCCATATATATATATATATATATATATATATATATATATATATATATGAAGAAAAATTGATAGCAAGGTAATCCAAGTAGAATGAGAGATTTATAGATAAGCAAAGTCGACACTATAGCGTTTCAGTTCTACTGAACCATCATTAGGACTATGAGGGGTGATATTAGTGATTTTAAATCAACGATGGATGTTTAAAAATGCAAAATACAAAGACCTAGGGAAATTTTTGTTTAACAAGAAAACGTTGACAGTTTAATTTGTGAATCAGCGTTTGTTGTTTTAAATTACGTCATTTGACTTATTAGGAATATTGTATAGAATTTATGTTACGTTTGTTTATCGAGAAATATTTCGAGTCAAAAGGAAGAAAAACAAAAAAAAAAAGAAGAAAAAAAAAAAGAAAAAAAGAAAGCATAAAATTATGATATATGTGGAAAATATTAACTAAAGATGGAATATATTGTAGCTATTTAAAATGGATTTGCTCAAGAAAGGAGAAATATCATAAAAGCCAGGACGAGTATTTAGGGAATTAAAGAGTGAAATAGCAGCGGCTTCGAAAATTCGTCTTAGACTTTTATTATGTATGTAAATGAGCATCTTTGCAGAATTAAAATCGAAGTTGTGATTAGATTAAGAAATGTGTAGGAATAATGCATTAAGTTATATATATATATATATATATATATATATCGACGCCGACAACGCCGATGACATAGCGATACTGGCAAATACACACAAGCAAGCCGAAACACTACTGCATAGTTTGGAACAAGCCGCCGCAGGCATTGGCCTCCATGTCAATGCACACAAAAAGGAATATATGTGCTATAATCAAACAGGCGACATCACCACTCTAAATGGAACCCATCTCAAACTAGTAGACAAAGTCACCTACCTAGGAAGCTGTGTCTCATCAACCGAAAAGGACATCGACACGCGGCTAACGAAGGCATGGGCAGCTATCGATAGGCTATCGATCATATGGAAATCAGACCTGACCGATAAAATGAAACGCAGTTTCTTCCAGGCAGCGATTGTATCGATACTGTTATATGGATGCACTAATTGGACGCTAACCAAACGGCTGGAGAAGAAGCTAGATGGCAATTACACAAGAATGTTGCGAGCAATATCGAACAAATCCTGGCGGCAACACCTAACAAGCCACCAACTATACGGCCACCTGCCTCCTATTATGAAAACTATCCAAGTTAGACGAACCAGACATGCAGGACACTGCTGGAGAAGCAGGGACGAGCTCAAAAGTGATGTACTCCTATGGACCCCCACATATGGCCGAGCAAAAGCAGGACGACCGGCTCGAACATACATCCAGCAGCTATGTGAGGATACGGGATGTAGCTCTGAAGACCTGCCAGAGGCGATGAACGCTAGGGAGAAGTAGCGAGAGAGGGTCAGGGATATCCGTGCCTGTGGCACGACATGATGATGATGATGATGATATATATATATAAATATATGTATAAATACTAAATCTATAAACATCATACATCTAATTTATGCATATATATAAAGGATAGATAGATATAATGAATGATTATGAACAGTAATTTGGGGATAGTAATTTAATCACTAGGTTTAAATACAATCGTCTGATCCTGAGAAAAATGCTTGTAAGTGACAATTTCATCCAAGATAATCCAGCTATATGCGATAGGTACAGGGTATGGAAGCAAATTATGAAACAATTTTTAAGACGTTTTTTTAATCTATTTATTTCAATTTTAAAAAATGCAATAAATCTAAATTTTCATGATTAGCTCGATCTTTCGAGAAACTTTTTCGTTTAAATACAGCCCAATATGCGTGAACAAGAAAAGAAACGACAAAGAATCTATGATTTGCCTAACGCCGAAACCAAACCGAAAAAAAGCCCAAAATATTTGGACTTTCTTTATGGCTTCCCTCAAGCCCTGACTTTAACCCCCTTAATTACTCAATAAGGGGTGTTTAAGAAAACAAAACAAATGCAACTTCCCGTTAAACTATTGGTTCGCTTAAGACTGCTATATATGAGGATATATGAAATAAAATGTTTGAAGAATTTATTTTGAAGGCATGAAAATTGTTTCGAAGACGTGTTAAAACAATAAAAGAATAAATGGCAGCCATATTGAATAAATTTACTGTTTTGTGTCTATCTTCTTGTTTTGTTGTTTATTTTTTTAAAGTAAAATTAATCTTGTTTTATTATAGTCATTTATTATTATACTTGAATATTCATCATTTTGCTTCCACACCACAAAAACAAATAGCAAAATGAAATTTTTAAAGATACAATGGGACATTGAAAATATAATCATAATTACAATAAAACATTAATAGGTTTTAAAAAATTGTGACTTTGACTAACCCATGAGTAGTTAACATACCGTTAAACAAGTAAACCAAACGAAAAATCCGATTGGTTTAAATGGATCCAAGTTGTTAGTCAATATCCTTTAGCTCACGAATCAGCCGAATGGAGTAAGCAAAGTGCTGTGGCAGAATCACCTAGTAATGGACTCAACCGCTCTCCATAATACCGGAAGACACCGAAGGAGGTGCCCGTGGTGTAATGGTTTTCGTCGTAGGAAATGGACACGGCGACACGAGTTCAAATCCTGGCCGAGACTAATTGTATTTCACATAGCACTAATACCCTTGGGAAAGGTATGAATCCAATTATTCTCCCTCCAGCTATGGGTAAATAGTAGGGCAGACTAGGTTCTTCAGCCTTGGTGAGGCAACTAGTCTAGGAGAAGGAAAACTCTGAATTCAAACCTGTTAAACTTCGCTTAAAAAAATTGACCTTGTGTCACATCCTGCCCGAGCGGAGGGGTTGGTAAATATGACAATACCGGAAGACGCTACAATACGAGATCCGGAAGCTAACCTAAATTTACGGTTCTGTGCCTATCTTGTTATTTGGTTTATTTATAAAAATTAGAATTTTAGTGTTTTGAAATGGTTAGTTTCTATAACGCTATAAATTATTTGACCACACAAATAAATAACGGAGCTTCTTCCGGAAACACAACAACTAAAGGTTTATTATAGTAGCAGGCGTTAAAGAGTAAGAGTGATAGTGTCCCATTTGGTGTCGCCGGTTAGTATGATGGTCCTTGAGTTTGTAGGAAGAATGTATGAAGCTAGTAGTAGCGCGTTCTTCAGCGAAGGGGTTCCAAGTGGAATCTGTAGCAGTGGATGCGAGAGAGGTCTGTCTGGGCTGCTGGCTAGGTGCTCTCTGCGTTGTCGGCTGACTATCAAAAGAACTAGAAAAAATAGTTCTAGAGCGGAAAAAGGAATCAATGCGCTCTGTCCCTGATTGTTCAGTGTATACGCGAATCGCTTGGCGGGGGCATTGATTCGCAAAAGGAAATAGACCTGTGACTGCTACAGAATTAATCTTGTTTTATAATAGAGTCGTTTATTATTATACAAGAATATTCCTAATTTTCCTTCTTCATTAAAGAGGGAAAGACAGACGAAATGATTAGAGTAAAATAAAAAATGAATGAATGAAATAAAATGAATGAACGAAAGTAAAATCAATTAGGGGAAATTGTAGATACGATATGATTGGTTCAATGGTTGGAACAAATCATTGGATACACATGAAGAAATCTACACTGAGTTATACATCATATGCTTACATACTCATATTCACGCACATACCCTTAATCACATTAGTTAAGACACGCAAACACACACATACACACACATACACACATATATGCTTACACAAATATACATATACATGATTTTTGATAATGAATAATTTGACGCGTTCCGTTTGATGATCGAAGTAAGACATGAAACACAAAGTAATGTGAAGTGTATAACTGAATTATATTGGTTGGTTGGTTGTTTGGGTTTTATGGCATATCAACCTTTGAAGGTTATTTAACGCAAAATCAATTTTTATGAAAATTGTTCTATTTCAAACAATTCAGTTTAGGATAATTACGCAGTTTAAATGTAAGTACAGTTTAACAGTGAAAAACATATCTCATTCAAGCTATTCAGTTTATTCAAACAGTTCTAATTCAGCTAATTCAGCTTAGTATAAGTACGGATTTTGTTTACACTGTTAAATGTCAAAACAGTTCTATATTAAATAATTCAGTTTGGTATAAGTACAGTTTTAATGTCAAAAAACAGTTCCATTTCAAACAATTCAGTTTAGCATAAGTATGCCGTATTAGTTCTATATAACCCATAGATAGGGCCCTATCAGGTGCTACCATGCCGGGTCAGAGTTAACCTGGAGACAATGTCAATGAAGGGGTGCTCTGCATCACTGGAATCTCACAATCTGTTTGTTTAGTGTCATATCTAGGACACTCATTAGGGTGGGGGTCTAACCCCTCTGCCGAGGTGTAGTCGGTATATTCTACGGCCCCAGCCGACTGGGTAAGCTGAATTATAATTAAAAAGCGTTTTAAGCTTGATGTGTTGTAAAGGTTTTGAGCACGTTTTATATTAAGTTTGTTGTCATCATTTTATTATATATATATATATATATATATATATATATATATATATATATATATATATATATATAAACTATATGCCAGAGATTACATCGAAAAAGGTTATTTACTGTGCGATCTAAAATATAAGAGGTGAGAGAACTTTTTACATTCCTAATATATGGACAGACAGACACAAATATATATACACGTGTGTGTGTGTGTGTGTGTGTGTGTGTGTGTGTATGCATGCGTGCATATTTGTGTGTGTGTGTGTGTGTTCAATATATACATATATCAAGGAAATTGATGCAGGAATAGGATAATTAAAATATCACGTTTAGAGCTAATAAAGACACCACAAAAAATATATATGATATACAGAGTGATATGCTGAGAGAGAGAGAGAGAGAGAGAGAGAGAGGGAGAGAGAGTATATATTACAGGAGATTACTTACTGTAATTAGGGAAAAATGTCGTTATAAGCCAAAAGACGAATGTATGTCTATTTGTACGTGTGTCTATGGGAGATGAAAAGATATATTGTGAAAATCAGAAATCTTTTTCAGAGGTATACGACGAATATCAAAAGTTGAAAAGCACTTATAGCAAACGTAAAAGGCTAAAACGAAGAGGAAAATGAAAAGAAAAAGAAAAAAAAAGAAAAAAAATGAAAAGTGACAGTCTGGAAAAGGATGTGTTTAAAAAAAAACGGAATCAAGATAAGACAAAAAGAAAGAGATAGATAGATAGATAGATAGATAGATAGATAGATAGATAGATGCGGTTTGAGACATACATACATACATACATACATACATACATACATACGTAGATAGATGCTGTCTGAGATAGATAGATATGAACAGGCGCATAGATAGATAGATAGATAGATAGATAGATAGATATGAACAGGCTGGGATAGATAGATTGATATTAACGGATTAGGATAGATAGATAGATAGATAGATAGAACGAAGTCATAAGAATGAAAATAAAAGTGTAAAAGGTTGAATTTTTTTTTTTAGTGACGAAGAAAATCTCCAAGAATTTTGAAGAGCAAATGGCAGAAAAGTAAAAGATAAAAAGAAAGAAAGAAAGAAAGAAAGAAAGAAAGAAAAGAAAAGAAAACTGGAAAGAAACCAAAAGAGCAGATTCAGGTAGATAAACAAAAAGAAATAACGCCAAAAAAAACTTTGGAAAAGTCAGAAAGGACTTCAGTAAAAGTAGGTATTCTCTAAAAGCAAGTGCGAACAGGTACACACACATGCATACTACGACACACACACACACACACACACACACACACACACACACACACACACACACACACATGCAAAGGCAAACACACATACACAGACAGAGGCAAACACAAACACACACTCATACACACACACGGAGGCAAGCACAAACACCCCCCACACACATGCATACACTCACATACACACGCACAGAGGCAAACACACACGTATACAGAGGCAAACACACACACACAGAGGCAAACACACAAACACACACACAGGGGCAAACACACACACACACACACACACACACACACACAGAGAGGCAAACACACACACGTGCACAGAGGCAAACATACACACACACACACACGCATATACATAGACTTATACAAACATACACATTATTATATGAACTAATATAATTATCTTAATGTATATTCTCGTGTCGTTTGCATACAGTTTACACGGGTGTGTACACACACAGACACATAGACATATACACATGCACATACACACACCTATATGTTATGATTTTTCTCTTTTGAGAGTTTTTCACCCCAGCGTTTACTGATGGTTTTACACCAGTGGTTTTTCACAGGAGTTTGAGTGACAGCAAATCTCTTCAAGTCGTCTCCGTGTTCTAGTCGATCTCAAAAATGCTGTAGTTTAGATGGTCTCCACTCGTCTTCTTATTTCCAAGTCCTCTACTCTCTATACCAATCCTTTGGTGACAGTACCGAGCGCTCCAATTACAATTGGTATCACCGTCACTTTCATGTTTCATAGTTTTTTTTATTAAATTGAAATAAGTAAAAGTAAAGTTGTCTCCCTTAAGTCTAGGGCGACCGGAAGTCTCCCTTTTCAATAGCTACTACACCGAGGTGTAGGGGAGGGTTCTACTCTTTTCCCTGGATTGCTCCACTTTACTCTTTATCCTTACCTTATAATGCTGAGTGTTAAGCAAGTAGGTATCAAGTACCATATTTAAAGTCTTCGGTATGACGCGACCTGGGATTGAACCCCAGTCTCCCGAACCATTGGCGAACACTCTACCCATTAGGCCAATGAGCCGGTACTTAAAACCATATAAATTTGTACAAATTATAACTTTTAGGTGGGAATACTTGATACCATATATCTGTGTGCAAACAAGTGATTATTATTTTAGACCGATATTGGAAGGCTGAATTTTTTAATTGTTATAATTATGATAAAAGCAAATTATATTAATTATTTATCAAACTATATATTATTTGACAGTCCGTGAAATATTGGGTATCTGTTGCAACATCGATCTGTGTGAATATTAATAGTGTGAGCACAGAAATCAGTACTACTAATATCAACATATCCCTGATCTTGAGAAGACTCCTACTTACCCCCTACCCATCCCAATTCACGGTAACAATATAACATTCATCATCATCAATTTGTCTGGCAAGCTTTATTTCCAAAAAAACAATTGGGGGCGTGCACAAGGCCCCAAGTCGTCCAGCTAGCTTTATTTTTAAAATCAAAAATTTTGGGTGGGGGGCACAAGGCTCCGAGTCGTCCGGCTAGCTTTATTTCCAAAATTACAATTGGGGGTGGGCAGAAGGCCCCATGTCGTCCGGCTAGCACGGATTCACTTGACTCTCCGTTGCTTATCCATCCCTATCGTTCATCGTTCTTGGTACGTCCTCTCGCCGGCATCTAGTTTCCGAACAGAGCTGATGAATATAAGTCTTTACTGATCAGCCAACACTGGTGGGTCCATGTGTGTGTGTGTGGGGGGGTCATAGAACTTCTTTTATGAGTTCATCTCTGCATCTTCCCCAGTGCTCTGCAGGGATTTTTTTTCGTCTTACTTGAATAGTTTGTGAGATGGTAAGCAAGTGACCGTACAGAAGTTATTTTCTAGGTGAAATTAATGATGTACTTTGCAATATTCATAAATAAAGAGTGCTCGATATCGGTGATTGAGCATGTACAGATCTAAGTCTGAATGGCGTAGACACAGAGTCTACGGCTGTTGATGTTCACCAAGTGCAGTTGATTCAGAGACTATATGATCCAAACGGCTTTCTTCTTCTCTGTTTGTCTCTCTGTCTCCCTCCATATGTATATATTGAAAAAAGAATTCTCGTTATTTTTACCTGTATGTATTTAACAGTGACTTCGTAAAAACAGTAATTCATACAAAAATTATTATTATTTTTAAATGCTCTTAGAAACCAACCTATTTTTAGTCCAAACGGTTATACTATTACTATTACTGCTACAAATAATAATAATGATAATAATAATAATGTGGGGTCTGCATTTGCTTTGAATGTCATTTTTTAATTATCCAATTCCTTGATCTAATGGAGATAACTATGGATTCTAATTAGAATTATCCCCAAATAGAAGCATTAATAACATCATGGACAGCTATTTCAATAGACTTACAGGTCGATTTTTAATATATATATATATATATATATATATATATATATATATAATATATATATATATACAGGATGCGATAAGTTAATTGTCGTCTAAATTGCTCCAAAATGAAAATACCACTGATATCTCATTTTATCAGACATATTTCCCATGAAAATATCTTGAAAGACTGTAGATTAAATCTATCCAAAGAAATCGCCAATGGCATAAACCACGGGCTCCATGCGACCTCGGAATCTCCCACAAGCCTTTTCGACAATCTCCTTGCTCAATTTGGTAAATGTTACCACTACCCTTACCTTAAGTTCCTTTTTGATGTTGTTCAGAGTTTTGTTGGTTTCACGTTCAATCACGCCGTACACATACTGATTAAGGTCGTTGCAATGTATGGATTTGGGCGGCCAAATTTTAGAGGTGATATGGTCGCAGTAGTGATACTCTTGATTCAGAACAGCTCGACTTTTCTTGGCCCTTGATATAAACCTCCATGTTGAATCTGAGGCCATGTGTGAAGATGAATCCAGGCATAACGTCAGCATCGTTAGTGACCATACCAATCACCATGATGTGGCCTAGTTGTTTGGTTTTCATCCAAATCAGAAAATTTTGGTTGATTGGTTGGTTGGTTTTTATGGCATATCAACCTTTGTAGATTATTTAACGCCGAATCCATTTTTACACAAATAATCTGTTCTATTTCTAACAATTCAGTTTAGCATGAGTACACAGTCTTATTGATAAAAACATTTCTATTTCAAGCTATTCAGTTTATTCAGTTTACTATAAGTATAGATTTTGTTTACTTACGGTTAAATGTCAAAACAGTTCTAAAGTAAACAATTCAGTTTAGCGTAAGTACAGTTTTAATGTCAAAAACAGTTCCATTTCAAACAATTCAGTTTAGCATCAGCACGCAGTTTAAATGTAAGTACACAGTTTAATTGTGAAAAACATTTCTATTTCAAGCTATTCAGTTTAGTCAAACAGTTCTAATTCAAATAATTCAGTTTAGCATAAGTATGCAGTTCAGTTCTATTAAACCCATAGATAGGGCCCTATCAGGTGCTATCATTCCAGGACCTGGTAGCAATGGCAATGAAGGGATGATTTACATTCTCCAAAGCCCCAGCATCACTGGAACCTCACCATCAGATTGTTTAGTGTCATACCCAGGACACTCATTGGGGGCTCTTACCCTCTGCAGAGGTGCAGTCGATGTATTCTACAGCCCCTGCAGACTGGGCAAGTAAATTTCGTCGAAAACAAGACTAAAGTTGTTCTGTGAGTTAACCATCTGATCCTGGCAGATATTTTTCTTTTCTGGGAAAAGAAAAGCAGTTTCGATCGAAAAGGGATATATGTGTTTGTTGAAAAGCTTTGCAGCGATGTCTTTCCTCACATCCTTCATGGTCCGTAATAAAATTTGCTTTTTCTCATCTCGTATTAAAAATACTAAATGCCTTCAAGCAGTACCTGTGTGATAAGAAACTCAGACATTTCCATGTCCCTGGATATGGACCTGATGGACTAACTGGGATCGTTGTCAATCATGGCCTAGATCGCAGCAACAAATTCGAGAGTTCGATTCTCCGTAGAACAATCAGAATGAGGCTTTCGACCTGCTGTACGTTCGTAATAACCAATGGACTCATCCAATTCTTTTCGCATCCTCTGCACTGTCTTTATATTGACACATAAACATTGTACAATCTTCGTTTTGGAGCAAGCCGTTTCCAAATTTCTGGATGTGTGAATTACCGCACGGTGCTGCTTTGCTTACAGACAGTGCCTAACTGATTCTAGTTTGCTGTACAGTGGACAAAAACTTTAACAAAGAAAGCGCATGCGTAATTGATAATTCAAAATGGTGACTATTTACCCATCACACTCTCTATTTGTATAAATATAAATAAAAGTAAAGTTGGAGACCTTAGTCGAGGGTGACCCCAAGGCTCCCTTTTCAATAGCTACTACATCAAGGTGTAGGGGAGAGCGCTACTCCTTTCCCTGGATTGCTCTAGTTTACCATTACCTTGTAATCCTGAGTGTTAACCAAGGAGGTATCAAGTACCATTTTTTAAATCTTTGGTATGACTCGATCTGGGATTGAACCCCAGTTTCCCGAGCCATTAGCAAGCACTCTAGCCATTATATATCAATAGACTATATATAATACTTTATATAGTACTATATGTTATAACACTTTATCATACGCTGTATATCTATAAGTCTGTATCCTAACTACAAAAAAGATTTTCCTAACACGAAAAATATTTAAGCGTTTTATCGTGGTGTAATGATTAGCAAGCTAGCCTTGTAGATACATTGCAACTGTATTGTGCGTTCGATCCTCACATATGGCCTCGTGCCAAATCTAAAGTATGCTTAGTCTTTCTCTGCTTGGCGTTCGTGTTGTAATATTTATCGTCGATGAAAATATTCTCAGCGACCAGAGTTCTAATCTTGAACGGGACTGTTTGTATTTCAGATTACGCTAATATCCTTGAGAAAAATACGTGTCCAACTATTCTCAGTGCAGGTATTGTTAAAAACTGGGGGGGGGGCAAACTGTGCTCTTTAAAATTGATATGTCGACCAGTCTTAGAGAAGGAAAACCCTGGATGCAAACCAATTGTACAATTGAAAGTGACTTTATATCTCATCCAGCTCTTGGTGGAGAATTTAGATAAATATATGGGCCACATTATTCTATGAAAGGAAATATAATTTGTATGAGACCATTTAAGTCGAAAAGAAGATCGATTTTGAATTTCTGAAAAGAAAAAATACATACCAGAAAATATTTCTTTCTTTATGTAATCGACTGTAATGTCCTTAAATCAATATATGTTGAAGTATATATATATATATATATATATATATATATATATATATACGTGTGTGTGTATGGAAAAGATTGAAAAATTAAGTTATCCAAAAGTGAAGAATGAACCTTCATCAGGACTTTAAAATGGAGAAAGAAATGTTGAGAGAACAAATATGGGTGTTTAATGAAATACAAAAACATCCATTGTTGTTCTATCAACATCGTTTTCTCTATCTTAAAGTCCTGATGAAGGTTCATTAAAACCGAAAAATTTTAATGTCGACATTCCTTCTAATACATTCATCACTTTTGAATCATTTCGTTTTTCAATTTTTCTCCATACTGTCGGATTCCTTTCCATTATTTACTTCAATTATATATATATATATATATATATATATATATATATATATATATATATATATATATATATATATATATATTTCTGTACATATATATATATATATATATATATATATACTAACCTACTATCTACCAGCATTCACGGTTACCAGGAAAAAAGATAAAGAAAAAAGAAAAAGAAAAAGAAAAAGAAAAAAGAAAAAGAAAAAAAAGGAAAAAGAAAAAGAAAAAAATCTTTGTCAGTTAATTATATATATATATATATATATATATATATATATATATATATATATATATATATCAGTGTTTGTGTGTATTTAGCTGAAACGAAAGTAATGTACCATTTCACAGTGTATATTATTGATGAAAAAACTTGTACCAATAGAAATATCTAATCATTAGCATAATCTTAATAGCTTCCTAGAATCTAATCGCATCTGTTAACAAGTTTATAGATGCCACGCTGGTAAAATACTTTACGTTTTGATGCAAACTCGTGATTAACCTTTTCTCTTGATGTCAACTTAAGATCATCTAAATGATTCAATAATCCCCTAAACAAGTGATAAGCAGAAGAAGGAAGGTCAGGAGAATAAGGAATATGAAAGGGTTTTTTCCGACTGATCTGATATTTATCGTTAGTCAATTGAGCTGTGTGATGACTTCCTTTCTGTTGACTAAGGAAGCTCATCATTTGGCTTGAATCCCCGACTTTGAAAACTGGAAAAACCAACTCGAGTAAATTATTTCATTCAGGGTGTCATCCCCTAAAATGCACTGAATATATTTTGCCGCTGAACTATCTTTGAGATCTTCCTGAATCTCAGAAAGGAAAAGATATGTCTAAAGTGTTCTTTAATTTTGAAAAAAATTTGGGGTGGATACTGAATAGGATTACGAACATTATTCATATAATTTGAGGGAAAAAGATAAAATTATTCATGACAACAAGAAGCAATAGTTTAATAAGTATGGCCCAAAATATACATAATGAAATTGCCCAGTCGATTAGGTCTGTAGAATACACTGACTGCACCTCTGCAGAGTGGTAAAACCCTTAATGAGTGTCCGGGATATGACACCAAACGATCTGATGATGAGGCTCCAGTGACGCTGGAGCTTTGGGGAATGCAGAGCACCCCTTCATTGCCATTGCTCCCAGGTTCTCTCTGGCTCGGAATGGTCACACCTGATAGGGCCCTAACTATGAGTTAAATAGAACCAACTACATACTTATGCTAAACTGAATTGTTTGGATTAGAACTATTTGACTAAACTGAATAGCTTGAAATAGAAATTAAATTAAACCGTACTTACATTTAAACCGCGTGCTTACGCTAAACTGAATTATTTGATATGGAACTATTTTTGACATTAAATCTGTACTTACACTAAAATGATTTGTTTGATATAGAACTGTTTTGACATTTAACTGTGTGTAAACAAAATCTGTACTTATACTAAACTGAATTAGCTGAATTAGAACTGTTTGACTAAACTGAATACCTTTAAATAGATATGGTTTTCACAATTAAGCTGTGTACTCATGCTAAACTGAATTGTTTGAAATAGAACTGATTATTTACATAAAAAATGGATTTGGCGTTAAAAACCTACAAAGGTTGATATGCCATAAAAACTAAACAACCAATCATCATGAAAATCGAATGTCACATTTCTTCCAAACTTATATATGTATATATATATATATTTGTATGTTTATTTCCGTTCGTGTGTGTGTGTGTGTGTGTATATACATTATTATAAGTAAAGTAAAGTAAAGTTGTCTCCCTTTAGTCGAGGGTGACCTGAAGGCTCCCTTTTCGATAGCTACTACACTGTGGTGTAGGGGAGGGTGCTTCTCCTTTCCCTGGATTGCTCCACTTTTCCCTTGATACGTACCTTATAATGCTGAGTGTTAAGCAAGGCGGCATCAAGTACCATTTTTTAAGTCTTTTGTATGACTCAACCTGGAATTGAACCTCGGTCTCCCAGACCTTTGGCGAACACTCTACCCATTTGACCAATTATATGTATGTGTTTAGTTGTTAATAGCTCAATTTTTCGGTTGTTCTTTTTCTGCAAAATTGCCGAAATAGCACATCATAATAGGATTATTAAGTACAATGTGGTTGCTCGTGTCTGAAATGGACACAGCGACCCGAGTTCAAATCCTGAACGACACTGTTTGCATTTCACACTGCGCTTATGCTCTTGAGAAACAAATGAATCCATCTGTTCTCCCTCTAGTTTTAGGTAAATAGTAGGGCAGACTGAACTCTTTAACCTTGGAATAGCAACCAGTCTGGGAGAAGGAAAACTCTTTATTCAGGCCTGTAAAGCTCCACTTAAAATTGACCTTGTGCCACATTCTACTCATCCAGAGAGGTTGGGTAAATATATATTTAATGCAATATCGTTGAAATATTCTAAAATAAATCCAATTTTCAATTAAATATGGAACTTTATAAATGTGGTATAGAATCTGCCGCGCTCGCTCCAATTAGTATAAGTTTTCAAGGGAGATAACAATCTGATGCTAATTATGATGCACCTTTTCCTATCTATTTTACTTTTAATTAATAATGAAATAGATATAAAAATTAAATAGAACAAATTTTATTGAATATTTCAATTTTTTGAATGGATGAAAGAAACTTTAGAAATAAAGTGCCAAGTACGCTAAACTTGAATGGATGAAAGAAACTTTAGAAATAAAGTGCCAAGTACGCTAAACTGCCAAATAATTGTACTTTCCATCGCTTAGTAGGACCGAGAACTTTTCAATTACATATGAATGCATATATGCATGCAGTATCGCCACAAATTTAGTAAACACAGACTTTTTTAGAAGTTAATTTTCTCCGAAACTTAACTTACTGGAATATTATAGAACGAAAATGTTAGGTGTTATTTATTAGTGCCCAGATGGTCAGTCCATACAGTAGTACTGAAACAACTACAGCTTGGAAAAATTCTCATTTTATTTTATCAGAGAGATCGGATTTTTCTATAATCAATAACTTCCCCATAGAAGTCCACACTTCCATCTGAACACTAACGAAATGCATGGAGAAAAAAGCTAGATGGGAACTACACGAAAATGCTACGTACTATTTTCAACAAACCCTGGAAGCGGCACTGCACAAAACAGTTACTCTACAGCCACTATCCTCCAATCTCACAAATTATCTATATAAGACGATCAAGAAATGCTAGACACTGATGGAGAAGTAAGGACAGATGAATAAGTAACAGTCAATTATGGATTCCTACACATGTAAAAACACTGAATGCTATCTAGCGGACGTGCCGAGAGCGATGGACGATAGGAATGTATGGTAAGAGAGAGTCAGGGAAACACATGCTCTCGGCACGACTAAATGACAATGATAATTTGTAAACTCTACTACATTCAGTCTGGGGCTGTTGAATACTCCTATTGCTTCTCTGCAGAAGCGTAAAAGTTCCCTTAACAAGTGTTGGCCCAGTCGGCTAGTGCTGCATCTCTAGCAGAGCGGTAAGACCCCTCCCCAACGAGTGCCCTGCTTATGACACTAAACACTTTGATAGTGAGTCTCCACTGACGCTGGAGCTTTGGGGAATCCAGAGTACTCCTTCATTGCCATTGCTCCCAGATCCACTATGACCTGGAATTGTAGCACCTGATACTATTTACCAACCCCTCCGCTCGGGCAGGATATGACACAAGGTCAATTTTTAAGCGGAGTTTAACAGGTTTGAATTCAGAGTTTACCTTCTCCTAGACTAGTTGCCTCACCAAGGCTGAAGAACCTAGTCCGTCCTACTATTTACCCATAGCTGGAGGGAGAATAAGGGGGTTCATACCTTTCCCAAGGGTATTTGCCCGAAAGTGAACGTAATAGCGCGACTGGAGTACGAACTCGCGTACTACGATTCCGCAGTTCATCGCTTTAACCATTACACCACGAGGACACCCCTGATAGGGTCCTATTAATAGGTCAAACAGAACAAAATGTGTGCAGAAAAATGACCGATGTTGCATTGTGACTAATTTATAGTGATAGTTGAAACCATTCAACTGTGTTCAAAAAAGAGCTCAGGATCGTTTAAGAATGTTATTTACAAATAATATGCATCTATTCAATATAAATGTATAAAGAAGATTTGGCATTAAATAATCTACAATGGTTGATATGCCATAAAACCCAACCAAACCAAATCATATATACTTAATATATATGTATAAAGAGGATTTGGCATTAAATGACCTACAATGGTTGATATGCTATAAAACCAAACCAAACCATATATATTTAATATATATGCATAAAGAGGATTTGGCATTAAATAATCTACAATGGTTGATATGCCATAGAACCCAACCAAACCAAATCATATATATTTAATATATATGTATAAAGAGGATTTGGCATTAAATGACCTACAATGGTTGATATGCCATAGAACTCAACCAAACCAAATCCTATATATTTTCTATATATACGTGTAAAGAGGATTTGGCATTAAATAACATACAATGGTTGATATGCTATAAAACCAAACCAAACAAAATCATATATATTTAATATATATGTTTAAAGAGGATTTGGCATTAAATAACCTACAATGGTTGATATGCCATAAAACCCAACCAAACCAAATCATATATACTTAATATATATGTATAAAGAGGATTTGGCATTAAATGACCTACAATGGTTGATATGCTATAAAACCAAACCAAACCATATATATTTAATATATATGCATAAAGAGGATTTGGCATTAAATAATCAATGGTTGATATGCCATAGAACCCAACCAAACCAAATCATATACATTTAATATATATGTATAAAGAGGATTTGGCATTAAATGACCTACAATGGTTGATATGCCATAGAACTCAACCAAACCAAATCCTATATATTTTCTATATATACGTGTAAAGAGGATTTGGCATTAAATAACATACAATGGTTGATATGCTATAAAACCAAACCAAACAAAATCATATATATTTAATATATATGTTTAAAGAGGATTTGGCATTAAATAACCTGCAATGGTTGATATCCCAGAGAATCCAAGCAAACCAAATCCTATATATTTTATATATATGTATAAAGAGGATTAGGCATTAAATAGCCTACAAAGGTTGATATGCCATAGAACCCAACCAAACAAAAAATCATATATATTTTATATATATGTATAAAGAGGATTTGACATTAAATAACCTGCAATGGTTGATACGCCCTAGAACCCAACCAAACCAAATGCTATAGAGCTTTGAAATAGAATTTCCCTAATAACTGTTTTCGCTGAAAATAATAATTTCCCCCATCTTTAGTTTAGAAGAAAATAAACTATTTATTTTTTAAAAATGTTAGCGGTCTACTTATTAATGGGTGATGCTGTATATAATGGTGTAATGATTATTGTCGTATGACATGAAAACGGCGACACGAGTTCAAACCCTGGACGAGGCTAATTGCATTTCACATAAGACTTATACCCTCGGGGAAGGTATGAATCTAATTATTCTGCCTCCAGCTATGAGTAAATAGTAGGGTAGACTGGATTCTTTAGTTTTGGTTAGGCAACCAGTATTGGAGAAGGAACACCTTGAATTCAAACTTATTAAATTCCGCTTAAAAATTGACCTTGTGCCACTTCTTGCCTGCGTGGAAACAAACATGTCTAAGCACGTATTTTTGAAAAGGTCATAGGAATATTTGAGAAACGAGGAAAAAACAGAAAGAGGGGTAAAAATTTGAGCAAAACGAAATAAATGGGAAATATGCGACAGAATTCGGGAGTTAAAGAGAGAAAGTGAGAGAGAGAGAGAGAGAGAGAGAGAGAGAGAGAGAGAGAGTGTGTGTCGTCGGGTGAGAAAACGAAAGAGAGAGAAAGAGAGAGGGTGTCGTGGGGTGAGAAAAAGAAAGAGAGAGAGTGTGTGTGTGTGTGTGTCGTCGGGTGATAAAACGAAAGAGAGAGAAAGTATCGTGGGGTGAGAAAAAGAAAGAAAGAGAGAAAGAGTGTGTCGTGGGGGTGAGAAAAAGAGAGACAGAGAGAGAGTGTATCGTGGGTTGACAAAAAGAGAGAGAGAGTGTGTGTGTCGTGGGATGAGAAAAAGAAAGAATGAGAGAAAGAGTGTGTCGTGGGGGTGAGAAAAAGAGAGACAGAGAGAGAGTGTGTCGTGGGTTGAGAAAAAGGAAGAGAGAGAGAGAGTGTGTGTGTGTGTCGTGGGATGAGAAAAAGAAAGGATGAGAGAAAGAGTGTGTCGTGGGGGTGAGAAAAAGAGAGAGAGAAAGAGAGAGAGAGTCGTCGGGTGAAGAAAATAAAGAGGGAGAGTGTGTCGTGGGGTGAGAAAAAGAAAGAGAGAGAGAAAGAGTGTGTCGTGGAGGTGAGAAAAAGAGAGAGAGAGAAAGAGTGTGTCGTGGGGGTGAGAAAAAGAGAGAGAGAGAGAGAGAGAGTGTTGTGGGGTGA